>JAZEWT010000013.1:13656559-13675565 GCA_036362905.1 Mordacia mordax
TCCACACAGAAAGGCACCCGAGCCGAGAGATTCGAACCCGGGACCTTCTTGCTGTGAGGCGTCAGCGCTAACCACTGGGCCACCGCGCCGCCCCACACATAGATGTATTGTTATCTTTATTGTCATGCCACCCGTAGAGAGAGGAGCGAAATTATGGTGCTGATTGGATGTGTCAAAAGATATGCTGCCTGGGTGAATTGGTATGACAAAATTGACCCGGATGCCCTGTGACGGACCGGCATCTCATTCGGGGAATAATCCAAGCTATCTACTTGTTTAATAATAATAATTGCATTTCTATAGCGCTTTTAACCCGAGGGTAATAAAGCGCTGCACAGAGTTGTGGAAAGAACAGCATATCGGCGACAACAACGACATAAGAACAGTACATCAGCAACAATAAGGGTTTTTGGGGTTTTCTTTTTACACGTCCGAGCTGTGGAGAGAACGGCATATGTCAACAACATCAGGACAGTTCAACTGAAAGTCAAAGTGTCAGTAAAGCATAAGTTATAGAAGAACACAAAATTAGCAAAAAAATTAAGCAAGTAAAAAATGATTTCTAGTAGGTGCAGGTCGATGAGCAAACGTTTTTTGTTTTTCTTTGTCCCTCTGCTGGACAACTATTAAAAAGAGCTACATAGCTCAAAGGTTCCTCCTTCCAGTTTAAGCCAAAATTGCCAGACCTCATTGAATTACCATGGATCCCAATTAGTTCGCGAATTTCGATCCAGCTGCGTTTGCATTAATTGATTGGTCTGATGAAGGTCTGTCTGAGCTCCTTCCTTTGTATTTATTGTTCTCAACAACTTAAACATGTTGCCATGCCTCTGTTTAAGGTTAATTTATTGTGCTGTGTACTCTTGAGTGGCACTGATTGGGATTTCTTTGTACGAGTTGGTGTTGTTCATTCATTGACAATACTCGCTTAATCCTGTACAAGGTCGCGGGGGCGAAGCCTATCCCGGCAGACACGGGGCGCAAGGCGGGGCTATACCCATGATGCGACGCCAATACATCCCAAGGCACTGGGGGGCAATTTACTCAGCAGGACAATTAAAAGTATGCAGCAGCGTGTCAGTACGGTGGGAGGAAAACGGAGTACACGGCGAAAAACCACGCGGACACGGGGGTACAGAACACGCAAACTCTACACAGAAAGGCACCCGAGCCGGGAATCGAACCCGGGTTCTTGTTGCTAAAAGTCAAACATTGGGATCCAGTCTCAAGCCGGTCTCCAGAAAATCGCGTTTGTAATATTAGCGTTTGGCCGCCCCGGTTACCCGTAGCCCGGGTGTCTCGTGACCTTCCGGGTAGGACGCGTGCGTGTTGCCCTTGGCTGTTGCGGCAGTCGCTGTTGTAAAATTAATATTTCGTTCATTTATTACTTTATTATGTTTGTTTTTCCAGTTTAAGTGAATTCTGTCGTTTGAATTGCGTCTTCGCGTTAATCCTTGGGTCGAGCATCATGACACGCTGATAGTAGTCATCGGCAAGCTGTGCTTTCCTCTCTGGCCTGTTGATGTTTAACTCTCCTCTTCCTTCGGTCGCTCACCGCTAAGTTTACTTCGTCTCAACTTTAACACGTGTGTCAGTTCACTACTCAAACACGTGTGTCAGTTCACTGCTTAAACATGTGTGTCAGTTCACTTCTTAAACATGTATGTCAATTCACTGCTTAAACATGTCACAATTCACTGTTTAAACATGTCACAATTCACCGCTTAAACATGTCACAATTCACTACTTAAACGTGTCAGTTCACTGCTTAAACATGTGACAATTCACTGCTTAAACATGTGTTACAATTCAGTACTTTAACATCTGTCACAATTCACTGCTTAAACATGTGTGTCAATTCACTGCTTAAACATGTGTGTCAATTCACTGCTTAAACATGTGTCACAATTCACTGCTTCAGCATGTGTGTCACAATTCACAGCTTAAACATGTCACAATTCACTGCTTAAGCATGGTGAAACACCTGTTGCGATTCACCGCCGCACATCCTAACCGTGTTTGCAGTTCACTCATTGCAGTTCACTCATTCACAGATTAAGCACGTGTGTCACTGCGGACTGACTGCGGGTATTTGTATAGGTTGCTTGTTGGTTTACTTCTGTGACCATTTGGGTCTTGATGTGGGTGTTCGCGACTCGATGTGTGGGAATTGCTCTTAAGAGAGTTGCTCTTTCGGGACAGCCTTGAGAGAGGAGGAACGCTTGGTACGGCTGTCCCAAAAGAGTAGCTGTCAAAGGCAATTCTCAATTTGGGGCACGTTTAAATTCGTCATGAAAAAAAAAATCCTGTCTCCAGTTTCATGATGTGGCATCATGTTATTCAGATTTTTAGATGATAGCTAAATAAGCAGACAGTGTCTTCTTTGTACTGTACATCCGTCTCCAAATTAGAAACAAAGCGTATTGCTTTCACAGCTGGGCAGCCGTAGGACCATCTGGGAGTGCATAATTAAAGTAGCATTGATTCCGTACGAAACTGGACCGATGTGGACCTACATTGCCTCATCAGCGGTCAGGCTCCCTTGAATCAATGCCGGGAGAACTGCCGATGGCACGGGTACAAAGCCTCTTTACGATATCGGTTTGACGTGAAACTCTATAACTCAAAATAATCAGTGTTGTTGCGGGGACCAAAAATAACTCTGGAATGTGTCCGAATCAAGACCTGCTATGAAGATAGGGCCCTCGTCTGTAAGATCGGAAGTTCACCAGAATTAAGAATAGCAAGTCTGCAGATGAGACACTTGTCGAATCCGGTCCAGAGTTTGCTGCTGTAATTAATAATAATTGCACTTCTAGAGCGCTTTTTACTCGAGGGTCACAAAGCGCTGCGGAGAGTACGGCATGTCAGCAACAACAAGACATAAGAATAGCAAATCAGCAAGAATAACGTTTTTGGGTTTTTTTTTTTTACAATCTCGTGGGACCAGGGTGGCCCACAGAGGCTCTTGGAGTTTCTCACCAAGAGTTCCATGAACTCAATAAGTGGGATGCTATATAAACAATGTATATCCATTACTGTCAGTCAACTGGTGGATGAGGACCTCTCCACACCATGCAGGTCAGGAGGCTTATTCCACTGTATTTCATGCTGGTTAGTGTAGGCTGTTAAAGTCAGGAAGTGTGGTAGAGTACAAAAATGGCTTTTGTGCCAGTGCACTCTTGTAGATTGAGATGTGATGGGTTGTGTAAGCGATGCTCAACTTAATGCATAGTCATGTCACAAATCAGAGGGGCAAGGTTATATCAATTAAATTGCGATTGAACCATTACACGATGTACTGTTTTTCCACCCCCATATTAACATCGTGTGTAGGGATTGCAAATCATACATTGGTTCACAAAAGCTCGCAAACTGTACACGATCAAGCCAAAGTTTCAGTAGAACTTTCGTAATTATAAGCTAAAGTATGACAAGATTATCACAGGTATGGATGTATGTTTTCACGGCGCGAGTATGAGAATTGCTCCCAGGAGCTGCTCATCTGCCTGATGGTACTTCCAGCATAGGAAGAGAAACACTGAAGGCGAGAGAGGAGAATCGCTCGATATGGCTATTCCGAGAGCGCAGCTCTCGAGAAAAGTGAATAATAATAGCACTTCCAGAGCGCTTTTAACCCGAGGTTCACAAAGCGTTGCACAGATCTCTCAGGAATGTCACAATCGGACAGTAAAGGCATCATCCCTATTATCTCCCATCTGGCTGCTGGAAGAAGGCCCGTCAGAGCTACCACCTCTTTCTGCCTCACCATGTATAACAATGCATCTGAATCTTGCGTGAGCTGGTCTCTTCGCTGTCTGCAAGTGGTGAACGTTTTCTTTGGGCTCTGGCTGCCACACTCTCGTTAATCCAGAATCACCGGACTTCATATCCTTAAGGAATGCGTCTCTACCCAAGCCCACTTACCAATCAAAATAACACACTTTGACTGCTTTTATTTTAGTGTAATGCACAGCATGATTATTTTTTATTGTTTTCAGCTTTTGTTAAAAATATGTATCAACCCTGGTATACTGTCCATATTTATCAGTGCCGCGACAGGCATTATATACGGATACATTTATTGTCATTGGCACATTCATGGTATTGTTTTTGTACAGATCTGCTAATGGTGGATTTTACGGTTTGACGCGTCCATAGCTGTTTTGTTGGGATAGCCGCGTCAAATGTTCCTCTTCCCTCCTTTGTGACGTTTCGCCTCCCTCGTCATAAGCTCGACGACACAGCTATTCTGAAAGAACAGATTGCGTTTCATTCCAAAAGCACTCCAAACATATTTCATAATTGGTGTCCTCGTGTTCCTTCAATAACTGCTCTAGTTATGCAAACCCTTTACCAGTTGTCCTAATATATTTGTTTTAATATTTTTGAAAGCTTGCGGTCTCTGAATTTTCATTTTGCGAGTTTTTATATTGAGCCCAGCTTTGTTATGTTTATTCATTTATGCACTAATGTTTTGTACTTGATTTACTTTTGTTATAATGATTGTCAGAAACAAATCCGAATATCACTTGATAAGTGGCAAAAGCATGTCTCGTCTAATTTTATATGCACGCGTTATGCAGTGTCTGTACGTCGAAATTTATTTAAATTTCCGATGTCTATATGTATGCCTCAGTTTGTGAAAGTTTCGATGCCTGCATTATTAATTTAGTCAGATGTCTTTCAGAGTCTGCGTTGCCTAGGTATACGTTAATGGTATATGATATGCATATTTTTTGTAATGTCTAATAGTATGTGATCAATGTAGGTAAACATTTCAAAACTATGGTTTACCCATGTGATTGGTTGGCCTTCGTTTTTATGCTTTAAATAATTGCCACAGACAATTTGTTGAAATGCGCTAGAGGCGATACGTTTAATGAAGCTGTTAATTACTCAGGTCAGTTTTATTAACCTTTTCATAGATGCATTATTCCTATCATCATTGAGTTGTTAGTAATGTTGATTTTAACAGCGCAGTGTTTTCTAAAGCTGTTCTTTTGGGATAGCCATGTGAATTCTCCTCTCCTCTTCACGACATTTCGCCTGCCATGTTGGAGGGATTCTCAGACGTTCTGAGACTGTCTCAGCTGTGGAAAGCAATCATTGAGTTGTTGCATAAAGTACAACTTGACAATTAGGAACCGATTAATATATATATCAGACTTAACAAGCATGTGCGTGCATGTTTGTGCCTATAATTATTCTCCAATGTGTTTTCAGGTTGTATTTCCTGATCTCTGATATCTAGCATTTTGTCTTACATGTTGGGACTTTCTGCAATTGAGTTTCTAACAATGCTCCCCAGCATGTCAGACATTTCGAACAACATGCCACGAAATCCAAAAACACATTAGGAGGGCTACACAGCACAACCACGAAAAACCTACGCAGGAGTACGTCCCCAATATTGTGTACAGACCTGCAGTAAATACCAATATTCAGTGGCATTTGATATTAAGTCACTAGCATTCAGTTGCAACTTTGCGGATGCTTTACAACATTTTAAATAAGGACAAAGGATATTTTAAGGATTTGAAATCTGCAAATGGTTGTCAACTCTCGTAATTTGTTGGTGTGTGTATATTAGGTGACGTGAGGATGTCAAAGCTCAGGAGGTTGAGAGACCTGGACAGCAACCCGTGTCTGGAGGTAAAAGTACCCACGGCAGTTTATTGACTTTATCATATTTTGTGTAAGTAGCTGTAATAAAACTAAGGAGATTATGTGCACCGTTTCATTGACCATGAAGGAAATAGTCTTTTGGGAATACTTACTCTGAGTGCAAAATTTTTTGTTGATTCCCTATTTTGGGCATTTGAACAGTTTATGTTTTGAGGTTTATTGTGGGAGGAAACTAAAATACTTCTAAGTAAAAACCTCTTTCTCCAAGGACAGTAGACAGAACATTGTATTAATATTTACGGTTTGTGTTTTTAGCAGTGTTATGCCAAGACAATATGCCCTATATAATTGATGTAAACTTTTGTAAATGAAAATAATTATGCATAGTAATGACTTTGTTAACATTTACATTTTTATGCTTCAAAGGAAACAGATGCTTCCAAGAAGTGCATGGACCACAATAACTACAACAAAGCCAATTGCACAGAATACTTCACTCAATACAAACGTTGTAGGACGTTTTGGGTGAGTTTACTCTTAAACTTTTAGAACCAATTCTGGAATCAAAACGTCAACCAAACATAATTGCTTTACCCTGCCTTGCACCAAGCATGATGACATACATACTTGCAGTATTAAGGAATATATGTCTGTTTTAGAACAACATTATCATGAAGCGCCGGGGAGAAGGAGTGGAACCTGCCATTCCGACTGCTGAGGAACGGAAGCGCATTCTTGCGGAACATGGAAAGATACCCTACTAAGTACTCGGTGTACACAAGGACCTTGAGCAGCATTGACATCAGCCTCCCCACACTTTTGTTTGTCTCAAGTGCACGAACTCCTTTGGAGCACAACATTAACAACAGATTGAATATGTTCGTATCTTTTATATATACAAATTCAGCAACGGGGTATTGCGACATAACCTGGTTGCTTAAATTGTTTTCTTGAAAGTTATGCTCACGATGAGCAATGTTCCGTTTACAGCAGCTGTTGGGAACATGTTTTGGTGACTTCACCCCTCACCACTGCGGCAGAGAGTGGTGGGAAAACCTAAACCGGTGCAGCATTGTCGAGCTTGTTTTTCATATCCCGTAGCAGGTCGTGACCCGACTACCCAATTTGATCAAGTAAACAGGGTTGTATGGGGACCATGAGGCACCCATTTTAAAACAATAACGTTAAATGATGAAACTAGAATGGTGCAGCACTTTTCATTTTATAGCAATGAAGTACTTGTAAGTATTGTGATACAGGATTACGGTGCTGGCACGGTTAGCACATTGCAATGATCGACGAAATCCATTTTTTGTAGTTAGCCTGGGGAACGGAGTTTGGTTCTGTTTTGGAGAGGTACATGTATGGGTGCATAAGACTCGTTGACTTGTCGGTTTGTGGGTAAATGGAGAATTGTGCCCCTAACGTGCTATGTATTGCTCATCTATTGGCTTAATGAATTCTGTTATTCGATCTTGAAATGTTATTCTAATTGGTGCTGCAAAACAGGTATGTATTGTACCCAAATAAAACGTTACCGTTCTGGGAACGGTTCTGATATGTTTCCCACTGCTATTTGCGAGATGACTCCCAGGGAGTATTGTCAACTAACTCCAGCGTCCTGCGCGGTGTGTCAGAGATGTTCACCTAGATGTGTGTTGACAAAAGGCAGTAATTATATTTGCATTTCTTTGTGAAAAGCGCTGTACAGAGCTGTGAAGAGAACGGCGTGCCAACAACATCAAAATAGATCAATTAAGTGAAATAATGACTAGAAATCAATGAAGGACATAAATAGATAACGGAAGGAAGAAGTGCTCCTGAGCAGGCACAGGTTGACATCGCGCCATCATCCAAGCACACTGCATCAACTGTCCTGGCCAGATTACATCATGGCCTTATGAAACAAGTGAGTTTTTGAGGAGACTCGGGTGAGATCATTTCTAATGAAAAGATGAGGCCAGCTTTATACCCAGGATCTACAGGTGTATTGATGGTACTAATTAAAAGTCACAACATAATTTTAGGGGTCATGAGATTCCGTCAATGCACATCCCTAATTCTTCTGTTAATGCGTATCGTCCATAATTCGGTCTGCAGCCAAATAAGTCATTTAGGCCTCAAAAGCAGGTGGGTCACAACTAATAATGATGACTTGAAGATCTGGAGCCATTGCTAACATTCCCAAAGCTCACGAGGAGTTTGTCACTGTGGGAAATGTGAAACATGGTTCCTGAAGTGACATGAAGAGGCTGCTCTTCCAACGTAGTTGTAGACAGCCTGTCCGCCGAACTGCATTGTCTCCTCGAAACCCTCAGCAAAGTGGCTTTACAGGCACATTAATGTAAGCCCTGCGATGTACTGGCGTCACATCCAGTGTATAGCCCCGCCTTGCACTCTGTCTGCCGGGATAGGCTCTGCTCCCCCCTCGACACTAGGTTTAAACGGGTATTGATAATGACTGGTTAATGCGAGCAAACGATTGGGTTCGACCTTGTGGATCTCCGCAGTGACGCTTATTAAAATTATATCTGTATCGGCATCATTCAATCTGTGTACAAAACGTCGGGAAGGAGAGAAGAGGAGCACTCGATACGGATGTCCCGAAATCACAACATAGGTAAGCAGTCATGTACGATATTTTTTTTGTGTTAAACGCTCTATAAGTGCAATAATATTAAACAAAGCCTTACATTTTATATGGAGTTTCCGTGCGTATATCATCTGGTTTCAGGATTTTACTTTAAACCTGACTGATTATGACACTTAGAAGATTGATACGGGTCGAGTCTACTTGCTTCAACGCTGTTTGATGGCATTGGTCGGGAGAGGCAGTATATGCAGATGCACTATAAGCACATGTTTTGCATCTGAGACCGGTTAAGCGCAGGCACAGCCGAACATCTGTTTTTCCCTGTGAGTCACGACGGAGCAACGATGACGCTTAATCCTAAATGGTCACGGGCGGAGCAATGCGCTCTGTCGGGGCGGGACCAGAGGCGGAGTTCCTCTCGAGTTTCCACCGGAGAAACTTTTTAGGAGTTGCCGTTGAAGAAAGAATTACTTTTTGTTCGGACCCGTTGGCTTTTTGAATCGATCAAACGAGGCATTGGGAATCCTCCACCACGGCGTGGCCGTGAGGGGTGGTGTTGCACATTGAACAGAGAGCAGGCGAGGGAGGAGGAGAAGAAAGAGGAGGAGGAGGAGGAGAAGAAAGAGGAGGAAGAGGAGAGACGCAGCACGGCAGAACGAAGGGACGGACTCGCAGCAATGCGTCCCCAATGGGGGGTCGTCCGAGGTCTGCTGCTGGGGCTACTGTTGCTCGTCTTCGTGCCGCCCGGCCCGGGCGTGCAGGGATGTCCGAGTCGCTGCCTCTGTTTCCGAACCACGGTGCGGTGCATGCATCTGATGCTGGAGACAATACCCGTCGGAGTGGCTCCTCAGACCACCATCCTGTGAGTTTCGCTAGGTACGGGGCCACCCCGACCCGCTAACCACCCACCCTGCACCTTGCCTCTGCTCCCAGATGCTCACCTACTCGGCGCACATTACGGACGCGTTGCTTGTTGTGCAGCACACCGTGGCTTCACATTGATCACACGTGGGGCTGCACTTCATTGTCATTGCACTACCGGGGTTCATGCAGCAACTAGGTTGACACCATAGTGCAGCTAAGTGTGTCAATGTCAAACTGAGTATATTCATCAGTCGCACTGGCTGCTACTGATGAACATTAATACAGTAATGGGTGACGTTTCGGGAAATGGCCCTTAATCATAGCACACGGGTTGTGCGCAACTTGCATCACATCTTCAGCAGTTGAGAAGTTCATTGTTATTGTATGACTGCAGAACATTGTGACGTGTCATACTGCAGAGTTCAGCAGCAGTACGTGTATGCACTCGTTGCAGGTCACTGAAATTGTTGTGTGGTGCAGCAGTGTGCAGCACAAAGACTGCCATCATCGCTTCGTAGCGCCGTTCATTGTTGTTGCCCTATTGCCCGTGCAGCACAACCTCGCGAACATTGAGCTGCGGTCGATGAAAGGTTTCTCACACAAAGTCTTGTTGCAAACAGGGCCACACATCACTACACTTACACGCGCTCGGTTGCTTGGCTGAGAGGCCACTCACACAAACACGTATACGGCCAGGAGAGAGGGCTTTGTAACAGAAGGACGAATACAAACATATCAAAGCTTCGGACCTGGAAAGAATGGCTCACAATGCCCAAAAGGCAGATATGTAGTAAAGTATTATAAGACATGTTTAGTTCGTAAATAATACACCATTATGCGCTCACTTAAATCACCATTCAAGTCACAGTATGGTGCTAGACTGATGTAGTCATCTTCATCAGCCATCTGCTAATTTTAATATAACAGCTATCGCCTGTTTTGGAGTTTAATCAGCGACCAGTACCCACAATGTAAGTCATCATAGGTGCGTTCCATTCCTTAGTTGTCAATCCATCGTTAGCCTTGACCATCTGCTATCATCCTTCCAAGTCACTGCCTGTCCTGATCAAGCATATTAAGTTTTCGTAATTTTTTTTTATCACTGACCTGCATATTTTCTGTAAATCAATATGTTTCCATTATCACCCTCTCGACGTAATTCCCGGCATGTGTCACTGTTGGAAACGTGTGTACTGTACCGTACTTGCACTTGACAAGGATGCGAAATCATGCAAGCTGTACATATTTACGTAAAGGGACTGCAGGTCATTACAGCAATGGGAATAATAAAGTGCCATGCTATATGGCTGGTTATACCCGTGACAATTTCATCCGGAATGTGGCCGATCTTTGGAAGCTAAGCAAAAGTTTGGTAGTTGAGTGATAATAATAACTATGGCCAGCAAAGCTTGGGGAAACTCACATCTAATTTTGGCTTGATACACGTTCTTACATACTTCGGTGCTTTATATCCTAATAATCATATAGCAGAGTTAACATAAAAACGGCCTTGCAGTAATTAGACGTTGTCATGGTAGTGTATATAGTTTGACCTTGTGTGGGCTGTGCCGCGGGAGTTATTTAAGCAATGTTATTTCAAATAATTAAATAAGTGTGGGGTTATGGATTTCATTTACTTTCATAAGCTCGGCATTTAAATTGTGAAATGCATTTCCACTGCAGCAGAATAAATATCGTTGGCTAACCTGTGACTGAAGGACGTCATAAGAAGTCACCAGTATGCCTGACACTTTCGCATTTCTTGGGCAATCGTCAAGGATTCCGGAGACATTCCCGACATTCATTTTAGCGCGACTGTCATGACATGGTGTCTCCATATCGAAACTAATCCGTCCCGTGCACCGATACTTATTGGTTCCATATGGGGTCACGGCGCATAGTTTAGTGAACGAACTCCCTAAATCTGCGCTGACAGTCAGACATGTCAGTATTTTCGTAAACACCATCACGCCAGGAGATTAACGTTCTTCACTCCCTATATTTTTTTATGGTAGGGAATAACTTAACGGTTCGATTTCTGGCTCGGGTGCCTTTCTGCGTGGAGTTTGCGTGTTCTCCTCGTGTCAGAGTGGGTTTTCGCAAGGTTCTTCGGTTTTCTCCCATCGTCCAGAGACACGCTGCTGCCTCGATTAATTTACCTGCTGAGTAAATACCCCCGAGTGCCCTGCCATGTATTGTCGTCACATCCTGGACGTTGCTCGCCTTGCGTTGAGTCTTTTGTCTGCCGGGATAGGCTCCGGCACCCTGCGACCCTGTACAGGATTAAGCAGATAATGACAATGAGTACAGTACTGTACTCGAACTTTGTAACGTTATGGGGGAGGGGGTGGATTTTTTGTTATTGTTGTAAATAAATTGTAATATATTTACGTTAACATAATCTTTCAACGCAACTGTAGTGCCCACCATACAAAAGTATGTATTTACGTTAGTCTGGCATTTAAAATTATTCAACCGAGATCATTTCTGTGGAATACGTGATACTTTAGAACCATAAACTGTTACATAAAAAAAAGTTACAGTGCTTCCTCTTAAAATACAAAAAATAAAGCAATTTCAAACACTCTTCAACACATTTCCAAAATGTAGCACTTGCATGTTTGTGTTAAACTTTCAAAGACATTGCATGTTTTATATTTTTTAATAATATACACAAATGTGTTAACGCTCGTACAGCTGTTGACATTTTTCTAGACATGACCTCTCAAGCAAATATTATGTGGGGAGGCTGATTGAGAAAATAATTGGACTGGTGTGTTCCCGACCAAGTTTGGACTATAAACAATGGAAGCCTGTGTGTTGGGCTCATGACAGCTATGTTTGGGTGGCATGGCGAGATCGCTCTCCTCCTATTCAGTTGCATTTTTGCCCGAACAATCACAGATGGCGATTTTTAAATGCGTTCTGCGTTGAGGGAAAGCTCAGCGGGAAAATGTTCTCTCGTTTCTGCACTGTAATATATAAATGTCACCGCCATCGTCCGGCGACCATCGTTCCCTCCAGTGATGTGTGCTGCTCAACAATGAAATGGCAGCCATGAAGGGGATGTTTTTTCTCACTCTGGAGATCGAGAGATGAAATCATTTCACGCGGTAGAGTGAGGCAGATTGTGCCTCCGCAGAACTGTGAAGGATGGTAATGTTTTGGGTAGGTCTTTATCCAGCAGTGGTGTACATAAAACATTTATTACTGCACAGGAGTGGCAGCTAAGCAATGGAAGACATTCGCGAGCACACCAATGAGATGGGAGATGTGTGAATGAAATGAGCTTGTGTGCAGCCGCACGGTGAATTAAGTTACAGGATTGTGAGATATGGAAATGGCTTAGAGAGGCCTTCATCCAGCAGTGGATTGAGCATAGCTGATGATGAGATTGTTTTTTTTCTTCAAAAAATAATGTATATGTTCCCAGTCAATTTTTACTCTTAAAAGTGTCGAACAGCAGACTTAAATACCACGAAGAATGTTGTGGAAATGTCCATTAACCATTACAACTGGTGAAATACTGAGCCCTGTGATTGAAGAATGTTTGTAGAGAGAGTTCATTTTAAAGTGATTAGGGTTAATGGATTTTTCTTGGCAGAAGTGAATTCTGGTGCAGCCCAGGAACTCACAGAAATGTCTTTTAATTTCCTCCCTCTTCAACTTGACAATATCATGAATGATCGCAGGTCAACAGTATTACGTCTTGGCTCTTTTGCTTGATCATTGTGTTCTATCCTGTCATTAAATATTTACGCAGATAGTAATACTGTTTATATATCTGTGGCCGAGTATAGTTGATAAGCGGTGGAAGTCATTACACAGCATGATTCCAATAGTCCGTGATGATATGGGAGGACCGTATCCCTTTATTCGTGGCTTGCCTCGTAGATTGGTCCCGTGATCCGATGCTGTGTGCCTCAAATTACAGGAGCATTTATCCTCCTCCAGGTTAGATCGGGAAATCTTTGATTCTTTTGCAGATTTCCGAATCAATGGTTCCACGAATCACTGGAATTTGCAGATTATTTTATTATAGATTAGTATGAAAGACAACTGTAGTATTGCTGTATTTATTTACCATGTAAAGAGCATAGAATTCTGAGCTTCTGCAACTGAAATCATTCATTCAAACCCAGGAAATAATCTTTTATTTAATCACTTTCTGAAGTCTAGTGAGTTGATGGTTTCAGGCTGGCGACCAATGATTGCTTACAAACCCAGTCCTTTTGGTTTTGCACCAAATTTGTCTGATTTAAGTATTAGTGTTACTGTTATGTAATTAACCATTACTCGATAGCATAACGGGTGGCAAAAAAAGTCCTACCTGGAGCGTGAATAAGAGGTCACCTGAAGGGACTGTACACTAGTGCTGTGATGTCTGCTTCCATGTGAAAATTCTGTAACATAGGGTGAGTGTGCTGTGCGACTATACGGATTGTTTTTATCATGAGAGTGTAACGTGGATAAAATCCTGAAGGAGGAAAAAACACACACAGTTGTGTAATGTGTGTATTATTTTAATTCGAAGGCTTTTGTGACCAATATTATCGATGAAATCCATTTTAATGGGTCAGGTCACGCAAAAAAAAATAGTGTCGTTTAACTCTCCACCACACACGGCTATGCAATTGATTTTGACAACGTCAACATTTTACGTAAAACTAGCCGTTATTGGCCGAGACTACTCAGAGAGTCTATTGAAATTAACAAAAATAAGAATATTTTAAATCATTCCGATAGCTATAAATTAAGTGCGGCTTGGAAAGGTATTCTCAAACAATAAACGTACCAGCTACATATATTAACGCTAAACACAATCGGTGCATTACACTTCATTATGAGGGTAATCTGACATTGTTGGCCCATAACTCGCGTAATTCGAAACACAGGACTGAATCTGAATAACCCATCTTGTAAACACCTATGTAAAAAGTTGCCCCACGCCCCAACCCCCCATTGTGTCCCGGAACCCTGGAACACCGTGAGCGATGACATCACAACCTCCCTATATAAACGGACCCAGAGCCGGACCAGTTTTCCGAGCCGCTCGTCCTCCAGGTTTGGTGCGGGTACCTGATGATGCTGATTGCAATTATCAGCGAAACGTTGTATCCTATTATAAATACTGCGGGTTTGCGGTCCCACACATCTGTGTGCTGAGATAGTGAAGGAATTGGCACGTTCTGTTCACGTGACATACATTACTAATTGGCCGTGTCGTGTGGTGGAGGGTTAATTAAACGACACTATTGCTTTGCGTGACCTGACCCAGAAAAATGGTTTTCATCGATTGTAAATTATTTTTTAACAAGCTTCGAGAAATGTGAAAAATCCGTATGACTTAATATAATATAAATTGCTGCAGCGTGAGTATTTAATGTTTGTACTCGAACAACGATATCAAAAGATAGGAGTAGGAAATAAGAGATGAGCTGTGGAAGACAGACTCAACTGTGGCTGCTGTTCGGTGTTCTTTAATCACCAGGGCCCACACAGGCCTCCTGTGGCCACTCAGCCGGACATGCGAGATCACAAATATACACAATCGCGTGTTGTTTGGTCTCGCCAGCACGACCACTCAGCAGGATGCGGTGCAGACTGCGGACAGATAAAAACAAGAAACGTTGACACTGCCGGTCCCACACTCTGTTTAAAAATAGACCGGTAATATATTTATTAAAACTACCGTATCAGGTAATAGTATTCATAGTGAGAAAAAAAAATCGTATGCGTTGTCACGATCCTGGCTTTGTGCGTAATTATTTTCAAATTTTCAAAAAAAATGTTTTTCTTTTACTTAAACATTATTTGGTATATGTCTATTTGATGCATAAGGCTATGATTATTTTAATGATGGATATGTTTAATGTTTACTCTTAATGTATGATCAGCATATTCATTTGACCTTTACAGAGGTCAGATCTGACTGTTCTTTGTGCCTTTTCACAGTACGTATCACATGTGTTTTACATTTAGCCATAGCCAGATCTAACCCCATTATAATCTATCCGTGGTTTTCATGCCACCCTGACATATGCTATGCATGTGAAAAATATAGTATTCTTACAATGAATGTCTTTTCATCAAGCCCATTTAAAAATTATAGAAAATTAAACTAAAATGCAAAAGAGTATTGAGGATGAACAATGCATTAGCATTTTTCAGTGCATTTGCTCAGAGGAAAATATTTTTTCAGTAAATGCTGTTGTATACTACATATTTTGTTTTGTCACACTTTTTTTAAAGGTTTGCAAACATTCTCAATTTTAGAAATATGTACGTAGTCATGCCTATCTATGAATAATATTATTATAATGATTATCCTACGAATTATATGTGATCGAACAATATTTTATTTGAATAAATGTAATGACGAATATTTTCCTGAAAACATTTGATGAATTGCCATGCTGGGTGAGAATGGCTTCGATGTAAACTGTTTAGAAACGCATAAATTACTACATTTAAGACATTGAAGTGACTTTTCACTTCCCAAACAGTTGTCTCCTGACAATGACAACAGACTACATATAATGACCCTGTACCCAAATGGGATTTACAAACGCTTGCATTTTTATGTCTTTCGTAACAACAAGAAAAAGTTGCAGAACTTTTTGTTCGAATGACTGAGTGCATACATAATAGGAATGTGATTTTTAAAAGTGCCCGGCGATGGACCGGCGTCCCGTCGTCGGGTGTATTCCTGCCTTACGCCCTGTGTTTCCGGGATAGGCTCCGGCTTCACCGTGACCCTATATAGGATTAAGCGGTTTCAGATAATGAGATGAGAGATGAGATTTTTAAAAGTTGTGCACTAGATTTGCTATAGAGTACTTTGCTTTAACCCCAAAAAACATTAAATACCTCAATAGATGTATTCCTTGCCAGTGTGCACCACCGCTAATGAAAAATAATTGTTGACAGTGAGGCCTTGAGTTTTTTGTAAAACTAGAGATGATGTTCCGATGTAGGTTTTCATGATGATTGCTCACCAAAGCTGTTCTTTTGGGATGGCTGTACAAACTGTTTCTCCCACGTTGGAGGCATCTTCAGACGGTCTGAATAGAGGAAAGAGGAGTACTCAACACGGCTATCTCGAAAGAGCAGCTTTGGTAAGCAGTCTCTATATATGTCATTCAATGCAGCCCAATCTCTTGTCCTTCTAATAAATAGGTGGCATTGTTGCTTTATTATGGGGCTGTGCAGATGTCCCTGAGCTTGTGTTTATCTATACACCTGGGAAATGTTCAAACCTGCCACTAAAGTCATTACATCCACAATGTGACTTGAGTTTTTTTATATATAATTTCCTAGCACAGGCCCAAAGACTCAAAAAACTCAAAGTGGTCAACGGCATACAGCACAAACTTAGCGTGTAAAACACAAGTGTTATCATTTCTAGAACTGAGCATGTCCACATAAGATTGAGAAAAACGACCATGAAAGGAGAGTTCACAGTCGGGCAGTGTTAGGAAAGAATTGCAAAGACTAGCTCGTTTTGGATGACAACAAAAGAGTTGGTCTTGTAGACTAAGCCCTCAACATTGGTAGAGGGCTAAGTGAGTGAACTGTATTAGAACAGTGACCTTGGGGTGGTGCGATGGCCTAGTGGATAGCGCTGTTGCCTTACAGCAAGAAGGTCCCGGATTCAAACCTCGGCTCGGGTGCCTTTCTGTGTGAAGTTAGCATGTTTTCCCCGTGTCCGCGTGGATTTTCGCTGGGCACTCCGGTTTCCACCCACAGTCCAAAAAACATGCTGCCGCATAGGTTGATTGGCTTGCAGACTAAATTGCCCGCAGTGCCCGGTGATGGACTGGCGTTCCATCGTGTGTATGTCCCTGCCTTGCGCCCTGTGTCTGCCGGGATAGGCTCCGGCTCACCGCGACCCTGTACAGGACGAAGCGATTTCTAATAATGAGATGAGATGAGACCTTAGTTATAGTTATATAAGATATATTAGAATATGACTCACCTCCAGTGAGTGACTGGAGTGAATTAGTCGTTGCTGGGTGGTACATCAGAACTTCTACATTGAATGTTAGATTGGGGATAAGAAAGTGAATATTTTTTGAATTGAATATATCCGATAATGCTGATATCACTACATCGCAGCCATGTGGCCTGGTGTTTGGTAAAGATGGGTGGTGGTGGTTTGGTGGAATGCCTGGAAAGTGAACGGGGCCAGAGTATTGCTTGAAATAATTAATACTGGGGGTCTCGGTGGTTATTGTGGTGTGTCTGTGGCGTCCTTCTCTTGTTCATTCTTTAATAGTTGTATTAGCCCCTTCTCTCCCCTGTTTCGCCGTGGTACTTTTGTGTGTTTTTTGTTGCTTTGTTTATTTTTTTATTTGTGAGTTGCTTTAAGATGGCATGGCAATAAAGTGCTCTGCAAATGGAAATCATTATCCTTAGCGTAATACACATACGCTGCAATAATTATCTTATTAAAAAAAATAATTGTTGAGAAAGGTAATCTGCATTAGTGGGCAAATATAAGCAACTGTGTTTATCGTTCAATGTATTTTCTGCCACGTTTTTTTTATTGAAGGTAGCCAGATGGTGTTGAACACGAATTTGACTATTTACCAATGGCCTAGGTTCATGTGAAATTTTCAGTAACGGGAAATAGAGTTGTAAGGTTGTGAATGGGAACGCAGGGTGTGATTTCCTGTCAGAATAATTGATGGTATTGTAGCTACTTCTTTATGGCATTGCTGTGCAGCACGTGACATGACATTTGCTTGAAGGATCGCAGTTAAAAGCAGTTTTTGGCCATTGGAAAATCCAATTGTAAATAGAGCAAAAACAGGTGTACAACTGATTGATATGTGTTTTTTTCAGGATTGCAAATGTTAATGGCTTACTTAAGAAAGCAGTATTAATTGCGTCCATCATTTAAGGCCGCTTCCGGAGCAAATGTGGCAAATGCTGTGTGCTATCGTCCATAAACCTCGTGTTGTAATTGCAAGCACTTAAAGTGAGCCTAAACAGGAGAGTGGTTAAAAAGAAAAAAAACAGTGTGGGTGAAATTAAAAGAGGTTGGCTAGTTCCACCTGCTATTGACCAGAATAGACAACATGTGGAACAAGATTACAGTGTGGTAAAAGATTTATCACAATGATAGATGATGTGGCCCACGTATGTTGTACACGTGCATTTTTTCTTAACAGTGCAGCTATTCATGATAATACTGAGCCCAGAAGTAATTAATACTCTGTTATCTTCTCACATTTTGCTTTCATTATTTATCAAACGCCGTTTACTGATATCAGTATAGTAGTCCGCAGGTGGGCTTTATTTAATGATCTGTTTTTGCAAAACATACAATTATACGTAATTAGATGAGTACGTAAATTAATTGGAATTGGAATCAAATGTTTGGCTTGGGAATTGCGATGAATGAGGTTTCTGCAGCAAATAAAAATAGTGAATATAAAATAAATAACTCAACCATTATCAACGACACTTACCTGACAAGAAAACATGTCATGGACAGCATATCGGGCAATGACTCTTCTTAGCACATTTGTTTTTCTTTACACAGCAACTTTTTGAGCGATGTGAGTTTTTGATGATTGCTTCCTAAAGCTGTTTTTTTCGGTCGATCGCTTCTCCTCTCTCCTTCACGACGTTTCGCCTCCCACGCTGGAGGCATCCGCGCTCTGTGTGTACGACTGCTATTGGTATGTCAAGTCACTCCTTTCTACAGCGTCACTCCCTTCCAGGGACAATGGAGGGGGAGGGGGGGCGATTTGAGTGGGTTCCGTTGTCTTGCTCGCATATTAGAATTCAGAATTCAAATTAATTTTATTCAATTCCACCTCTATTACAGTGGTGGAGGGGTTTGTGTGCCCGAATGATCCGAGGAGCTATGTTGTCGGGGGCTTTACACCCCTGGTAGGGTCTCCCATGGCA
>JAZEWT010000013.1:13677914-13693930 GCA_036362905.1 Mordacia mordax
AAGTGTCTGGGGTGAGGGAAGTTTGGGCATCGCTGCTTAGACTGCTGCCCCCGCGACCCGGCACCGGATAAGCGGAAGAAGATGGATGGATGGATGGTTGCCAATAGGAAAATTGGAATGTGCCACGTTGACTTGGAATCTTACGGAGTTCTGAAATGTGACCACGGTAATAATAACCCACATTCTCTACGAGAATTGCAGATATGATAATGCTGACGTAGCAGGTACATTTGTTAATGAAATAAAATGTGTGAATGACAAGGCCAAAACATTTAAGCCAGTGTCCTCCCCATTGGTATTGCCCATTTATAAGCCTTGTCACGCCTTGTCAGTCAACGAGATTGTTTCACTATACTTTAGTAAGTCAGTCAGTTTTTATTTATGCTGGAAGAAAACACCGACCTAGGTAGCTCTTTTAACGGTTGTACAGTGACGACAGGTACGCAAGTTGCAACATCTCAGGGTACTTGGGGAAATTCAGTCAGCCCAATTAACCGAGGCAGCATGTCTTTGCACTGTGGTAGGAAACCTGGGTACTTGTTGAAAACCTAGGCAGATGCGGGGCCAACATGCTACTCCACGCAGAAAGGCACCCGAGCCAGGAATCGAACCTCGGACCGTCTTGCTGTGAGGTGGCAGTGCTACTAACTGCTATACCACCGCGTTACTACTCATTGCACCACTTCACCACACGGGTCATTGTAGGTTGGTTATGGGGAAATCTAAGACTGGTTTAGATATCACTAGCTTTGGTCATAAATTGCAAATAAGTTTAGTCGTAATTATAAGTAATATTAAATTATCTCGTATATCAGCAATGCTTACAGTGATGCTGTGACTAATCCTCCACATGCATTTGTTAAGTTTCCAATGTATATGTATTTTCACTCCTAGTTTTTTGCAACTTTAACCAATATGCATTTGTAGAAATCAGAAAAATGGTATTTAAATGCTCAGTGAAATATAAGCATTCGAGTCCACGAAAGTTGTATAAATGATGTGCCTGTTGCATTAGCCATGCGTCTTATTTAATAGAAACTGTCCGAAGTGATGTACTAACGTCACATCCTGGGTCTACTAATAGTGCATGAATGAGTGCTAAGTAACAGAGTTGTATTTTTGTGGGTAGTATGTGATTTGAGACGACGTCAAGATCTGGAGAACGTATTGTACCCACACAGGGACAATAAACGGGTCGTTGGAAATGTACAAGAATATAAGATTACAACAGGTTTTACCGTATCTGGCCATTATGCAGGTGTTAAGATCTTAACACCTGCATAATCGCCAGGCAATGAAGATCTTAACACCTGCATAATCGCCAGATACGGTAAAACCTGTTGTAATCTTATATATGTATACTGGCAAAAAAGTACCCATAGCGTGTACAAGAATGGTGAAAAGTCGATTCTGTCAAGCGTTTTCGTTTGTCCGCAAGTTGACACATTTTATCAGTGGCTCCTGTCTGTAAGTGGTGTGGTCACGACATTGTGAGCGCGCGTAATTAAAAACATTCGAAAAATCCTAAATCTAGGCTTAGCTTGAAGCTAAATCTGTACTAATATTTTAAAAAATAAAATAAGTCGCCAAATAATTTCAAAACTTTTAAATATTTTTTTAAAAGCGGTTTGACTGATTTTTTGACAGTTACTCATATTTTAATGCACAGGATTCATTAAAGGAGTTTCAAAACAACAACAATAATATTTGATTTAAAAAGCAATATTTTTTGAGAGCCAACTTTTAAAATATAATCTAGGAAATGTCCTATGTGTCAGAAGCTGTTTTGAGGTGAGCATATTGTGCATTCCATAAAGTATTTATAATCGAGGGGACATTCTTATTAGTGTATAATGCGAAAGAGTAATGTATGACTGTTATTACCTTTTTTAAGACATCCATCACAGCCCACAACAATGTGTAATGAGACCTATACGGTCTCAATGCTAAATTGGATATTAGACTCACAGGAGCTGTCACGACTGTGAGAAACAGGAAAACTAAACCGTGGATCATGAGGTCGCACGTGGACTGTACACGACCAGGTAAAAGGAACAAGACCTTAAGATAAGCTTAATAAAAAAATACAATTTATAAAGCGCACGTTATTTAATGCTGATGGTATTCATTGGAAGAGGCACGAGGATACAGCAGAGAGGTGGGGGGAGACAGCCACGTGGTCAGCAGGTGCCAACCCATCAGACACTGCATCGTATATATTATAATGTTTTGGGCCAATTAGCGAGCGGGAGGAAACCGGAGAATCCAGATGAAATGCGTGCCAAACATGGGGAGAGCACACAATCCTCACAGAATGGCACCCGAAGCGGTTTGTATTTTGCCTCAGGCAAAACCTTCTTTCTCGAAGGCGAATATATTACCAATAAGGCACCTCGCCCCCAACTACATCTGATGATAGACATCCACAAGAAGACTCTGCTCATTCAAGTAAGTTTTGTTCAAGTTGTGTGATACTGCCTTGGGGTAACGGTGAGTACATTGGACTTGAAATCCAACGGTTGCTGCTTTCTTTCCATATTTTGGGGCTGCAGTTGAAATTATTTCCAATTTGCTTAAATCCTCCTGCCTTTAGCAGTATAAAGTACTCGCACCACAGTTTGTTCATCGGCAAGTTGCATGCAAATAATAATAATATTTGCATTTTTAGAGTGCCTTTCACCCGAGGGCCACAAAGCGCTGCACAGAGCTGTGGAGAGAAGGGCATGTCAGCAACATCATAGTAGATCATTTAATAATAATAATTGTACTATTAGAGCGCTTTTCACCCGAGGGTCACAAAGCACTGCATAGAGCTGTGGGGAGAACAGCACGTCTGCAACAACAACGACATATGAACGGCATAACAATAAAAAATGTGTTACGAGTATGAGCTGTGGAGAGAACAGCATGTCAACAACAACATCAGAGTAGAAAGTCAAACAATGGCTATAAATCAATGAAGGATATAAAATAACAACTAAAATTATTGGAAAACAATTGAAGAAAAGAATAAGTGTTCCTAAACAGGCAAAGGTCAACAGAACACCATCATCTGCACACATAGTAGTGAGCAGCGTCAATAGTCATCGCCGGAGAACTTCAATATCTACAAGTGAGTCTTGAGATGAGATTTGAAGATGCCCAGGGATTCAGCTGACGAAATTTTCAATGAAATGGCATTGCAGAGTCTGGGAGCAGCGCGCGAGAAGGCTCTGTCAGCTATTGACAGGAGGCATGATCTCGGCACATGCAGCAAGCCTGTATTGGAGGATCGAAGTTGTCATGTTGAGGAGGGTGCCTGAAGTAGGTCACGGATGTATGTCGGAGCAGTGCCAGTGAGAGCCTTGTTGGTGAGCAGGAAGTTCTTGAATTCAATCCTGTATTTAACTGGTACCCAGTGGATAGATGCCAGCACTGGGGATATGTGATTGTGGATGGGAGTGCAGGTAAGGACTCGAGTAGCCTCATTCTACACATGTAGAAGATAATTGATCTGGTAGGCAGGGATGCCAGGGAGTAGTGCATTGCAATAATCGATTCGTGAAGAGATGAAGATGTGTTTTAGCATCTCAACATTGGAGGGTGACAGGATGTTGTACAGTCTGGCTATGTTTCTGAGATAGAAATAGGCTACCTTCGTCACCTTGTTGATGTGTGTCTCGAAGGAGAGTGAGGAATAAAGAGTCATTCCCATACTCTGGACCGCCTTAGTAACTTCATTGCTCTAGTCGTCAAGCATCAATTGGATGGGTTCAGCCTTGGACAATTGGTGCAGGGTTCTGACAAGCAAAACTTCTGTTTTGTTGCCATTTTGTTTTAGGAAATCTGAATTGAGCCAGGCTCTCACAGTTGACAGGACGACATTCAAACAGACGCAATGATGGATGGCTGTGCGTGGATATAGATTTGGATGTCATCGGTATAGATTGAGGTTGTGTAGGATATGACCAAGTGGCTTTATGTTGATGGTGAAGAGGAATGGGCCTAGGATTGAATCTAGAACTCCGGACATAACAAAATGGACCTCTGCATTACATCCTGCGAGGCTAATGAACTGCTTCCGGTCGGAGAGGTAGGAACTGAGACAGTGCAAGGCATAGTCAAAGACCCCGATGCGCTCCAATCGCTCCAGTGACGTAGGGTGTCACCGTTATTAAAGGCTGCACTGAGATCCAGGAGGACAAGAATACTTGACCATTCTTCGTCAGCAGTGACAAGTAGGTCGTTAACTACTTCGAACAGAGTAGTTTTAGTACTTTGGCCAGATATCAACCCATATTGGAAGGGATCGATGAGGTCATTGTTAAGGACATGCTTCTATAGTTGCACGGCTTCTGCATGCTCAAGGACCTTGGAGAGGAATGGTAAATTGGAGGTGGGGCTAGAATTATTAAGGACGTTGCAATGGAGACCAGTTTTTTTCAGCGGAGGGGTAACTGCAGCACATTTGAATAGTGGGGGAACGATGTCTGAGGGACGTGAGTTGCTAAATAGATTAGTGACAAAGGTGGCAAGAGATTTGAAGTTTGCCCGCATGAGTTTGGATGGGAAGGGGTCCAACAAGCAGTTTTTAGGCCGAGATCTGTTAACTTATGAAGAAACATCAGATTCTATCAACTCGGAAAATTCCAGGAATTTTTAGAGAAGGAGAGGGAACAATTGCTCAGGTAGTTTGTTGAGCTTGAGACAGGGTAGAGATGCGGTGGACTTTGGTTTTGTCTGTTGGTATTTCCACCTCTTCCAATCATAGAAGGGTACACGAATACGATATAGAGGGACTCTGGAAACCCCTCTAGGGAAGGCCCTACGACCATTAGTGGCTTGAGTAAGCAATTTCAGGGGTACACCTTTACCAGCTTTCACTTTTATGCAAATTGAAGCATGATTTGAGAATAATTATAGTGTACTTTATATAGAAGAACAAAGGCAAGAAAAATTCACTCGTGATAGAACTGCTAACAATATAACAGGTTTAAATATATATATATTTAAAACTGCTCAGAAAGATCTAAGAATTGGAAATATGCCACTTGATGCCTGCATTCAATCGTAAATTCAGTGTTAATGCAAGGTTACATTTATTTTATTTGAATTGATAGTCAAAGTGGATGTCTGTCATTAGAAGTAATTGGAATAAATAGCTTCAGCCTCTTCCTTTAGCTTATCAGTTGTTGAGTGCCAGGTACCGTAAAAATCAACTGACTGTTATAAACATTGTCGTACATGAGAAAAAATATGATGGGAGACTAATGGCGGCGATGGACTGGCGTCCCATCGTCGGTATATTCTTGCCTTGCGCCCTGTGTCTGCCGGGATAGGCTCCGGCTTCACCGTGACCCTGTATAGGACTAAGCGGTTTCAGACAATGAGATGAGATGAGACTAATGGTTCTTCTGAAAAGAGATGGAAGAAGGGAATCCGCTCGTATTGCAGATGCTGGGTTGATTGTTGTATTGCAGAATCATGAGGGATGGTAGTGGTTTGTAAAGTATTCGAGCCATTGCTTGATTATGGCCAATGATGGTTAATGGTTTTTCCGAGATTGGGCAAAATGTTAACCTCTTATGTATTTTTTTTTTGCTGTAGGTCCAGGATCATTATGATTGTGGCAAATCTCGTTTATTGTTATATAGCAGAAATCCTGCATCCAGAGCTTTGCAAGGTCACTGGGTATTGTTTGCTGTAATAATAAGTTATTTATCTCTTTGCCCTTTTATATAATAATTACAGTTTATTACTGTCTACTCAATCCCTTCAGCTATTTTATTTCAAGGAGGTGGAAGTAGCCACATGTTACCCTCCCACATGCGGCCACCAATTGACTAACTGTAGTGTTGTTATTGCCGGTTTATACGGCCACTATGCAGTTTGACCAGGTTTAGCCGGTTGCTCTGCAGTGACGGGGATATTAGAATGGGATTTTACGACCGGATACCATTCCTAACGCTAACCTCCTATAGTCGGAGAGTCTTTGGATTGCTATTAGTCGAGAATCCTCCCTCCAGACCGGTTGACCAAGGAACACCGTGCCAGGAGGGCTTGACTCCAGGTGACATAGCTGGGGGGAGTTCATTGAAACACGCCCACTCCACCGCGCTACGATTACGTTCCATGGTGTTGCTCATTTGTGTTACTGTGTGGAATGGGGCAAAGGTCTGCCCCATGCTAACTAGCATCTCGGGAAGATTGAATTGAACAGGTTGCCTCTGGATTGTGGGTTTCAGTGTGCAAGCCATTTTTCCAAGGAAGCAACACTTAAGAGAACACTTCACAGTTATACTTGTTCAAGAAATCCAAATCACATAATTTATATTGATTCGTTCACCTCGCGAAATAAAAGTTTGCCATGAAATATCTTGCTTGGATTTCATTTTTTATGTTGCTGCTAACATCCAGTTAGACATAAATCACGACCTGGTTATGTTTTGCTGTCATACGCTATTATCATTCATATATCGTTTTTTTTAAAAATGTATTTACTTCCTGTGTTGGCTGGGATAAGCTCCAGCCCCCCACGATCCTGTACAGGATTAAGTGGGTATTGATAATGATGATTATGACTTGTGGAGTCTTTGTGTCATGGGCTCTGCCTGGTTGGTAAATAAACTTTGTACTCTTTGTGGCATTTAACCACTGGCTGCTTGTATGCTACCGTGGTTCTTTGTTTAAATTCCATGCACAGGGAAATGCGAGAATATGTCTTGAAACACACTAACCTATTGATGTATTTCACCTGCAATATTTCATGAATTTAAGTGAAATAAAAGTTAATCACGTTGTGATTGCATCACTTTGTAGACACATTGTGCGTGCTGTAGAAAAAAAACATCCTCTTGATTTGATATTTTTTGCATTAAAGGTCAACATGTCAATGCTTGCTTGGTAATGCTTACTTTTATTTCTCTCTTTTTTTCTCCCCAGAGATTTGCGCTTCAACAGGGTGAAGGAAATTCCTGCAGGGGCTTTCAAGAGATTAAAAAACCTGAACACTTTGTAAGTACCCAAGACTTCTAATGCCGTTTGATGAGGTTGAAGTCCGATAATTATGGGCGAAGTTAGCTGTAGGGTTATCTGTCTTTCCTGTTGTACCACGTGTTATTCGGCATGATGTCCGACATTTCGATCCTCAGTTTGGGAGCTTCCTTCAGAAATTCAATGACGCCCCTGACATTCTCTTTTGTTTGTATACATACTTGATGCTGCTGGTGTAAGATGTAGCCAAGCGAATGCTTTTAAAGTTTCATATATATTGGCTTTGTTTGCTGCATTCATTTCCTGGGAAAAAAGCTACTGTCACATGGAATACAACATCAGACATTGTGCTGGAGAGAACACGTTATGACCCAAACACATTTTGGAGAGCTTTAACAGGCAGTCACAAAAATGCATGTTGAAGCTTGTGATGTATGTATATTTAAAAAAAGCAATGGTTATTTGCCTGCTGTATTTCATGTTTGTAAGATTAATAAAAACGAGCATGGCGTGTCTTCATTTATATAGCCTTTTAATATATTGCACTTTAAAACAAATCTAAATGTGGTAACCATCAATTTCAACATGAGTTTGAACCTATGAGTCTTGTGGTTATTGGCAACGAATTCAATAAGTTTGTTCCAGACCATATTTACACGGCATGCAAGGGAAAACATTCAACACTCTTCAGTGGATTAATTTTTTTTCATGGGCAAGCCCTCTGTCAGAGTTATCACTGACAGCTGTTAGTAGCTTACTATCCTGGTCGAACTTCCACATTTCCTTGTCTTTGTGTAAAACCAGCCTCCGAACACGGTTTCCTTTGCCACACACGATCTGTTAAGCCAACAACTCTGTGCTCAGCACGGCACAAAGATAAATTGTATTTGTGGTTTTACTTCACAGTGTGTTACGTATTCACGTTCATGCAATTAAAGGGTCTTTCCTTGGGATAGCTTTGTAGTGAATGGAAACGGGTTTGGGTAATATGTGGGCCAAAAAGATTGTAACTCACACCATGTGCCAACTGTAAGAATGTCTTGCACCTCAAGGATTTATGACCGTGTGGTGCTAGTTATAATATACTTTTAAAAGCATGTTGCAGACAATGCAGTTGGTTATATCGTTAATTCTTATCGTATTTGTATGGCATAAATATTCATGGTGCTCAACAGTCAGTACAGGATCCAAATACAGTCTGCGGGTGATCGTTAAGTATATGGACAAACAAACGCCATGTAGCAGAGTTGTGATACTTGCTGGGGAGCTCGAGCACTTTGTGGAACGCTCTGTGGCCCTCGGGTGAAAAGCGCTCCATAAATGCAATTGTTATTATTAATGATCCAGGGCGGCGCGGTGGCGCAGTGGTTAGCGCTGACGCCTCACAGCAAGAAGGTCCCGGGTTCGAGTCTCTCGGCTCCGGTGCCTTTCTGTGTGGAGTTTGCATGCTCTCCCCGTGTCCGCGTGGGTTTTCGCCGGGTACTCCGGTTTCCTCCCACAGTCCAAAAGCATGCTCCTGGATAGGTTGATTGGCTCGCAGACTAAAATTGTCCCGCAATGCCCGGCGATGGACCGGCGTCCCGTCGTCGGGTGTATTCCTGCCTTACGCCCTATGTTTCCGGGATAGGCTCCGGCTTCACCGTGACCCTATATAGGATTAAGCGGTTTCAGATAATGAGATGAGATGAGATTATTAATGATGAAGAGAGAGAGGTTTTTTTTTAATTTTACATTTGATTTTATTGCTCTTAGGAGCAAGTTTTCCAAAAACGAAATATGCAAGGAATACAATATGTACAACCCTTTACACAAACTGTGACCCAGATCTCCTTCAATACAATTTATGACACGCCTGTATTCAAATTACAGATAATTTGAGAGACAAACATGTGGTCTTAGAGAGCGTCGGTAAGGGTAAGACCGCAGAAAAGAAAACAAATTTAAAGTGTGAAACGGAGGATCCCCTGAGTGTCTGTGCACAGAGTGCCGCCCCAACGCTCCAGCAAAGTTGGGCCACCTCCTCGGCGTTTTATAGAAGGTTTTTTCCACGTGGAGTCGCGCCTTGATGAGGCCTTTAGTCAGAGGGAGATTTTAGTTGAGGAAAAAAACAAGGGGTAATGAGATGTTCGGTTTGATAACGTAATTTGTAAACAGAGAAGATCGAAGACAAAACAGAGGAAGAAGCTGATCATATACACTGCCAGGTACCTTAATATGCATTTGTTTAAAAGCAAGCTCTACTTAGAGTGATATTACTTTACAGTAGACGGTGTACATTATTCTGGACGGTATCAAAACCGCATCATAGCCTATGCACCGTTTTCGGATTCAACTTCAGGAGTGGAAATTAGACGTGGTAAGTTTTTCCCTCGGTGACGGACATGATTGTTATTATAATGAAAAGTTGTGCTTTTTTTGGGGGTCCGGATGTAACTGGAAAAGTGTTTTGTGGGTGCTGGATTTGTTTCCATTACACGTTACCATGGGGCTCAGCCGAAACAAACCACGCTCGTAAACGTGTCCGCGGCCCAGACATGGCTAGATGTGCAGCCTTGGAGCTCTCCCGACTGTACAACTGACAGTGCTGCTCCATCCTCAGCCAGCCTAATGTGACTCAGCAGGCAACGTGTGTGTTTTTTTCACTGCACTGCAGTAGCCAAGCCGTTGGCGACGTACGTTAATTGCTTTTGTGAGAAGAATATGATCAACCTCACCCTCGACTATGCATTGCCCAGAGTCAGATAAATATGTCTTGTGAGCCCATAGTTTGAGGGATTTATTCTCGCCCTGAACAGCAAATAACCAGTGGTAAGCCATTTGTACCGTGAGGGCCCGACGCTGGCATATTTCCTACTAGCAGTGTGTCTGCCCGATGGGTGATCTTGTTCCAAGTGAGTTACACGTTCTTCTCACATCTATTGTTGACATTTGCTGTTGACATGACATGGATTTATTCCTGATATCCTTCTGGGAATACTGCTGGCTCTCTGAAGTTTCAGATTATTAATTAATAAGTAGGAAATAAAGCTGAAACAAGATATAAAGGCCTTGTTGTTATGCAGATAAAATGTCTACTTCTGAGGTATTCGACACCATTGCCCTCAATGCAGACACGCATAAAACACTCGCTCCATAACATACAGAAGAACATCGATGTGCCAGTGTAAGTGTGATTACAGAACAACTCTCGTCCTTTGGCACTGAGTTGACTGCTTTGTTTTAATCCACATTCTTCTGAATTAATATTGACATATATCAATTAGATGCGTTTGACTACACTTGAGAAAACAAAGCAATTACATTTATCTGGATAAACCTACACACTTGAAAATACATAATTTGTGAATATAACCATCATGGATAATATCTATTCATCTCAATGATCATCACGTTTGAAAGTGTTAATTATTGCCTGTTATTTAAAGATCGTCAAGGGTAGCCTCCGTACCATGCACGCCGTTTATTGTCATCATGATCACTTCAACTGAAAGGCTGCTTTGCAATGCAACGTATAATTAGCCTAATTTAGACAAATGCAAGCAGCTCCTACTCCAAAGAGCATTTTCTGCTGATTTAATCGTTTATCTGCCATTTTTCTTGTTGGATCAGAGAGATTGCATTATAATTCGCGTTATCATTCACTATTACTTACATTGCTTTCATTTACAGCACAAAGAGTTCAAAATCAGTTAAATTATTTAAAATATGAAAACAGCCCAACAGAAAATGCTGACGTTGCCAACTTCAAAGAGCTTTTACATTGATGTTTATCATTCGGTAGTTTACCTACCAGATTTTACATATATATTTGTCACGGGACGGGATGAAAGGGCTTTTCTGAGTGCTTAGAATTTGTTAGTGGTAGGAGAAATTGGGTGGTGTCGGGAGTTATTTTCAAAAATCTATCCAGCGCAGGCCCAAATTGCCCAAGACACCAAGCGAGCAGTAACAAACAGCACTGTGTAAGGTGTAGTAGACAAAGTTTTTGCGTTATCATGCACTGAGGAATGTTGTAAAAGCAAGGTCTGGGCACTCTGCGTTACATTGAGGAGTTCTGTGTGAGAAAGGAAAGTGTGGAGACGAGGTGTGTGCACGTCAAGAAGAGTGGTGCTGCTCATTACTTGTGATTGACGTTTTATTCATTATCACAAGAGCTGCTCTGTACGTTAAGACTAGAGACCTATGGGATAAATTCATGTGGAATGTACTCTCGAGCTAGGATGATTAATTGATTTAGTCCATGAAACTCTTTGAGTGGCAAAAACATTTTGGTCAACTACTTGTTTTGTGTATAAGAGTAGGAGGTTTTTACCGTTTCTGGCGATTATGCTAAGATCTCAATCACCAAAATAGACACATTTCACAATGTGCCCAGTTTGCAAAAGCCACACATACTAGTGGCAAAATATGCAAACAGGTAGCTTTGATAACCTATGCATTGTCCTTCAAACTGACTGGCCCACACCAGGCATGGCTTCCTTTTGAGCCTAATTGCCAGTGTCAGCCGTTGCCAAAAGGCAGTCAGCTCAGGACAATGCAGTATCAATGCTTATAGCTAAGGTGGAGCTGTTAACGCCTCCTACTCTCTTAAGATCTTAAGATCTTAACACCTGCATAATCGCCAGAAGCGGTAAAAACCTCCTCCTCTTATATATGTATACTGGCAATAAAAGTACCCGTACTTGTTTTGTGGTTTTATTTTTCTCGCCCTTTTAAAGATTTCAGTCACATCACTATCCCCCCCCCCCGCAAAGGCAGTAAGCACCCTAAAAGCTACGCGTAGTGTGACGTGATTTATTATAGTAATGGCGTCACCAAGCCCTCGCCATCACCTATCATCCAGCTCAAACATAGGGACAGAGGTGAAACTATTTCCATGTAATTCGATTAGTCCCTCTGCTTTAATAAACGGATAAGCCAGGTCTAGTGTTATAATTGCTTGTTAATACTTTGCTATCGTTTATTTCGATGCTATTGAGTATTGTTTTATTTGATAAAGTTACTATAATGTAACATTTATGTAATCCTGTATGTTAATTTGAAAAATGTCACGTATTTTATTTTTCAGAAATAGTGTTGCTGTTGTGTACGAATTTGTATTTGACTTGAGCAGTTTGCAAAGTATTGGTAAAGATTTTGCTTGCAAATTAATTGTTTGCACATGTCCATGGAATGGAATTCTGTTAGCAGTGTATTGCCTTACCACTGACCGATCTGTCTGTGGCAAATGTGAAATGCAATATGCATATCGCAGCAGAACACAACAATGCAAATTATTCCCAGCTGTTGTAGTTCTCATTGGCATCTAAATCGGTAATAAGTTTACACACCGCATTTGTGCAATCTGTATTAAACTCTCTGAATGATAATTAGCATCTGAATAAACGTTGACAACGTACAACTGCGAGTAGCTTGTGTCATAAGATCAGTGCACAAATAAAAATAAAATATCGTGAAGTGTGTTTTCTGGATGGTGGATCAGATGTCTTAATTCCCTAAAACTTTATAGCTTTTTTGTATACCAATGGGTGTGAAATGTAATATATTAATCTAAAAAAAATAAGTAAGGTTATTTAAAACAGAAAAAAGTTAGCGGTCAATTAAATGGGGGTCTCAAGTAATCTGGTCCACCCTGTACATAATAGTACACTCATACTGCTATTGATGTAAATGTCACTTATTAAAAGTCACGCCACAGAGTCGCCTTCCAACCTGCTGATCGACATTCATCCTGGTGGGTGAACAGACGCTGCGGCAGGAGTTTAACAAACTTCCCCATTGTTCCAACTGTTTCGCGGGGAAACTGATCAAAACTCTTAACCCTTATTGCAAGGCCAGGGTGCTAACCATTACATCACAGTGGCACATGTTATAATATCTATTGCGTTCATTGAAGACTAAACACGCCCCTCCCTTCCCCACCTCTGCGCTTATTATTGCCTACAGTTGGCAAGTTAAAATGCGGCTTTGAGCCTTTCCTGTAGCTGGAACGTTACAGGCGTGTCTTATATGCCCCAAGGGATTGTGCCTTACCATGAAAAAGCAGGTGTGGCTCTGTAAACGCTCCACTCTATCCGTTTGTGGTCTCGCATGTGATCCAGAGGAGACAGGCCTGAAATAGCTGAGCTGCTGCTGTATGCAGCACGCTTGTCATCTTTCTTTAATGGCAAACAGGTGTTCACTTGTGCAAGTTGCAGGAAGTCAGAGTAAGTACAAGGAGGGGTCACATTTTTTTGAAGGTTGAGATGTTGGAAACAACAGTTGCGGTAATGTAAGGATTGTCCAAGATCTCTGCCAGTATGTAATACGATATAGTGAGCTGCCACAATTTCACGATTGCACAGTGCAGAGGTCGCTCACTCCATTCAGTATCCCGGCGCCCAAGTTGAATCAAATGTGCATACGTTCACCCAGCAGGACAAATGACTGCCCCACAGCTCTGCGATTAGCAGCTTACGTGTAGTTGGGCAAAATGTGGGTACTACTCCCATCTCTTCTGAGACAGCTGGTCAGAGTGGCCAAACACAACCTAGAGCTGCTGTCTTAAGCTGCCATTTTAGTATATGCCAGAATCTAATGTTTGAATTCACTTGATATATGCATTTATGCTATTGGATAGACAGAGAAAAGGGGATCTAATAAACTTGCCCAATGTTTCAGTTTCCACAACGGGTGATCGAATTAAACCAGAAATGTCTGGATGTGCGAATGATTACAACGAGGCCACATCCCACGTATAAAATACCCTGTTTATTAAACAACAGTATGTGTGCAAAAACTACTATAGCAAACGTTTCAGTATTCTACAATTATTATACAAAAGTAAAGCTTACAAATGTTCATTTACGATCTGTCGTTGTGCCGTCTCATCACATGAAGATGAATGGCCTGAATGCACTTTTTAAGAGTGAAGGTCTCTCAGCTCATCTCATTGTCAGAATCCGCTTAGTCCTGTACAGGGTCGTTGTGAGCCAGAGCCTATCCAGGCAGACACAGGGCGCAAGGCAGGGATATACCCACGTTGGGATGTCAGTCCATCACCAGGCACTGCGGGCACTTTAAGCTACAAGCCAATTAACCTATGCTGCAGCATGTTTATTGGACTGTGGGAGGAAACCGGAGTGCCCAGCGAAATTCCACCGTGCCGCCCGGACTCTTAGCTGTTTGCTTTTATGGTCGTACTCAGTTGAACGTTTTGTTTACTCGTTCGTCAGTTGCATTGCTGAACCCACGCATAGGAAAATCTCGGTGAAGATGCAGCCTTGCTGTTGTTGGCTCATGGTGAAAGTAGGGCCTCCGCTCAAGGGACCTCTCGAGCAGTGGTTTTCAAAGTTGGGTCGTGACCCAGCACTTGAGCGGCGAACGTCAAGCTCTGGGGCGCCTTGCTGGTTCCCAGTTATGATTTACTGGGATGAAAACTCTGGTCAAGAGACTTTGTGTTGAGTCGTGGGCATGAACATTAATTGTCAACTTGGTTACAACAAAAAAGTTTGAAAACCACTGCTCTCGAGAACCGTTGGTTAGTCGGAATGTTTGTTCTGTCGCAGACATGCCGCATCCTGAGCTTGCAAGATCACTGGGTATTTTCTATTGGAATAATAAACATGTATTCAGTGGATTATTAGCCTACTCTTCCCTGCTGGCCAGACGACTTGTAAGAAACGGAGTTACCTACGTTTTGCCTCGCCAAATAAGATCTGCTGATCGCCTATCTCTGGCCTACTCATTTTACTCTTTTCGGCGTGACAGTTTTTTAATCTTGTCACGCCGAAAAATCAAGCTTTTGAACTCTAGATTCCTGGTCCAGTGGGCTGACCATTATACCATGGCAACATCTGTGAACTTACAAATGCGTAACCAGAAAATTCCTTTAACGTATTGACTACTCTGTTGCATTTGCTACATGGAGGTAGGTGGTGAAACCATTAGAATGCAAAATGTAACGTTTTTCAGGCTTTCCTGTGTCAATTAGATGCTGCAGTACTCACTTATGATTCCTCTGTGTTGTATCATTGCAGGTTAATCAACAACAACCAGATAAAAAGGATCCCCAGAGGAGCTTTTGACGAACTGGAAAATCTAAAATATCTGTAAGAACGTCTTGCAAATTGTAAAACATTTGTAAATAATGTGGCAATCACTTTGCAATGGGCTTCCAAAAATGTAAACAATCGATTAGGTTACCATCCACATACACCATGGGAATGTGTATCTTAGTTCGAAATGTTTGTTGTTGTTTCATGCATTTGCTTAACATTCCATTGTAAGTGGCTAAAATAAATTGACCTGCTTCATTTTGATATTGTGTTTTTATACTGATATGCATTTGAAAGATAAGTTTGAACATAGAAAACTCTCCACAAGCAAAATGAAAAAAAATATATATGTATTTACCAAAAGGTTATAGTTACTTGATGAGCTTTGATATTTTTGGTTTGTCACGTGCTCTACAATTTCATTAAATGAGCACTTTAAACAACCTGACCCGATATTATATTCACTTGCACCGTTTATGTTTTCACGGAAATAAATATTAGTTAGAGAAACCCGAGCCAATCATTAAGTTTCCCCTTGTCGACACTTTATCACTTTTTGCATCATTACCATTTGTTTATTAAAAATGTAGCATTATGATGGTAGTATATATTACTTGAATGATTTTTCATGGAAATGTTCTAAATGTTTTATTTTATTCAGCAATTTTTTTTTTTTGTAAAATTCCTAAGTATATGTAATTTCCATAAAAACATGATAATTATGTTTAACGGTACAGGTAAAACTTTTGGCTATACTGAGCCTTGCTTTGGCTATGGAAATTAGGTTTTCGGATTTTTACTTTCCAAATAAATTCCAGCTTTTAATTAATCCATCCATCCATCCATTTTCATCCACTTGATCCGGAACCGGGTCGCGGAGGCAGCAGTCTGAGCAGAGATGCCCAGACTTCCCTCACCCCAGACACTTCCTCCAGCTCTTCTGGGGGGACCCCGAGGCGTTCCCAGGCCAGCTGAGAGACATAGTCTCTCCAGCGTGTCCTGGGTCTT
>JAZEWT010000013.1:13696184-13721348 GCA_036362905.1 Mordacia mordax
CCTACTGGAAGGCGGGCCCACGTCGCCATTTCGGGCTGAGCCCGGCCGGGTCCCGTGGGCAAAGACCCGGCCACCAGGCGCTTGCCTGCGAGCCCCAGCCCCAGGCCTGGCTCCAGGGTGGGGCCCCGGTAACGCCAATCCGGGCGACGTAACGGTCCTTGTTGGTATATTTTTCATGAAGGGCTTGTGAACCGCTCTTAGTCTGGCCCGTCACCTAGAACCTGCTTGCCATGGGAGACCCTACCAGGGGCGTAATGCCCCCGACAACATAACTCCTAGGATCATTCGGGCACACAAACCCCTCCACCACAGTAAGGTGGCGGTTCACTTCTGGATTATAGGCCTTATGTAGGCTCATGATCATCACAGAGTTTGTTTGACCATACTTCGCCACACTTATTGGTAACATCTTTGGTGACGCAGTGGTAACATCTGTGGTGACGCAGTGATAACATCTGCGCCTCCCAGAAAGAAAGTTCTGCCTGAGTTTGTTGGATTCTCGCTTTGGGCACCTTTCCATGTGGCGATTATGTATTCTCATCTTCTGCGTGTATTTTCTCTGGGTTCTCAGTATCCGTGTCTCGTCCGTGACAAGTCATTAAATGTGTGCGGCGCGTTATAACTTGTATCATTCTTATTATTATTACCAGTTCAGATATCGCTTGAGGCCTAATTTAAGACATGGCCAGAAATTATACTCAGTGTGCTAACCACTTTACCACTGCTCTTCACTCCCTTCCCACTTTCCAGGTATTTGTACAAAAATGAAATCTCCTCCATTGATCGTCATGCATTCAGTGGACTTGGTTCCTTGGAGCAGCTGTGAGTTAACATAACATCAGTGGCTCTGATGTTTCATATGGGTGCATCAATACATTATCCACCAAACCCAGTGCCATCCATGCAACTGCTGTATGTTATTAAAGTCAACAAGCAGTAGTAATTGGGCTCAGTGCAGCATATGAAGCGTACAACAGTGTATGCTCGCGGACACTGTAATTGTGTTTTTTTCATTCAGTTACCTTGACAGCATGGATTTCTGACATATTGCTGTGCAAGACAGACGCAACAATTTGATAGATATTTAAGCTGCTTGTGTTATAGAAGTCTGTGGATTTATATATAACATTATTTCATCGTTATTGTTCTCTGCATGCTTTATTGTGTGTTTTATGAAAATGAACAAAACGTAGGGAAAATGTATGTTTTGCAGTGGCATTAATTGTGGTAATTGCTGTAATCTTCTCGGGTATATGTTCCACATGTTTAAGTATTCTAAAGGGAATGTGTGGTTTAGATGGATAATGGCAGTAGTGCAAGTAATGACTTCTTTACAATCAACAGAATATATATGTTTTTTGAAAATGTCATGGAGATTGTCTCCAGCAAAACACATATTTTGAACATATACCATAAAGATTACAATCTGTGAATTTAATTTACATCCCTACGTCATCCCATGTTTGGATCTCAGCCTTCAGATTGGCTTTATAATACTTCACCTCATGGATCTGTATGAGTTTGCAATGTGAGATCCCAGAACCGGTTCAGATATCACTCACCACTGATGTTAGCCACGACTGGGAATTTAACTTGGGTCACCATGTTCATAGTGCTGGCTATGTAATAACCACTGCACCATGTATACATCCAATGAAAAGTCTTGATCATCATTAAGACATTTTTATCAATTTTCAACAGGGTATGCCATTACCACGGGTCATTCTTTCAATTAAGCACGTAAAAGATAATGCAGACATAGAGAAATGGCACTTATTACATGCAGATGTATAAACGCATAGGATTAATAATGCTGTATGAGCTTATATAAGAGTAGGACAGATTTTACCGTTTCTGGCGATTATACAGGTGTTAAGATCCCAAACACCAAAATAGACACCTTTCACAATGTGTCCAGTTTGCAAAAGCCACACATACTTGTGGCAAAATATGCAAACAGGTAGCTTTGATAACCTATGCATTGTTCTTCAAACTGACCGGCCTCCACCAGACAATGGCTTCCTTTTGAGGCGAATTGCCAGTGTCAGCTGATGCCAAAAGGCAGTCAGCTCAGGACAATGCAGTATCAATGCTTATAGCTTAGGTGGAGCTGTTAACACTATGAGTACTTTTTGCCAGTATACATATATAAGAGTAGGACAGGACAGGTTTTACCTGTCCTATATAAGAGTAGGACAGGTTTTACCTGTCCTACTGTCCTACTCTTATATATGTATACTGGCAAAAAGTACCCGTAATGTATGAGCTTATACTTAGGAAGGATGTACTAATAGTCTGCTAAAAGTATGTAAGAGCTCATATGACCAAACATTTATTTCTCAAGGGAAGCTTGGATTAAGGACTAATACAGCAAACATACATTTTTTAAAGTACTAAACAAAGACTAATATGTTTATGTTGTAGTAAAATGGCAGTGAAATCACATCTCGTGTGGCCTTATGTTTTTGACTTAATAGATATCGCAAATACCTGTTATAATATCCTTCTTGGTGACTTCTTAGTAGCCACATTTTTTAACACTGAATGGCAATGCTATTAACAACCATATAAAACACCTTCGTTTTGGCAATTACGGTGACAACCGCTATTGACTGTAATTCATTCTTTGTATATATCTGCACTGTTCATTGTCCATTGCAAATACAACTGAAATGTATGGCTTACATATTACATTATTGCGTTGTTATAACCACTGACTATAAATTGTTTGGGCCTAACAATGCATTATTATTATTAACTCGTAGTATAAACTATATAACAGTGTGGTGAAGTATGCTCAAACAACCCCACCAAGCAACACAATTTGTGGAGGTCTTGGATCAGCAGTGGCCGGACAAAGGGCTGTAAATTGTTATTTTAAACCTTGACACAAACGTATACCTTCTGTCACAATCACTCGTGTTTTTATCACGGGCGAATGTCGCAAGAGCATGAGATTTTCAAGCAGTTCATTTCAGTCCACCAGTGTGCATACGCGTTGCTCATTTTCATTCGGTGTGCCCCGAAGCACTATGCAAAAAAAAAACCCTGGAGCATCCCATGTGGATACCCAAACGTAAAAAGGCTTGTCACAATGAGATTGCATTTTTCCAAATTTCTTTTGTCTGGACGCCACCTCAGAGCCATAGAGTTAGACAGCAGTCTATATTTTATCCACTAAAGGAACGCTCAAGGCTTTGGCAGAGACAAAGTATTGCTAAAAAACAATTGTTTACAGTAAACAATTTCATGTTTTTTTTTCTGCAGCTGTTTCATTATTTGGTTGAATGTTTTTTTTTCAAAAGCAGACAACGTTGTAATGCAGTCGAGCTTCTCAGATCCATTTAAAGAAAAGGGTCTTACCAATTAATAATAATAGCAACAATAAATGCAACTTTGATTAAAATGTAATGAGAAAAGCACCATTTCTAGTGGCATTAGATATGATTTGTTTTAAAGCCTGTTAGAAATATATATATATATTCATATATCCCAAGTGCAAAGATATGTTTGTGGTGTATTACATTTTATGCACTAGTTAGCCATTATTCTTTTATATTTTTTTATCAGCATGTCGACCATTTGTTCCCTCTTTGTTGTAGTATTGTGTGTGTGTGCAACTAAGCTTGATGTCCAATCTGTGCATAATTACTAACACACCGACGATTTGCTCACTTGTTTTTGACAGATATATGCACTTCAACCAGATAGAGATTCTAGAGCCAGACACCTTTAGCCATCTACCCAAACTAGAGCGATTGTAAGTGCTTTTCATCTCCACCTCATGCACCAGCTGCTTCAGCATGTGTGCGGACGGCTCGTGCTCCCACTCATACTCCTAGATGCATGCATGCTTAACCCTCATGTGAGCATCACTAACTCTCAAACATTCGATTTGCATTGGACTCATTCCCACAGCTCTTCGTTATTTTAGTCACCACCTCTTTCCTGAGGTGCACCAATCCGTTGCAAATAAGTTCCACTGTTGTAAATTATAAGGCATTGATAAGACTAATGATTTAACCTCATCGTACAGGTACATCAGCATGCTGCCACAGTCGTGTGAATGGTTATCACACTGGAATTTACAATTAAGAGGTGGCTGGTTCCATTTGATTTTGGTGGCATGGCAGTTGTAACGATGGCATGAGATTATTAAATCTTTCCATGTAAAGTTGGTACAGCCACATTAGTCGATCGGTTGGTCGAATGTGGTGGGGTAATGTGTAGGTACTCCCACCTCTTCCAAGATATCTGGCCAGCGTGGAACAGTTGGCCAAACGCCACCTATAGAGCCTGTTTAATGCTGCCTCTAGTGGAGGGCCTTCCATAATCAGTGGTGTAAAGAAGTGATTGCAAGTGTGCACCTTTATCTGTGAAAAAACAATTACAATTATATTTGCAATCAAAATCACCCTAAAGTCACAAGCGGCTGCAGTTGAGAGTTTTAAGGCCGAAACAAAACATTCCACGCATGCCATGTTAGTTGATAATGCTTGTTATGTGGAGTAAATGTAATTCTCATATATTCCTTTAACGTTGTGGCTGATATTTTGTTGTGGCTGATATTTTGTGCTGATATTTTGTGTGGTCAGTGTTCTATTTGCATACATTTTTGTACAGGTTTTTGCACAACAATCACCTGGCCAAGATTCCTTCTGGGACCTTTTCTCAGCTGAGCTCACTGAAAAGACTGTAAGCGATGCTTGTAACTCAGCATGTGATATTACATATGCATTTCATGCTTGCCAAAATATCAAACAAGCAAGGAATAACTTTTTAGATGAACACTCTTATTAAGCAACTATGACACTAAAATATCTCAAGTCAATAAAACATTGCTCAGTGTTAGACTCAAGTTCAGTTATCATTTTCAGGTTGTTTTTTTACATGCAGTACATCATAAGACAGTGTTGTTCTTGCCCACCACATCCAACAAGTTGCGCTTCATTACTCAATGACGTTGGAGGTATATGTGACCTTACCCTGACCCTGTCAGTGTGAATTCGTCACTCTTGATTATTAAACACCTGTAGAAAAGACAAATGCTTTCAATTTACAATTGCAGTTTATGTGGGCAAGTACTGTATGCGAGTGCCTGTTATGACCAGTTTTGTACAAGAAGGCTTGATTAGTCAAGAACAATTTTGTCTTAAGAGGAACATTAATGCACTGCAGCGGTTACTTTTAAGGCGAAGCCTGAGACATGTTTGTGCGTAAAGGCCCAAAGACCCACAACTATAGAGTGGTCAACGACAAGCGGTAATTGCAGGTTGTTGGGATAATAGTGTATTGTGATAATCATAGGGTTCATAACGCAGCATGCTAACCGCTGGGTTACCGCTCCCTGCACAGGAACGTAAACACATACTCAAGAATTGTCTGAAGCAATTTCGTTTTACGAATATCAAATCGAGATAGTCGCGCGATCTCTTTGGCGGTTCACGCTGTGAGATTAGCGCTGTCGTGTTTTTAACCATAATTAATGCCAGCGGCTGTTGGCGGAGGTAAAGCAGCCTTAAATGGAGCGGTCGCCCGTGTCACCTCCTCTCTTCGAACGTCGTTGTCCCTTCCCGTCTGCATATGCGCGCGACTGCCCGGCGGGGGCGGCTGGGGGTGCAGGCGTCTCGACTCGAACGTGCTCATCTGCGACTGCGAGCTGCTCTGGCTGATGGACCTGCTACGCGAGTATGCCTACCACGGCGCCACGCAGGCGGCCGCCACCTGCGAGTTCCCGCGCCGACTGCAGGGACGATCGCTCGCCTCCGTTACCGCCGAGGAGCTCAACTGTGCCGGTCCCCACCACGGTGTGCCGCACCCCCCCACCTCCCACCCCCCCACCTCCCACCCCCCCACCTCCCCCACCTCCCACTCCCAATTTTGCTTCGAGCAAACCCTGTTTATCCGTGACACGTGCATTCGTCTTCTCCGAGTCCCCAGGTGTTTCTGTGCATCAGGGTATGGCCGTTTGCTTAATCGATATCTCCTTGCAATGCTCGTCCACCGCTCTCTGACCGTTGCTGTGGATTTTTTAAAACCGAGACATCTTCTATCCTGACTGGTGTTTGATGTATGGCCACATCCTGTTCTTTCTCTTCACCGGGCACCTTTCAGTCTTCACCTCTGTCACTTGGATTGACAACCTGACTGAAGCTATTCTGGAATGATTTTTTTTCCATAACAGGACATTGTCATTGATTGTATCATTCCTCTTAAAATCTCCTGGATACCATTCAGTTTTCATCAGGAGATCAAGGTAGACGCTTGGCCAATCCAGGAGGGTTGGCAACCTTCTCACCTTCCTTTGTAGCCATCACCATTCATTCTAGTCACATGTCTGAAATTTAGCAGTTTAGTGGACTTGACCTCATGCTGCAGCCTTCAGTCTATCTTTGTCCACTCTTTCAAGAACATTCTTGTGCGTCGATTGCTCTTTATGAGAAATTCACGAATTATCTTAAAGGCTTTCAATTCTAAGGCAGCAATTTTTCTTTTCTCTTATTCCCTACATGTCCATTACAGGGGTGATAAAATGTATGGCACTCGGTTGGTGGTGGAGTACAAATGCAGCCCAAGAGAATCTCTCCCCATTCTTATAGTTAATTCTGGTTCGTGACTGAAAAATGGGCTGTACGTCAGTGTTTAGGGATACGTCCCCTTTTATATAACCTTGTTATTGGGTTGTGTATTGAGGATGGTGCTGCGGTATTTTTTCTATGCTGCCAGTACAGTGCGGTTTGAATCAATAACGGTATTATAGCACATATACCAGAGTGATGAACATTGGAGATGGTGCATGGCTACATTGTCACAAAAAGTATAAGCACAGAATTAAGTGTCTTAAGTTAAATGTATCATGAGGTAAATTAATGCAATAAATTAGTAAAATGTGATTGGAATCCGATGTTCAAAACCATTGGAAAGTCAATTCCATCCTAAATGAACTTATAATACTATAAACATTAATTTAATTGATTGTCATTAGGATGGTACTGTGGTACAGTATGTAGTGCTGCTGCCTTACAGCAAAAATTTCTCAGGTTCGATTCCCAGCTTGGCTCTTTTTTCCATGTGCAGTTTGTCACAAACTCCACAGTTTTAGCAGGAGTTATTTGTAACAAAGTTTTGGATCGTTGTATAGAGGAGGAAGGACCAAGGTGGGTTGTCACAGAGGGGGAATTGAAGCCCGATTGTGAGGAGAAGTCAGGTGTGATGGAACCATACAAGTAATCAGATTGAGAGACTATAAGATTACAACAGGTTTTACCGTATCTGGCGGTTATGCAGGTGTTAAGATCCCACACACCAAAATAGACACATTTATTACTATGTGTTAAGTTTGCAAAAGCCACACATACTAGTAGCAAAGTATGCAAACAGGTAGCTTTGATAACCTATGCATTGTCCTTTAACTGACCGACCTTCACCTGGCAGTGGCTTTCTTTTGAGCCTATTTGCCGGTGTCAGTCGCTGCCAAAAGGCAGTCAGCGCAGGACAATGCAGTATCAATGCTTTATAGCTTAGGTGGGGCTGTTAACGCTATGGGTACTTTTTTGCCAGTATACATATATAAGATTACATCAGGTTTTACCGTATCTGGCGGTTATGCAGGTGCATTACCGTATCTGGCGGTTATGCGGGTGCATAATCGCCAGATACGGTAAAACCTGTTGTAATCTTATATATGTATACTGGCAAAAAAGTACCCATAGTGGATCACCTGTGTCTGAGCAAGCTGTAGATCGCTTGCTCGCCATTGTCTTAGCAGGCTGTAGAGCTCCTGTTCGCTGTTGTCTGAGTCACTCTGCACATCTCTTGATCGCCGTTGTTTCAGTGCTCTGCAGGCCGAGTAGCTCGCACTGCACTGCGCAGTTCTCGAGCCGCGGTTTGTGTGCCGCGGCTAAACGCGCAGCCCTGTCTCTCTCTCTCTGTCTGTCTTTCTGTCTCAGTCTATCTTTGCAGGCTGATAAGTGCCCACTGGGTCTTTGGTCAAGATCGGGTCTCAGTGTCTTGTTGCCTGTCGTGCCTCTAGGCTACTTGTCCATTTCCTTGGCAGCTCAGTACCTTTTATCTTACTCTGCCGTGTTTCCCTCGACCAATCAAAACGTTGCCCTGGCCGCAATCCAATTTTCCCACAGGTGCAAGGATGCAGACGGAGTTTCAGACAGGATATATTTAGTGTCTCTGTCATTCCATATCCATCGAGATATGAATTTGTGTCTGGGTCTAAGTGACCTGTTTGATTTTTCCACTTGCAGCCTGGCCTCGCTGTGGGTCGATGCGCTTTTAATTAAAAGTGTCTCTGGGTCACATTGACCTGTCTGATGTCTCCAGCAGTATGCACGTACTGCCGTCAAGTGTGCGCACTGCGACCGTGACTGTGATAGTTTGTATGTTCTCCCTTTGTCAATGAGGGTTTTCAGTGGGTATTCCGTTTTTTTTCTCCCACAGTTCAAAGACATGCTACATAGATTAATTCGACCTCATGACTAAATTGTCCCCTGTCCCCTGCAGTGGACTGGCATCCTATCCAGGGTATAGCCCTGCCTTCCACCATTTGTCTGCCGGGATAGTTTCCAGCTTCACCGCAACCTTCTCAATGATTAGAGCGGGTAATGTATTAATGCTTTAATTGTAATTTAAATCTTACACGTATTTTCCTGCAAACGTTATTTATGCTGCACTCACGTATGTTGTAAATATGTTCCCCTCTCAGAACGTCCACGCATCACATCTGAGCCCCAGAATGTCGACGTCACTCTTGGGAACGTCGTGTATTTCACCTGCCGAGCAGAAGGCAATCCCAAACCCGACATCATCTGGCTCCACAACAAGTGAGTGGCCGCGTATCGCCGCATACTCTCTCACGTGCAGACCCCCTACCCCCCACACTAACCCAGGCAGCTGTGAATAAACTTATGCAGACAGACACGGACCGGAAACGTGTTCCACGTGTGCCTTGTGATCGAGCACATTCTTGGCAGTGGCAGAGAACTTCTTTACCGGCACATCTTTGTGAGCGAGAGAGGATACGAAAAAAGTGGCTGGGCGAAACGCTAACTGGAAGGTCACATTGCATCAGCTGGAAGCGGTATTAGTGCACCGATTAAAAAGATTGATAGTGCTTATTTAAAGATCCAAGTGCATTATTTTAAATAGCGCAGCTGTATTTACAGCCATTACACGAAAACAAAAAAGGCTTGCAATTAAAACTGCTCCACGCCCCATTCTAACCGTGAAAGGTGTCCATCGTTTGTTTCATCTCTTTGGGAAGGGGGAAAACACCTTGAAGCAACGTTTTATCAGTTTTTAAATGTGTTCATAAATTGTACATCGTATGCAAACAATCTAACTTATTTAATGTTATAAAACACCTATTACAATTCCTTAATTCACTCCAATTAAATACCATGCTTAAGTTTTCATTTTTTTATTCGATCTTACTCGAAAGGAGCTCATCGGCAAGCACAGACATACAGTGGTGCACGTTGAATAATTAATGCTTGCAGTGTGCACTTACCGCTGATAATCGGCACAAGTATTGCACAGGAATTATACACATAATAATAATAGTTGCACTTCTAGAGCGCTTTTCATCTGAGGGTCACAAAGTACTGTGCAGAAATGTGGAGAAAACGGCATGTCAACAACAACAACATCTGAACGTCACTGCATGTTTTTTTTCACATTTGAGCTTTGGAAGGATGGCATGGCAACAACAGCATCAGAATAGATCAATTTCAAATTTAAAAAGCAATAAATCAGTGGACATAAAATAATAAAGATAATTGTAAAACAAATAAAGGAAAGAATAAGTGTTCCTGAGCAGGTGCACGTAGGCAGCGAGCCATCATCCAAGCACAATAGCGAGCAGCATCAACAGTCCCAGCTAGAGAATGTCAACACCTTACAGAACAAGTGAGTCTTAAGACGGGATTTGAAGCTGCCTAAGGACCCAGCTGACCGAGTTTCTATTGGAAGATCATCCCAGAGTTTGAGAACAGTGCGCGAGAATGCTGTCACCTATCGAGGTGCGCTCTGGACACCTTTATAAGTGTTATATTATGCATACAATAGGATAGATGACATATAAGCATGTGGGCATTAATGTTATTCACTGCTTATATGCAGCTTATAAAGATTTTATTGTTGAGTGGTTTGTGTGTTCTCATGAATGCCAGAGCTATAACACCTGAAGTCTAGGACTTGGTAAAAAAGTCTACAGAGAGATTTCGGACAATTAACGATCCAAAGACCCTCTGATTAAAGGAGGTTGGCGTCAGCAAGGGCATCTGGCCAAATAATTCTGCTCCAATCGCCCCAATACCAGGGGTGACCAGCCAACCTTGGGTCAACCTACATATCAGCCGTTTACACTGGCAATTACTGCTTATGAAGATGTGCTCAATACAGATAGGATAGTTTGTATGGCATGTTGTCATGGTGCTATGGTTAGCACACTGGCCTTGCAACCCAGACGTCGCCAGTTTGATCCTTGGAATAGAATTTGAAACAATGAGCAAATGTCTTCAATCCCCCCACCTCTTGTCAAGCTGACAATAAGAGTGCATGTACAAAGTGGGCACTTGCAGCGGAAGGTAGAGAACGATAAGGTGAAGAGACCTACATTGTGATGGAGGTCAGGGGATGGGGACGAGGACTGGAGGGAAGCTGAGGGGGACATAGGTGGAGGTGGTGAAGGATGATTGAATACAATGGGTACATATAGCAAGCCTGTATTGGAGGATCAAAGTTGTGTTGAGGAGGGTGCCTGAAGTAGGTCACGTATGGATGTCTGAGCAGTGCTATTGAGAGCCTTGTGGGTGAGAAGGGGTATCTTGAATTTAATCCCATATTTAACTGGAAACCAGTGAAGAGACTTCAGTTCTGGGGAACTGTGATCGTGGATGGGTGTGCGAGTGAGGACTCCAGCAGCCGCATTCTGTACACGTTGGAAACGATTGATCGGGTAAGTAGAGATGCCAGGGAGTATTGTATTGCAACAGTCGATTCGTGAAGAGATGAAGATGTGTATTAGCTTCTCAACATCAGAGGATGACAGGATGTTGCGCAGTTTGACTATATTTCTCAGATGGAAATAAGCTACCTTCGTCACCTTGTTGATGTGTGCCTCAAAGGTGAGTGAGGAATAAAGAGTCTCTCCTGGTCTGGTCATTAAGCATCAGTTGGATGGGTTCAGCCTTGAACAATTGGTGTGGGTTTCCGACAAGCAAAACTTCTGTTTTGTCACCATTTAGTTTTAGGAAATTTGAATTGAGCCAGGCCTTCACAGGTGATCGTGAGGACGACATACAAAGATCAGATACATTGATGGATGGTTTTGCGTTTGCGTGCAGCAACTGCGATCGTGATCATTATTTATTCATTGAGTGCCGATTGTGCACTACATCTGGTTGCACTGGAATAAAAGGGGTAGTTGCACAGTGAAGAACTGATTGCAAACTAAATATGATGTTCAAAACCAGTACGATGTAGATAATAGATATGACAGACGAAAATAGGAATAATTAGAAAGCCGAACTGTGATTGAGATGACTGTATTTGTTTGGCGATTTGAATTGTTATACATACTGCAGGGGCAGGGCGGTGGTGCAGTGAGTAGCGCTGCTGTCTCACAGCAAGAAGGCCCCAGTTCGATTCCTGGATCGGGTACCTTTCTGTGTGGAGTTTATGTATTCTCCCCATGTCCACGTGGGTTTTCGCCAGGTTCTCTGGTTTCCTTCCATTGTCCAAGGCACGATTCTTACCTGGTTAATTGGCCTGCTGACTAATTACCCACTCTGCCATAAGATGTGCTGGCATCACCTCTTGGGTATAGCCCAGCCTTGCCCCCTCTGTCAGCTGGGATAGGCTCCGGTCCCCTTCCCCATGACCCTGTATAGGATTAAATGGCTATTGATGATGACGATGATACACATACTGTAGATATTCTCAATCAAGTCTCCCCAATCCCGTTGTACATCCCCCCCCACCTTCTGCCCCATCACGCCCGCCATCTATAAACAATCTAAAGACATTTAAAGGTTCCTCTGAGTTTTTCGTACACATCGCTCAAACTGAGATGGATTCTTTGGCGTGTTCCTCCTTTGGTAGCCGCTCCGTCGGTCCCGACCGATGGGGCTGTCATCACTAATCACCACATGCCCCCCACGAGCCCACTTAATTCTTAATTCTCTTATCATTGAATATTTAATATTCGTTAATGCCCACTATCATAGCTTAAGAGAAAATACCAAGCTATGTCTGGAAAGCAGCTGTTAACTTTTTGGAGGGAGGCAACTGTGTGCCAGATTTTTCTTCTTCCCTGAGGCAGTTTTGGCCGAGCGCCAAAAAACGGCAATAGGTTAGAACCTAAATCCGAGCAGCTGCTGGGAGAATTATTTATAACTTTAGAAACAACAATAGAGTCAATAGCGACGCTCACTGCATACGTAAATAAACGTATCACGATATCCCATTGATATTCTCCTTGTTCTATCCTCACCACGCAAGGTTACTGCTCCCAGACTATGGAATGCCTGGAGATTCGACCAGCTGAATCTCTGGGCATTTTCAAACCTCGTCTCAAGACTCCCTTGTTCTGTGATGCTTTCAAGTTCTCTGGCCTGGACTGTTGATGCTGCTCACTGTAGTCGTGCTGGGATGATTGCTCGCTGCTGACCTGCGCCTGCTCTTCTCTACGATATAGCCATTGTTTGACTTCAATTGGATGTCTCTGCTGTTGTTGTTTCTGACTTGCCATTTATAACAAAAATAAAAAATAATAAATTATTGTTATTGTTGCTTTGCCGTTCATGTGTCGTTGTTGTTGACACGACGATCTCTCCACAGCTCTGTGCAGCGCTTTGTGACCCTCGGGTAAAAAGAGCTTTAGAAGTAAAACTATTATTACCACGTAGAGAGTTAACCAATGCTTCATCACGAACAAACGCAGAGCCCGAACGCAATGTCTGACTCCACTCTGTTTAATGAAGACGCATGAATTGCAACTGCTTGTATGCAAGCTTGCTATTATACGGCGCTTGTGGTAAAACTGTAAATTCACAATAAAGAGCATAATTAATAACATTACAGTAATGTCACTCAATAACACATGCCTGTGTATAGTGAGCTAGAGTATTTTAACTGCATCACAGCCACTAAAGGAACCACCCGTGACTATCAAACTCTCTACAGCATAATTCTTGGACAATATATTAATACCGGCATACATAAATACACCTTCTCATTACATTATTGAACAATCACAGAAGCATGTCTGCATACATTTTGTTAACCCTCATCACCACGTGGTTCTCCGTGAACATGTTCAAAGCAAACATTCATGTTGTACCTAATTCACCTCCATAAATCACAACATTGTTTCTATGTAGACACCGACTAGAAATATAAAGAACGACAGCTTACAGAGGATGCTCTTAGGTACCCGACAGACACAACGACTTATTTAAGAGCATAACAGCAATACGTCACTTGCCTCAACTTTTAAATACAACTTTTAAAGCCCCGATATCGATTTCAGCAACTGATATCAATCCCTAATTACCCCTATCATTTCCCTATGCACTCGCATTGAAGTCTATTCCATGTCATCCATCTTTGGGAATCGATTCTCCGTAGTATTAACATTGTGTATAAGCATATAATACAACTCGATAAGTCAGCACCCGCGACTACAGCACCACCTCAATGCGCTGTCTCAAGACCTGCCTCCCGCTACGGTCCCATGCAGGACATGACAGACTTCATCGAGTGTGGGATGTAGTATTGTGACATACAATTTTAATTCATTATTATCTAGCAGACACCCTTATCCATCCTCTTGGAGTCTGCTTAGCTCACTTCCTCGTTTTATATGTTTTGCGTTGGTTGGTTCGAATATTGATTCACAGGAATCCCCACTCACTGCATATTTTACCTTGTAATAATAAATGTTTTGGCCTGTTGTTATTATGTATCCCTGCACGGTAGGTCTGCATACCGCAGCCTGCACCACTTTACCCCCTCCCTGGAAGCCTTTCATGTCCTTCCAGGGGAGTGCAAATCAGTGGCTTGAAAACTGCTGCTATAGGTGCTCACCAGTGTTTTATTGAAGGTTTTTCTTCCAAGAGATGCCCTTTTGGGATAGCCATGTCGAGAGCTCCTCCTTTCTCATTGGAGGCATTATTGAGAAGAGTGGTGAGTAATGATTCTGAATGATGCCTCCGGAGAGGAGGAATCGTTTGAGCAGCACTTGGGAACGATTCTCGCACTCACTAATGTTAAACATTGCAGAGACTTTTGCCCAATTCTCTCGTCTTTTGCCCAATTCTCTCGTCTTTTGCCGTGACTGAGCAGTGATGAGATAGACATGTCAATGGAACGGATGAATCTGCTGGAAGACGGGACGCTCATGATCAAGAATACCCAGGAGTCGGATCAGGGTGTTTACCAGTGCATGGCCAAGAACCTTGCAGGGGAGGTGAAGACACAGGAGGTCTTGTTACGTTACTTCGGAGTAGCAGGTAAGGGTTTGTGTCAGGTGTAAAGTTATTTTTTTATTTTGTTTTACACAAGTGCTTTAATGCAAGCAGCAGAGTATATGCCCTCTAGACGATCTTGTTCCAAGCGTGTAACACGTTCTTCGGACGTCTCTTGTTGATGATGCTTTCTGCTGACATGACTGCTTTGACTTGGATTTCTTCCTGATGGTATTTGGAAATACTACTGTCTCTCTGATGGTTCAAGCTCCGCACTAGCGATGACCAAGGGCCTCATCAAGGCGCGGCTCCGCCTGAAGCACACCTTCGACAACAACGCCGGGGAGGCGCCCACGTTCCTGAAGTGCTGGGCAGCGCCCTGTGTATACACATTCATGAGATCCTCCAGCCGGCGATGGACCGGCGTCCCGTCGTCGGGTGTATTCCTGCCTTACGCCCTATGTTTCCGGGATAGGCTCCGGCTTCACCGTGACCCTATATAGGATTAAGCGGTTTCAGATAATGAGATGAGATGAGAGATCCTCCAGTTCACGTTTTAATTTGCACTCATTTTATTGCTGCTGATTCGCCGTTCTTATCTCGTTGTTGATGTGCCGTTCTCTCCACAGCTCTGTACAGTGCTTTGTGACCCTCGGGTAAAAAGCGCTCTAGAAATACAATTATTATTATTAATTTGCACTCATTTCTGAGGGTCTTGCCGTCTCTTTCTCAGACCCCATAATTCTCTCACGCTGTCAGCGCTACGTGGCCGAGTGAGTGACAGCGCCCGAGGCTGCGTATCATCAATACCTGTGTTCAAATCTGTACACAGTTGTGTATATTGTATACTGTTTTGATAGCATACATTGTGGCGTGCCACTGCTGCTAATAATGTGCTGTCATTCTGAGTCAGGGTATATTTAAATTCGAGTCTAATTGAATGTGTGCGCATTATAAATTATTAACTGTATTGAAGGGGATGTGGGTCCCGCGGTGTAAATGGTTGTACAAATTGTATCTTGTATTCATTGTCGGGTAGTGCTGTCGCCTCACAGCAAAAAGGTTCCGGGTTCGAATCTCGGCTCGGGGGACTGGCGTCCCATCGTGGGTGTATACCTGCCTTGCGCCCTGTGTCGGCCGGGATAGGCTCCGGCTCACCGCGACCCTGTACAGGACTATGCGGTTTCTGACAATGATGAGATGAGATGATGTATATTTTGTTTTGCAAAATTTTCTCGGAAGAGCAATAATATCGGACGTAAAAGTCAAAAGTCTGATGTTTCAGAACAGAAATCACAAAGTGGGAAGTGAAGCTGATATGAGATGTTTAAGCCTTGAAGCTGTGTCGATGAAGCTTGTGCTTATGAAGGTTTTGAACGCGGTGAACTCTTATGGGCATACATAAACACAAACACTGATTGCATTATATATAGAAGATCGCTGTTTGCCCAGGTCGTTGTGCAGTCTGCGTGAGGCTGCACGCTGCCTCTTTGAAAGGTTGCGCTCACTGCTAATGTGGGTCGATCAGTTGGTTATTTAAGCTGGAAGGAACTGTTGAGCTATGTAGCTCTTTTTAACAGTTGTCTGTCGGGGAGGGTTATGCAAGTTACAAAATCTCAGGGGACCAGGGGCAATTTAGTCAGGAGAATTAATATAGGCAACGTGTCTTTGAACTCTGAGAGGAAATCGGAGTACTTGTTGTAAAGCCATGCGGACTCAGGGAGGACATGCAAACTGCACACGGAAAGGCACCCGAGCCGGGAATCGAACCCAGGCTTTTCTTGCTATGCGACCATCCTGCCACATAGGTGTAGAGATTCCAGCTGTGATGCTAGTCACGGCGGGTGTTTCGTGACATTACCCCCATGGTTCATCCGGCCTGAAACGAGGGGTTTTGTGTTCTTGTCGCTGCAGCGCGACCCAGCTTCGTTATTCAGCCCCAGAACACGGAGGTGCTGGTCGGGGAGAGTGTGACGCTGGAGTGCAGCGCCACAGGACACCCGCAGCCTCGCGTCACGTGGACGCGGGGGGACGGCGGCCTCCTGCCCTCCGACCCCCGCTTCGCGACCACACCATCGGGGGGCCTGTTCATTGAGAGCGTCGTGGAGGCCGACAGCGGTCAGTATACGTGTCACGCCGACAACAACCAAGACGCCATCCAGTCCACGGCCTTCATCATCGTGCAGGGTACGAGGAGCAATGACAAACCGCCACTTGAGGCTTTGCATGAATTTTGGTGAGCTCTTGCAGAGAATCTTCGAGAGCAGCGAATGTCACCTTTTTGGAAAACTTTTACATTTCTCATATCACAGGTGTACAATAATACCATTACACTTGCAAAACATTGAAATAATGGTCTTGCCATTAATATTTGATATTTCAGCAGCATTTATATAAAAGCCTCATTCTGCGTATGAGGTTCAGAAGCTCAAAGCAGGTAGAGCACTTTTTAACAAATGCTGCTTCATTCGATCAGTCTGCAAAGCCAATTGGCTGATGGAAGAAAACTTTTACTTATTTGTAGCCAGATAGTATCGAGTTCAGATTATAATGAGCTTGTATTTAAAATGTACGTGTAGTTATATGTCTTAAATTTATTACACCCGTAACTGCTAATGATGTTGCGTTTATCTGGCTAACGGTTATTCTAAGTTCACGCTCGATGTGCTCGGCAGTTTTTTCATCTTAATTTTACGGATAGTACAGGGGTTGGGTTTTTACTTGTGTGGGGCATGTTGTAAATACGTCGGTGATAATGACTGATGGTGCTCGATAATCTTGATGCCGATGATTTCTGTGTGCAGCTGCTCCTGAGTTCACCGTAACTCCGCAGAACCAGCAGGTGGTGGAGGGGCACACAGTGGACTTCCACTGTGAGGCAGAGGGAAGGCCCCGTCCCGTGTTGGCCTGGACCCGAGCAGGTGCAAATCTAAACTGTTCGCTCGTCATCGACCGCACATGCCACTCGTGGCCAAGAGTTGACTCGTCCTTAATTATAGATTAGGACATTTGGGATTCAATATTGTTCTGGTAATGTCTGGCTATCAAGAAATTGTTGTGTTTACAGACAGTAGTATTCTTCTATTAGTGGGCGACGTTCCTGTCTGAATTTTTTGATTCCCACACAATTAGGTAATATACGAGCGATTTTCACAGTTGTATTGTGGCACCGGCACATTTTGGCCTACCCTTTTATTCTCACAACGTCACTGGATATTTAACATTTGAACTTGTGAAGCAAACGATGCATACATGCCGTTAATACGCCCACACTTTAGCCAGAATGGCTGCTTGACTCATGGATTGAACCTCTGCCACACGCAGCAAAATCCGCTTCAGCTCTGTGCCGCCATCTACAAGAAAACCTCGTCAGGCATTTGAACTGGACAGACAAAGGCAGCTAGGCGTGGTGCTCACGGATGGCCTCTGTATAACATGTTAGCCTCAATAGATTCTTGCATGCAGCACTTACACTGGTCTAAATTATTTATGGGTTTTTTGTGGGTGTAGGATTTAAGTGCTCAATATCTGACAATAGCTGTCGATGCTATTTCGGGAGAGCTCTGTCGGGCGTTTCACCTCTCTCCTTCAAAAGTTTCACCTCCCACTTTGGAGGCATTTTCAGGCTTATGTGACCTTAAAGATGTAAAGCAACGACGTTGAGTCGTGGCCGCGGCTAACATCGGTAAGGCTGCACTGATCTGCACGATGATGTATAATCAAACAACATCATGACCGTGGGCGGCGCGGTGGCCCAGTGGTTAGCGCTGTCGCCTCACAGCAAGAAGGTCCCGGGTTCGAATCTCTCGGCTCGGGTGCCTTTCTGTGTGGAGTTTTCATGCTCTCCCCGTGTCCGCGTGGGTTTTCGCCGGGCACTCCGGTTTCCTCCCACAGTCCAAAAAAGCATGTTGCTACATAGGTTGATTGGCTCGCAGGCTAAATTGCCCCCAGTGCCCGGCGATGGACTGGCGTCCCATCGTCGGTATATCCTTGCCTTGCGCCCTGTGTCTGCCGGGATAGGCTCCGGCTTCACCGTGACCCTGTATAGGACTAAGCGGTTTCAGACAATGAGATGAGATGAGATCATGACCGAGACGGCATAGAAAAGCTTCCACCCACTAGTGGATTGACAAAGGGCAAATCATTAAAATGCCGAATATTGCTGTCATAACATACATTTTAAATGTTATACCCATGGAAACACAACTCAGTGGAAGTATCCACAGTATATGCGCACGTAACCTTTTGTATTATTTAAGTGGATTGACAAGGGCCTGTGTGTTATTTTTATATTTTTTATGCCGTAGCGGTTTAAATGGTACATCTTTGTTTTTCATACTGTCGTGAATTATTTAGTGAAATGAATCTGTCATATCTGTTTTGTTCTTCATGCACTCCTTTAAAGACGTAGAAAGAAAGAAAAATCCAGCTTTGTAAGGTCAGGGCACGCTGCCATGGCGCAGTGGTTCGTCAGCACACCGGACTGAATCAAGAATGCACCCCCTTATGGATCGTAACTGTATCCTGGTGAAGGGTTTTTTGTGTTCCAATGAACTTAAGAGCTATGGTGCCTTGAGCTTAGCATACCTGGTAGGATCTTCCTCGGTGAACCGGTCTGGGGGGGAAACTCAAGACAAATAACGATTCGAAGACCCTCCAACTAAAGGAGGTTGGCGTCAGAAAGGGTGCATTCCCGTAATTTTCTGCTCCATTACCCCCACTGTGGGCGGTGGGGGAGGGGGGCGGGGCAAGCAGCAAACACGGGTCAACCTCGATACCACACGTTGACACCAGTAACAGCTCACAAACCAGAGTTCACGAGTTCACTCGTTCCGGAGTGTGCAGTGGAAACAATATGGGGCAGGTTTCTTAAATCCCCAACCCCTCGCCTGTAACTAACCAGCAGAGTACATTGTACAGCACAGTCCGTTTAACAGTAGGTCAAAGGTCAAAAACATGTGCAGGAATAATGTGTCAGTACTCCTATCTCACCCAAGACATGGTTAGCATGAAATAATTCCTTAAATTAATTAATGCATTATTATTACTCGCATAATCCTTTACATGGTCGCTGGATGGGCCGGACCTATCCTGTTAGACAAAGGGTGCATGGCAGGGCTACACCCAGGATAAAATGCCAGTCCATCATGGGACACCAGGGGCAATTCAACCAGCAGGTCAATTAACCTGGGCAGCAGCATGTCTGCAGAATGGATTGGTCAAAATATCACCTTGGAGAAAGAGGATCTCTAGAACTATCTCTTAGTGGAGGCTCTTCTGCCAGCAGAGGTGTGTGTAAAAATCAGAAGGCTGCACCTTAACCTTTGTTTGCCGAATGAAGGTAAACAAAAGCAATAACAATGTTGTGATTGTGCTTTCTCCTGTGCAGCCCCAGGCTATGTGTTTCACTTCCTCGGGAAATTATATACCCGCGTCCATCTGCTATTTCAAAGCTCTCTTCAAGACGCATCTGTTTCTTAGCGTTTATGGACTTTCATAGTCGGGGTTTTATTTCGTTTATTCAGTCGTCCATTTTGTTTATCAGCCCGCAATTCTGGCGTTCATATTCATTCATTATCAATACCCACTTAATCCTGTACAGGATCGTGGGGTGGGGACGGTGCCTCTCCTGGAGATATATGACGCTTAATATTATTACAGTCGAAAGTACCAAGTGAGCTTGCAAGCTATAGATGGGGATTCTTGTAACGCAACAATCGTCCGAACTCACTAACGTAACAACGCATACAACTAAAGGGCAAATACACTTGCGGCAACAATATGTGCATTAATGTAACTCTAGTCATGACTTTAAAAGTAAACAGTAGCACGCAAGATTGCACAATTAAACCAACTTGCACTAACATGAATCCCCAACCATGACCATGGAGTCAACAGTAACAACTCAATATTGCACAGCATAGTTAATTAATAATAGACAAAGAAGAGGAAAAGTGTCATGGGAAAACGTTAAGTTTTTTTTTGCACAACCAAAGGAAAGCGCATGGGCAACCCTTCAAAAAAACCAATACGTTTTTAAAATTGGAGCTGGACAGAAATGTTGATACTAATTGGGATCTAAGGTCACTCAGTTGTGGTAGTGACTGTACCTTCAAGCTCATGGCAGTATTGTTCCAAAAGCGAGTGGCAGCCAGCACAAAAGCCTTTTCCCCAAATGTTAATGGACATCTAGATCTAGGAACATTAAGCAGACAATAGATTAGGCTTATAAGATAAAGTTGTATGGTTAACAAATCCCTCAAACATATCGCCGACTCGTTAATTAGAACCTTAGTCATGAATAGGACCATATGAATATATTTAGTGGGTTTTTTTCTGTCTCTTCAAATATTTGTTATGTATAGCGCTTTGCGCGGTTTGGCGGAAAGGCACTTTAAAAATGTAAATATAATTATATTTATGACCTCCCACGGATGATGACAGTATTGGGGGAGGTGTTTGTATGCGTCAATGAACCCCAGAGCTATATCGCCTGGAGTCTGGCACTCCTGCTACGGTCTCCCTTCGTTAACAGACCTGGGGGGAGATTCCAGGCAAATAGCCATCTGCAGCCCCCCTAGACAAAAGGAGGTTGGCATTAGGAAGGGCGTCCAGCTTTGAAATTCTGCTCGGGTAGGTCCATCATTTAGAGGTAACTGGTTAACCTGGATACCATATGTGTGGGTGGTGGGGTGGCGTAGTGGTAACATCCAATCTATAATTGAAAGAATGTCTTACCCGAGGAAGTTCGATTCCCTTGTTGTGCATAGTTTGTGTGTTCTCCCCTTGTCCTGCATGGGTTTACTCCAGGCGGCTTCCTCCTACAATTAATAAAACATTGATTCATTAACTGCCCAATAGCATAATTTATAGGAGGTGGTGTGTGGCTGCTTGGCTGCTGTCACCCACTGCTCTGTGGTTCCCTGCAGTGCCTTGGAAACTTCTGGGTGGAAGGAGCTTTGTAAACGTGGATAATTAATAATAATTATTCTCAACTCGCTTAATATCGCATAATTACGGCCATAACACTGTCATCTGAAGTGGCTTAACAGACGGAGATGACAGCACAACACACGAGGGATATAACAAACAGATCATGTGCAACACGCATTGTGGGAGTCAAACACCGTGGACGAGTTCAAAGTTAACGTGGTGAATGGCATGAATGTAATAAACAATACTGACTATTGTCTCAACTGGCACTGTGTGTCGGGCGCTTGCAGGTGGCCCGCTGCCCAACGATCGGCGCCACGCGGTGCTGGCATCTGGCTCCCTGCGCATCTCGCGAGTCGGCCTCCACGACCAGGGCCAGTACGAGTGCCAGGCGGTAAACGTGGTGGGGGTGAAGCGCGCCGCTGTGCAGCTCACTGTGCAGCAGAGAGGTGCGCCCGAGGGTGCAGTGGATATCGCTGAGCCTTCCGCTGGGGGTGTGCGGCCGTCACAAACCGGGCACATAAAATTAACGAGTTGTTAATTCTTAATTATTATTAATTACGGGACGTCGCATGACACCCTTCCGAATTGAGCTATGATCATAATTTTATCTGCAATAGCAACTATGCCGTTCACTCCACAGCTCTGTGCAGTGCTTTGTGACCCCTGGATGAAAAGCTCCCTGGAAGTGCAGTTATTATTATAATTATTGTTAAAGTGATTTTGATACATTAATCATTTATTTCAAGATAATACTTTTTCAATATGGTTACAGTTAGTTTTGGGCAGGGGTGAAGGTAACTTAAATTCCTTACTGGTACGGTCGTAACACAAACTCCCCTGCCGACCTATGTTGTACAAAATGCTTCGGCCACAACACTGTCATCTGATGCCCTCTCGGACCATCTGGATGTAAAACGAGAGAGAAGGGTTGACAATTTTTGGCAATAAAAAAACATTCTTCCATTTTTACTTTTTTGTACTGGCAAAAGAGGTAATCATAGACGGACCATACTGGCTTACTTTCACCTCTGGCTTTAGGGTTTATCTGCAATATGGGGCAGCCCATCCCAGGAGGAGTCCCACAGTTTTAGATTGGACACGTTTTGAGAAACCCACAACACAACCTCATCCCCACCGGGTTTCTATTCTGCTGAGCATGGTAGGGTTGCTTTGTTTGTGCCTTGGCTTGCTGAGCCAAAATTCTTTTAACTGCTTTGTTCTCATGAGCCTTAATTCAATTTAGCATTGGAAATGGATGTTTCTGAAAAATGATTGTGTTATACACAGCGTGTAGGTGTTCACGTTAAGTAAATATGGCTGGCTTCCCCGTATATTTTCGGGATGTACCGATGTCATTTTCGGCCAATGTGTCTGACGTCTCATTCCACATACTGGGCAATTATTCAAGGAGTCAAATCGCTCCGGGCACATAAAGCGAAACGTCGGGCATCCATCCGATAAGCTCGAGAACACCAGGGAGCTATTTAGTAAAATAACAACAAACAACATAGGTGGTAGTGTAACGAGGCTTTATTCAATCTGGTATATACGTGCATAAGTTTTCACATTTGAAAGGTATTCTTGTTTTATGTCTGTCCGTCGTGTCTGTGTTTTTGTTTGTAAAATTTTGTTGCAATGAAATTAATTCTTTATCTGTGTGGCAAAGAGGAAGAGGAGTGGCTCAGCGGTTAGTGCACTGCGCTCTTAACCAAGCCACCAAAGTTCAATTCCCGGCCACTGCTATCATCAGTGGTGGGTGGTATCTCATTAACTAGTCCGGGCCTACCCATGGTCACCAACCTGTTGTGGCCAGCATTGCAAAATATGGTTATAGAACAACCCATGTCTGGCACGTCTTGGGGAAGCCTTTGTCCTTTAATGGTTTGATAGAGCGGCAGATGTTATGTATTAAATTGTGGAAATTAGTAGCCATACATATTTCTCTCTTCACTTTACAATTTTAAAAACATACTCATTTGTTATGCATAACACATATGAAGCATCTACTGCTTATCTGTTGCTGTGCCTCTGAGATGCATATTTTTCATTACTATTTGCCGTCTTTCACACGAGCCACATTGGCGCGCTGGGAACACAAACCATCCACCGGAATATCTGAATACTAACAAAGCGATATTGTCCCATCAGAAGAACATTAACATGTACGCCACACGCGCAGCAGTTTGTTAATGACTCTTCCTTGACAGCCAGCTCCCAAGGGGCTGCCATCAAGGTGTGGTGGTGTCAGAGGCAGGGCCGTCCCGGGTTTTGCCAAAGGGGATTTCCAAATGCGTGTGCTCACGTGTACGCCAGCGGTCTCAAGTCAGCGTTGTTTATAGTAAATATTGCTTCCAAAACGCTGCTCTTTCGAGATAGCCGTGTTGATCACTCCTCTCTCTTCTGTACTGCTACTATTTTCCTGCGAAGGAGAGAGGAGGAGCGGTCGACGCGGGTATCCTGATATAGCAGCTTTTGTAAGCAATCGGTGAAAACCTACATCAGTACATTGTTTATTATAGGCAGTGGGGTTTTTTGACCAATCAACAGAAACAGTTACAATTTTTATGTCTACTCATAGCTATTAAATGTTGCTGCGAGAGGTGGGAAAATTCCTTCCCAGCCAATATAATCAGGGTAACCCCAATGAATGTGTTTATGTACCTATATTGCCAATTACCATTTTTAGCTTTGGTTACTGCAGTCTCTAGTATTGCTAACAAATTATCCGAGTCTCCGTTCATGCTTTTTCAATTCGCTTCTTGAATAGTCTTTTGTGCGTTGGTCTTCGGTAGGCGGTCAATTCGTCGTCACGCTTTGATGAAAACAAAAATTATCATCAGCCGCTTGGTTCAGACTATTCATTGTCACCGATTCCAATAACAAAATCATCGCCGATGCACGTGCGCCCGTGCGGGAAGCGGCCACGTTCGTTGTGAATGCGTGCGCGCGTGTGTTGCAGTCACCCCGGTGTTCACCACCTCCCCCACGGACGTGGCCTCCGTGGCCGGCAGAGATGTGCAGATCCTGTGCAGCGCCCAGGGGGAGCCGACGCCAATCATCACCTGGAGCAAAGTAAATAATCATTGCCCGCAACGGCGGCACCTTCCATTCGTAGCCAATCCACCGGTGGTTCCGTCAAAACAAGATATGAAGAACGTAATATCTGTCAGTGTTTTGCATTTGTTGCCAAATGTGCGAACTGGGGATTGTCTGTGTTGGGGTTATGGTTAATGCGGTGCAATGCAGAGGTCACCAGTTTCCACATCATGGTAGTGAAATAGTGGTGCACCTTTCTAAAATGCCTTTCTCCATCCCCAGTGAAGTGCGTATGGTGGGGTGTACTGTGGGTACTCTCACCTCTCTTTGGAGGTATCTGGCCAATGTTAATGAGAAGGTCAACGAACCCTCTAGAGTGGCTCGAGCTCCCTTTAGCAAAGGCCCTTCAAACCAGCTGTGGCATGCGTAAGATATTGCAGGGCTGCCCCTGTACCTTTACCACTGAGTAACACGTCATTCTCCTGCCCGCCAATTTATACTGCTGTACAAAATCCCCTTCGTAGTGTGGTTATGCAGGGTTTTTGTAGCGATCGCTCTGTAACTACAATTGCTTAGCTTTATGGTAGTAGGGTGGTGCAGTGGTAACATCCACACTTCAGAGAGAGAAGGTCCTGCCTGAGGTGGTTCGATTCCTGCCTTGGGTGCCTTTCTGTTTGGAGTTTGTGTTCTCTCCCAATGTTAAGTATGGGTT
>JAZEWT010000013.1:13721758-13762153 GCA_036362905.1 Mordacia mordax
AGGAAAATCATGCAGAATAGGGGGAGAATGCACAAACTCCACACAGAAAGATGCCCAAGGCTGTAATCGAGCCGCCCAGGGCAGGACTTTATTTTTCTCCGAGGCACAGATGGAGCCATTTCGCCACCCTACCGCCCAATTCGTTACCGTAATCTCAAACAATCTCTCCGTGGTCAGGACGGGGTACAGCTGACGGAGAGCGGCAAGTTCCAGCTGACGTCCGAAGGCTTCCTCACCATCAGGGACGTCGGCCCCGCCGACCAGGGCCGCTACGAGTGCATCGCGCGCAACAGCATCGGCCACACTTCCACCAGCATGCTTCTGTCTGTGCACGGTGATGCGGGGGTCCCGTCCACTCTCCCTGTTGAAATGGGCAATCATACGGTGCTCTTGTCTTATTTGTAATCGTGGCTGAGTCTACGTAGCAACACCCTTCCGCCTATTGTGGGGAAAGGTACCAGCTGTAGCGCACGCGCTGTTGAGGTCTCCGCAAGATGGTACTTGGTTTATAGATCTAGGAGGAATGGATCATGATCGGAGTCAATCCCCGGTCAGGGTTTGAACCCATAGCCTTCTGGTGACGAGCGTCACGCGTTGTTCATGAAATCACCTGGTCACACCTCATCATACTCTGCCGTTTGTACAACGAGAGCACGTGACCCCCTGACCCAGTAGCCTGCTCTTGTTTAAATGTAGAGGTGGCGGCGGGTTGTGAAAACTTTGGGGGGCACAATATAGCCAACACATTTTCAACACATTTAAAGCGATCAGCAGAATGAGTAACATGGCACCCATGCGTTGATCGTGCGATCTGCTCTGCCTCACATCCGCAATGAATAATAACCTGTGTTCTTTAATTGAGATAATGTCTGCGTTTTGTCAAGCATTCTATTCATGGGTAAACCGCCAATACTCAGCGTTAGGCCCCTTAAACACAACTTACCTGAGTCGAGCTAAAACATTGCAAATATCTTGCAGCAGAACATTTATGAGTGGATTCACAAATTATAAACAGCACACTGAAACAGGATACGCACATTAATTGAAAAATGCTTACACATGAACAATAGATGAGGCGAGGGTGGAAAAATATTATCACAATGAGTTTTGCCTTAAGGTGTATGGGGTTGCTGTTTGCTGCCTTCCATTTTTTTAAAGCACTGAAGCAGCCATTATTGAATTGTCAACTTGAATTATTACACTGGGAGTTGCCAAGCATGCCATAAATAAATGTAGTTTCACATGTAAAATCATGCAGCTACATTTCAAGAACGTGATTCTTATAAGTTGGTTCGGTACAGCTTTAATGATCGAGGCGTGTATCTGCGTGTGTTGTGGAGAATAATGGCTCTTTGAATGGGCATTGCAGTCAAGCGATGCTAATGCTATCCGACACGCTGCATGTGTTTCGGTGGCTAAGCACTTTTCCTCCCCCCCCTGCCCTTAATTCTCTCCCTGTTCTCTGCTCATACAGATAAAGAGCATACGTTTACTCTGTCTGGTGGGCGACCAAGAGATCTATGTTTGAAATCGGACGTGGAATTAACTCATTGCCTGTAATAATGCAACTGTGCAGTGTGTGTAATCAATCCCGCAATCTGTGCCGCTGAAGGGTAAAGCTTGTGGATCTCAGGGGCAGAGCAGTACTGTAGATCGGCATTACTGATCGCCTGGTTTGTACTTTAGTGATTAAACAGTTCTTGTCCTTGCTGTAATGGAAAGCTGACACCAGTGTATCGTTCAATTGCTGTAACATACACATTTTGGGGCGGCACGGTGGCCCAGTGGGTAGCGCTGTCGCCTCACAGCAAGAAATCCTGTGTTCGAATTCCAGCTCGGGTGCCTTTCTGTGTGGAGTTTGCATGTTCTCCCCATGTCCGCGTGGGTTTTCGCCGGGCACTCCGGTTTCCTCCCACAGTCCAAAAAACATGCTGCTGCGTAGGTTAATTGGCTTTCAGACTAAATTGCCCGGAGTGCCCGGTGATGGACTAGCGTGCCATCGGGGGTTTATCCCTGCCTTGCGCCCTGTATCTGCCGGGATAGTCTCCGGCTCACTGCGACCCTGTACAGGACTAAGCGGTTTCTGACAATGAGATGAAATAGAAATGTTGAGTCATCTTACGCCAATGTTATTCTGATTTTGCCGTCAGCGTCATGCACTGAGACGAAGCTTCCGCTCGGATGTCTCGCACAGCAAGGGTAACCCCGTCATTGAGAGCTGTCCATAGAAGAGGATATCACAGAGCTATGCCGGAGATCCATTGAAGTGGGCCACACAGTAGGAGGTAGCACTTTTCCACCGTCCCTGTATATAATGGTGATTTTGCTTGGGTCTTAAATATGTGAAAGCTACATATATGTTGGGAATTTGGCAGAAAACGTGAAAAATGTGTAACGTCAACGACAAAGCATAATCATCATTACCAGTAGACACTTAATCTGTAGAGCATCACGGGGTTCCGGATTCTATCCCAGCATACAGGATGGAAAGCAGGACTACGCCCAAAATAGAATGCCAGTCCGTTGCATGGCACTGGGGGTAATTTAGTCAGCAGGCCAATTAACCTAGGCAGCATGTCTTTGGACTGTGAGTGGAAACCAGATGACTCAGCAAAAAACCACAACGACACAGAGAAATATGCAAACTCCACACAGGAAGGCCTCCCGAGCAGGAATCCAATTTCTTGTTGTGAGAAAAAGCAGTGCTTCTCACTGCGTTATCGTGTCGCTCACAATCAACCATTTATAACCATAAAACATAAAGGTATTCATTTTTGTCATGCGGGCCTGTAAAAGTGAGTTGTCCACCGCATGTCTGCCATGATAACTTTTTGTTTTGCCTCTCATTCTCAGACTAGTTTAAAGCAACGACCGATTGGCCGTTCGAAGATAATAAATACTGTGCTATTTTCTTGTTTAGTCCCTGAGGGAAATCGCACGGGAGACTCTTTCGTCGAATCATCCATACAAGAAGCCATTTTTAGTGTTGATAGCGCTATCAATTCCACCCGCAGAGAGCTGTTTGACAGGTGAGTGTGCCATCTTGTCCAATTTGTTGCGGAGGTTTGTTTTTTTACATAATGCTGAGAAATGGAATGCATCTCTTTAGTTTATTTGCGTGTGTTTTTATTGCTGCTTTAAAATCTGTATACAAGAAATATTTTCTCTTAATGCAATGGGCACGTGCATCCGTGGAAATTCAAACACGTAAAATTGTAAATGGTTTTTTTTCATCGGTACTTGTTCAGTGGATGTTTTTGACAAAGAATGTAAAGCATTTTTTTCATGCAAGAATTAGATTTTTTTTACATGTTTAATAGGAAACCGCCTTTATTGAATCAGATTTAACGTTAGTGGAATAAAATAAAGCTTGCATATAAATGCATGACTATGCATTGTTCTAAGTTTTAAGTATTTTTTTTGTTCTGGCAAAAAAGAAAAAAAACCCTCTTAAGAGATTTAATTTCATTTAGCATGCATGAGAAATGCCAACCATTCAAAGGTTAAACCAAAATGAAAAGAAAGCTGTACAAAAATCCAATTCAAGGAAAAAGCCAGGCTATGCCGAATAAAGGTTTCTGGAGTCGAGCGTAATTAAAATCAATGTTGGAGGTGGCGAAGGTTTATTTGGCCACTGGATTTGTTAAGTTTGCCACGTGGCGTGTCTCTCCGTCCAGGAATCCTCGGACTCCCAATGACCTGCTTGCTCTGTTCCGCTACCCGCGGGACCCTTTCACGGTGGAGCGAGCCCGTGCTGGAGAGATCTTCGAGCGGACTCTGCAGATCATTCAGGAGCACGTCCGTGGGGGACTCAAGGTGGACATGAACGGCACAGGTATACACCTGTCACAGGTATACGTCCATCCTGAATGATGTTCATTGAATTCCCTCCCTAAGTCACAGTCATCCAGCGGTCTCTGGCATCCTCTTCGACAGAAGGCAATCGTGTAATGGCATAATAATGTCAATAATGATCGTGGTTATGATCATTTTTTATGCTGGGCCAATCCGTTCGTTGTTATTGTGTATAAAAAGATACTGTGCAGCCAGAGGAAACACTCATATAAACAAACTAACACTACAATTGGAGGCCTATGGAACACTGGCTTGCTGTATTGCCTTATTCAGTGCTTTGTTGGCCTGTAGCCGAGTGCCTCATGTACGTGACGGCTCTGTCTTTGTACGTTTCCATGACACAAGGAGCAGTAATATACCATTCCTGCATGAACAGTGTTCATGTACATATTTGTGTGTAAATTGCTGTTTACTCACCATAAGTGTTTCTGTCTATAATACCCAAAGCCACAATTTAGTGAATCCATTTAGCATAATCACAACTACCACAAATTAATATTTTTGCATTGAAAGGTAAAAAGAGCAGTCGTGTAATATCGACTGTATACAGAAGTGTTGCTGAGAGAGAACTCTTCAAAGATGCTCAGACGTCGTGGAAGAGGTGGTAATACCCACACTTTAACCCACAACATGCGGCCTGTTGTGTACCCCTTAATACTGATGCGTTCAGCGATCAAACCAGCCACCCCCTGATTACAAGCCCAGTGCCTAAAAAAAACACCACGCATTGCCCCTGATTTATTTTAAACACGTATTCACGTCAGTGTAACGAAATGTAATTTGCGTAACTTCCTCGGAAGGAACTCTCGTGCATGCAATAGCAGAAGATTTCCCTTATGTTCCAGCCATTTTCCTGCACGGAATAGCACCGCGGCAAGAGTTTTTCCAGCCGCGGATTTTTCCAGCCAACATCAGCACTGCACAAAGGCGTCATTGTGTGCACCCATTGAGAATAGGGGCCCTACGACTCTGCGCGTATGCGGCACATCAAGGGCTTCGCCAAGTGTCCACACAATTAGCGGTTTCTGCTGCATGCAAACCACGCGGGGTGTGACGCGGCAGCTCTGGGACTGCATGGTGACGCCGCCACCAGGCACCGCTTGGGTGGGGGGGGGCTGTGGTGGGGTTGAATCTGTTTGGAGGCAATGAATCTTGGGCTTAGAAGCAAGTGCATTAGCACTGAATCGGCCCTGCGTTTTATCCATTACGCGTGCTATTGGGGGACGTGCAAGGTCATTGTAATAGGTGAGGTGGGATTTCTCAGGCAATTTCTTACAGTAATTGCTAGTCCTAGCGAGGGGTGGAGAGCCAGAGGGATGCTAACAGAGTGCTGCCGCTGGGGCTACTGGCAGGTGTTACCTTTCAGCAGAAACTGAATGTATTTGCTGGACCTGTGTCCTCAAAGGGGAATGGCCAAAAAGCCATAATTAGAGGTCGTTTGCCTGATTCACTTGTAACCAATTTGCTTCCTCTGGAGTTCTGTTACCTAATCATCATTTCGACCATGTCTTTTATGACACTGATTGTCATCCCTCAAGCGCAGGCGTGCGCCTGCATTTCGCCAGCTTGAAAGATCGTTAGAAGAAGGCGTCTTGATGCTCCAATTTATTGAGGCGTGCAAGGACAGATGCTGATGAGGGAGCTGTGCAAGATGACCTGGGGCATATATTTCCCACCACACTTAGCATCTTGGATAAGATGCTTTAGTTTTGCTTTTGGAGCATTTGGAATTTACACTGAATTGCAAAAATCTCAAACATTTAATGCATCGGGGCTTTAATGCACAATATTATGATTTGTAATTAATTTGCATTCACGCAAATAATATGTGTGTCATGAACTCTCCTTCATTGATGCAGGAAAGTTAGTAAAGTTAACATGTAAACAAATATGTCCCGTTTATTGCTGCCCATATGCTAAAGCAGTGATAAACTGGCCACATTTTCTCACGTGACAACTCTGTTAATCATCTGTGGTAGGTGGAGGAGGGTTTACAACACACATTTTGCTTACACGATCTGAGCGAGGGCCCTTCAACCATCGGTAATATGAGCAGACATTTTAATGCCTGTACCTCTACCTATTATGAATACAATGTATCATTGGCAAGGCCAAAACACATACATCAGCAACGGTTTAAGAAAGCAATTCCATGCCTCTAACCTTTCCTTTTTCTATTTAAATATATAAATGTCTCTTCCACGGAATTAACTAGAAATGGTCATATATTTTTTTTGTTAACTTTCGCCACGGTACGTGTCGATGCAGCATACAACTACCACTACAACGACTTGGTGTCGCCCTATTACCTCGACCTGATCGCCAACCTGTCCGGCTGCACGGCGCACCGCAACGTGCCCAACTGCTCCGACATCTGCTTCCACCAGCGCTACCGCACGGTTGATGGCACCTGCAACAACCTGCAGCACCCGATGTGGGGCGCGTCGCTCACGGCCTTCGAGCGCCTCCTGAAGCCCGTCTACGAGAACGGCTTCAACGTGCCCCGTGGGCAGGGCGGCGCAGTGCTGCACGGCGGCCACGAGCTGCCGCTGCCTCGCGTCATCTCCACCACGCTGGTGGGCAGCGAGTCGGTTTCGCCCGACGATCGCTACTCGCACCTGCTCATGCAGTGGGGCCAGTTCCTTGACCACGACATGGACCTGACGGTGGCGGCGCTGAGCCAGGCTCGCTTCTCGGACGGGCGGCCTTGCGCAGAGGCTTGTACGGACGACCCGCCGTGCTTTCCGATCGCTGTGCCGCCGGACGACCCGCGCGTCCGCGGTGGCGCTCGCTGCATGTTCTTCATCCGCTCGAGCCCCGTGTGCGGCAGCGGCATGACGTCGCTGCTCATGAACTCGGTGTTCCCGCGTGAGCAGATCAACCAGCTGACATCCTACATCGATGCGTCCAACGTGTACGGGAGCACGGAGCGCGAGTCGGCCGAGGTGCGCGACCTCGCCAGCCAGCGCGGCCTGCTCAAGCAGGGCATCATCCAGCGCTCGGGAAAATCCCTGCTGCCATTCGCTACAGGCCCACCCACCGAATGCATGAGGGACGAGAGAGAGAGTCCCATCCCATGCTTCCTGGCGGGCGACCAGCGTGCAAACGAGCAGGTGGCGCTGACCGCGCTGCACACGCTGTGGCTCCGCGAGCACAACCGCATCGCCACCGAGCTGCTGCGGCTCAACCCGCACTGGGACGGCGACACCATCTACCACGAGGCACGGAAGATTGTCGGTGCGCAGCTGCAGCATATCACGTACGCGCACTGGCTGCCCAAAATCCTGGGCGACGTCGGCATGAAGATCATGGGAGAGTACCGGGGCTACGACCCCAACGTCAACGCAGGCATCTTCAACTCATTCGCCACGGCCGCCTTCCGCTTCGGACACACGCTAATTAACCCCGTGCTACACCGCCTCGACGAGAACTTCCGCGCCATCCCCGAGGGTCACCTGTCGCTGCGCCAGGCGTTCTTCTCGCCGTACCGAGTGGTTAACGAGGGCGGCATCGACCCCCTCCTGCGCGGGCTGTTCGGCGTCGCCGGCAAGATGCGGATACCGGCCGAGCTGCTGAATCTGGAGCTGACGGAGAAGTTGTTCCACATGGCGCACACGGTGGCACTCGATCTTGCAGCAATGAACATCCAGCGCGGCCGAGACCATGCCGTCCCGCCCTACAATGACTTCCGCGTCTTCTGCAACCTGACCGCGGCGGCCGACTTTGAGGACCTCCGGAACGAAATCAAGAATCCAGACGTGCGAGAGAAATTGAGGAGGTGGGGGCCTCATCGATATTCTGTACATACGAGAGAAAGTCTTTATATGTATCTATTCACACTGACGGAACCGGGTTAGAAACCTTCACAAGCGCACATTTTGTCAGTACAAACACTAACGTTTTTACGTCTTATGTCCCCTTTACTTCGTACTTATTGGTGACTCATCGGCACGTTACCACATTCTGCTTTACATTTCCACTTTTGCACTCGTACCATGAACCCTCTTAATGACTCTCATGCCTTCATCATAATGTCAGAAGAATGTATTATGCACGTGGAACAAGATTGTGCATCGGAGAGGACATTGTTGAGAGCAATAATTGTAGGAGCCCTGAAATGATTTGCTTTTGTATTTAATTATTTTAGGGCGGCGCGGTGGCCCAGTGGTTAGCGCTGACGCCTCACAGCAAGAAGGTCCCGGGTTCGAATCTCTCGGCTCGGGTGCCTTTATGTGTGGAGTTTGCATGCTCTCCCCGTGTCCGCGTGGGTTTTCGCCGGGTACTCCGGTTTCCTCCCACAGTCCAAAAGCATGCTCCTGGATAGGTTGATTGGCTCGCAGATCAAAATTGTCCCGCAATGCCCGGCGATGGACTGGCGTCCCGTCGTCGGGTGTATTCCTGCCTTACGCCCTGTGTTTCCGGGATAGGCTCCGGCTCACCGTGACCCTATATAGGATTAAGCGGTTTCAGATAATGAGATGAGATGAGATTTCATTATTTTAAATTCAGATTTCAGTACCCTTTAGAACATGCTGTGTTAGAGGCCGATCCCACTTTTATTCGTGCAAGAAAGTTATGAAGGTGCTACACATGCCTTACAGCTATAACAGAGTTAAATGTTTGGATGATATGGGTGATAAATGTATATACGTTTAGATAGCCATAAGGTTACATATATATTATTTATGTATGAAGCAAACCGTTAAAGTTAAAGAAAAAGTTTTCACTTTAATCAATCACGCAGGGCAGATGCAATAACTCTTTAGTCGGGATTGAAATAGATGACAATTGGAAATGTTCATACTAAAAAAGGCATTATGGTGTTGTTAAAATGTCGACCATAAATACTTCCACTGTTATATGCCCCTAAAAAAATAAATACTGACGCATTAAATATTATATCAACAAAGCAGTCACAAAAGTAATATATCATGAAGGGAACTCTGCTTTCCCTGTGGGCTAAACCCACATTCCAAAAGTATCTGAACAAAATCCCCCTCTAAATCCTCTTGACTACTTTGATATGCGGCGTGCTGCATGGTCCGTGCGTGGTTACTGTTGAACGTTATAGTTGAGAGATCAGTGACGTCTTCGGGAAAAAAATTGTCACTCGATTTGCTCCGACGTGGCTCTGCGCTGGCAGGCTGTATGGCACCCCTCTCAACATCGACCTGTGGCCTGCTCTCATCGCCGAAGACATTATCCCGAGCACGCGCGTGGGGCCCACTCTCCTGTGCCTGTTCGTCACGCAGTTCAGCCGACTCCGCGACGGAGACAGGTGATGAGCGCTGCTCGCAGGCGCCGGCCGGAGGCGATTCATCAACCTGACCCCGACGCTCCCTCCGCGAGCCGACGGACGTTTCAATGTGGACCCCGTGCGGTTCGCGTACGGCTGTGCGTAAAAGCATCGTCGTTATCAGTACCCGCGTTATCCCGTACTGGATCGTGGAGGGCCGAAGTCTGTCTCGGCAGACGCAGGTGCATATGTAAAACATGAAAAGCGCTCAAGAAGTGCAAATATTATTATTAGATATAAGCAAAAACTGGGTCACGTATAAATACGGTAATTGCATGGTTTGGCCAGATGAACAACAAAAAACATTCTAAAAGGGAGGTACCATAGTCCAAAAGTGCTCTGCATGTTATCTTTTTAATTGTACTTATTCACAAGTATTTTATCATATGTCTAAAGTCTTAAGTGTTGTAACAACGTCTTGGAATGGTTATCAGCATATTTTATAGCCACATTGAAACCAGATACCTAGGTCATTTAATCATCAATGGCTCTGTCATGACATTGGCATTTTATATTTTAACACAGAGGGCTCCTCTCATGTTATGATTTAAATTAGCACACGAGCGCAAGATGATTTCGTTCATATCCACACTGACTTTTCTGAACATCACCTTGCTAAATTATTACATGTGACTAGTTAATATAATTCTGCTAATTAGAATCCTCTGCTTGATGATCATTGCCCCACGCTGCATCCATCCCGAGTCGGGTTTCTTCCCCATGCCCTTTAGCATGCAGTGGTGAAGTAGAAAGAGGTGTTGGAGGTCAGAACCGGTTCATATTTTGCTTGCCACGGACTTGGCCATTGCCCGGAATAACGCTGGGCTCACGAGGTTCAGAGTGCGCTGCAAGAGTCGGCGTCACACCGCCGGTCGCCCCTGATTTACTCACCCGTGGGAATAAAGACGTGGCCAGTGCCACACGCCAATGCAACGTGGACGTGATTGTGAATTACGACTGCTAATAGAGTGCTTTAAGCATATGCCGATGAAGGGCCGCTTTCTGGGATAACCGTGTCGAGTGTTCCTCTTCTCCCCTTCGCGAAGTTTCGCCTCCCACATTGGAGGCATTGTTCAGAAACCTTGTAGAGCTGCTCTTGAGAGCAATGTTTGTACATCGAGGCATAAAAACCGACATAAACACAGTACCCACAAACCTCTGATACATTAACATACAATCGATGTTGGCATGAAGATCGTCATCTTCGTCTTCGTTGTTGTTCTTTTATCCCCGTGAACATCCCACGACGGCGTTGGGACGACCCAGGTTTTGGTACGAGAACCCGGGCGTCTTCATGCCGGCGCAACTGACCCAGATCAAGCAGGCGTCCCTGGCCCGCGTGCTCTGCGATAACGGAGACAACATCACAAGGGTCCAGCGAGACGTCTTTACCGTGGCCGAGTTCCCGCATGGATACGTCAACTGCGACACGATCCCACGGATAGACCTGCGCCTGTGGAACGACTGCTGCGAAGGTCAGTGCTTGTTTGGGCAGTTTGTCTGTAAAGACCAGAGGGCGTAGCCACGCTGTCGAACTTAGCGGCGTCCCATCATGGATAAGGGGTAATAGAAGTTCAGTGGAACCGCTGGTTAGACACTCAATAAAAGAAGCCTACGGTGTGTGTCTATTCAAAGGTCCGATCATCACTATAATCAGCAATGCTCACTTTATTGAAAGGAGAAAACCGTGGACTCAGGAAATCCGTGGTTTTTGTCCAGAAATGCGGAGGCTCTTCCGACTCCAATCACACTCACAAGGTCTATGTCCCTGATTGAGAGAACAGGATGGGTTTTTGTGACGATTGTAAGCATTCTGTGCGGCAGGGTGCGATGTGCCTCTTTCCAGTGGTGGGGATTATATGTAATTGAACACAAAGTTGACATTTCATTAGTTTGTCATATGAATTTTGATATTCGCATACTATCTTGCACATCCTCGCTGAGTCTCAAGATTATTTTTAAAGAAGGTCCTGTTGTATTGATATGTTCGCATTTGGCTTCGGGCGGCGCGGTGGCCCAGTGGTTAGCGCTGACGCCTCACAGCAAGAAGGTCCCGGGTTCGAATCTCTCGGCTCGGGTGCCTTTCTGTGTGGAGTTTGCATGCGCTCCCCGTGTCCGCGTGGGTTTTCGCCGGGTACTCCGGTTTCCTCCCACAGTCCAAAATCATGCTCCTGGATAGGTTGATTGGCTCGCAGACTAAAATTGTCCCGCAATGCCCGGCGATGGACTGGCGTCCCGTCGTCGGGTGTATTCCTGCCTTGCGCCCTGTGTTTCCGGGATGGGCTCCGGCTCACCGTGACCCTATATAGGATTAAGCGGTTTCAGATAATGAGCATTTGGCTTCTTATTCGCTATAACCAGATCACCTGGAGAAAACCTCCCTTGCTAGTTTAGGAGGGTGACACTCACGAACCTATATCGAGAGAGTCAACAATCTACTTCTGCCCTTCCATTTCACGACAACGTGACAACCTCACGTGACAACCGCCCAACCATATACAACATTTTCTAGTCTCAGGCAGTCACTCATTCAAGCACTAACCAGGCCCAACCTTAGGAGATAAATTCACCCTGCCTCCTCCCCCCCACCGAAAAACAAATGTATTCCACTGGGGATGACAACTAACAGTGCAGTTGTGCAGTTTTACAGAAAAAAAAGAGAAAAAGGGGAAAATACCCCCCCCCCATCCACCCCATCAAATTGCACTCCACTAGTTTGCAGATGGAGACAATGGTGTGAAATAGGTTATATAATAAGGGCACGTGTTATAGCCTTGAGGTGTAGCATTGTTTCTTTATTATTAAGATATGGACCCGTATATTTTACAACGGGAGCCCCAGTGGAATGAAGTAGGGAGAGGCGGAGATGCACAGTAAAAGCAGGTGGCTTCTTTCCTAAATGACCTTGAGAGTATCTTGTTTTAATTCGTGGATGAAAAAACAAGTAAATTAAAGCACTTAGCAAATTAATCCTGCAGATTAGTGCCAAACCCTAACTCACAGTGCCACTGCAGGGGCACTGTGTGGAATAATTGTGGGTGGTTAATGATATCTGGAAAATGCTTTTTTTTTAAACATGCGAATGATAAAATTATGAATAAATAAAGTAGAGTAATGGTTACGGAGTGCATCAATGATGCGATGGCTATGGGAAGCGGTGGAACTGAAACGCAAGTGTTATAGTTTTAAAACGCAAAGCTGATCTAAATGCTGTAGAGATAATTGCTTGGAAACTTTGTTCGAGTTTAATTTGTTTAGTGATGAAGCCATTTGTGCATTGGTGTGATTAGATCAATTCGGGTGCTTGCTTTTAAGGAGGAGATGAAAACATGGACTGGAATTTGATTAAACTGCACTTTAAAGCTGCGCTGCATCTTGCAAAACTGATCATAGAACTCCGTATATCTTCACGGTTTTGCTAACTAATGTTTTTGGTTGTAATGCACAATGGCCTTCTATAAACTACTATTCATATGTTTTCTGTGCCAACATGAATATAGATATGTATGGAATAACTTAAATATCATTTTTTGCTTACAACTGATATTTCATCCATGTATAATGTTAGTAAAAAAAATATGAACATGCATGAGTTTAAGATCTTAACTGTTAAGATCTTAACACCTGCATAATCGCCAGATACGGTAAAACCTGTTGTAATCTTATATATGTATACTGGCAAAAAAGTACCAGGTGTTAAGGTGTTAAGATCTTAACACCTGCATAATCGCCAGATACGGTAAAACCTGTTGTAATCTTATATATGTATACTGGCAAAAAAGTACCCATAATGCATGAGTTTAAATGCAGCAAAAACCGAACGTGCAAAGCGACTTTAACTGTTTGACAGAATTTTCGCAAAGCATAGCCTCTTTGAAATGGATCATTAAAATGCTTGACATATGTAATGAATACTTGCGCTTTTTTGGGGCACAATATTACTACATTTCTAAAATCGTGTATTTGTGCCATACACAGTTGCATATTTATCGATGTCTTTCCGTAGCTTGGCTGTTGGATATTTTTAAAGGCACGCATATGGAGCCTCCTCAGTGTATTTCACATTGATATATATATATATATATCGGTGTATCCCCAGAAGTTGAGAATTTTAGGTGAAGGGGTGAAGAGGTCAGTGCTGAATTTGCAGTCATGTGGGTTTGCACTTTATTTGTGGGCCAGATGCTGATGGTCTGATTTAAAGAGAAGGACACCAAGGGATGTATGGTGCTTGAGCATAGAAGGCACGTGGGCCAGAGGGTGTCTAAATACCACGGGGAAGTCCTTGCTTTATGGTAAAGTCGAATTTATTTGGCCTCCCAAAGGGCGGGATGATGTTGATGTTTGTTTTGAGGTTTGGCTTTGCCTTCTGACAAATAACACGGGTTTCACCACTCTGTTGACAGATTTTGTCAATGTAGAGTTTCCAGATAGGCAAGCACGTTTAAAATTCACATGATGTTGCCCGAAAAGGAGGGACAGGTAGTTTTCATTGACGGAATTGATTGTTTTCAACCTTTTGCCTCTGCAATTTACTTTGAAACCTGTTTTTATTGACGAAAATGTTGGGGGGAAAACCAATTCACCAAAATCTTCTTGATCTTTAAAAGCTCGAAGTTGTAAATCACAGTGCTTGAAGACAATAAAACATATATAGAAATGGTAAAGAACAAAAACACGCCCAAGAGGACTTTGCAGCTTTTCTCTGCCATTTATAAAGCGAGAAGGGGAGGAAGAAAAAAAGAGGAAAATAATTGGGATGGACTATGGATCACCAGACGGGGGGAGATAACAGAATCTCATGAATTCAGTGAAGCCGGTACCACTGCTCCAAATCTGTCATCACAGTGATAAATGATGAGAGCACCGCTGTGACCTTTCTAACACTACCATTTTGTGGCGCTGCTAACGAGACATTCCCTGTTTTTCAGGATTACTCCTGTCGAGGAAGAAACCGCAATGTTACGCAGGACGCTACTCAAACGTGCCCATAATGAGAACGCATGCCTGGCATGGATTGGCGAAGCTCATTTGAATATCCTGACAGTTGCCAGCATCGATAATAATGAAAAAGCCCCCCTCCCCTCCCAGCGGTGTAGCAGCAAGCTTTTGCATCAAGAGGACGTTATTTTGCATACTCAGTAATTTCATCTTTGTCTTGTTTGTGTATTGTCATGAGGTGCTATGCTTAGGTGTCTATATAGTTTTATTCTGGTTAAAGCGTGTGTTTTTAGGCATCATATCCGGCATTTTTCTCTGTGATGCTTGCAGCACATCGAGCGAAATATTGGAAACTGTGCTGAACCACATAGGGCACAACACAAAAATATATGGAAGAGCAGTACGGGACGACCAGTTTAACAATTATTTGTATCTGTTATTTTATGTCCTTCGCTGATTTATAGCCATTATTTTATTTTAAGTGATCTACTTTGATGTTGTTGTTGTTGATAGGCCGTTCTCTGTACAGCTCTGTGCTGCGCTTTGTGACCCTCGGGTGAAAAGCGCTCTAAAAGTACAATTATTATTGTTAACTATGATAGCATACAGAGTGGTTTTAAATGCTCAGCTGTTTTCAACCACAGAGACATGGTTATATTTTCATTACCGCCATTGACTTATCAATGATATATTATAGCATTACATGTAAATGTTGGCTATAATGAGCACCTTTGTTTTTATGCATTAAAAAAACCCACTTCATGTAACTACTGCTCACAAAGGAAAAACTACAATACATGAAATGTATGAAGACATTTAAAAATAATAATTTGTGCCATAGGGTAAAGGATCTGTCCATGCTATAATGGTTAGTAGCACACTTTGATTTGAAATCCAGTGGTGTCTGGTTCGATCCCATCTGATGGTGTGATGGTTGAATCAGTGGGCAGTTTCTTATATATAAACCCAGCAGTTTAAACGGATGCACCACAGTTAGTCGATCTGCAGCTTGCCCTGTATTGGGGTAAAGTGTGGACAACTCCTGCCACTTCCAAGAGTTCCAGCCAGAATGAAAGAGTAGGATAAACATCCTTGAGGTGGGGTATTTAAAGTTTCCTCATCCAACATTTCTATGAGAAAGCAACTTGTAGGGCCGTACCTTTACTGTTGTTTTATATATACCTGTGATGAGCTACCATCCATTTCTTTGTATAGCTCTTCTTTGTGTCCTGTGTCTACCAGGATATGCTTCACCATGATCCCAAAGAGGATTAATAGGGATGGGTAATGAATGACGATAAAAAAAAAATTTGACTCGATATTTCAATGCTTTGCACCTTTTTATGCACCAGATTGTCGGACAAGGGGGCAGTTCCGAGCCATCTCTGGCCACTTCAGGACCAGACGCTCAACAGAATTCAGCTTCCCTGAAGATCAGCCGAGCCGGAGGAAACACAAGAAGGCATCATCCATTAGGTAGAGCGTGGAGCCGACTTGTTTGGCCATTAGCTTGGCAACATTGTGCACAAATCTGTCATCTCAGTCTCATAGCAGGAATTCGTGCAGTGCAAACTTCAAAACATGATTCCAAGTGAGTGGACAGCCTGGGGAATGTGAATGCTTTGGCTGCAAATGTGCTGGGAGACACTGACCTTGACACTCTTCCACCGCATTCGACATATTGACTAGCTCAACAACACACGAACAGAATTCATTTGATGCCATCAGATGCACTGCCCCAGTAAAAGGGGCCCTATATGAAAGCATATTGAGATGCCATTGATCATGTCAACTTTGAACTTCTCCGTGATGTTTGACTCCTGCAGTGCGTGTTCCTCATGATCTGTTGGAAATTCTTCGTATGCTGTGCCATCATATCTGTCCGCTAACAGTAACTTCAGATGACAGCGGTGCGGCTTAATACAACACCGTATTTGTGTGATAGTAGGTCAGTTGAGAATAATAATAATAATGTATTACATTTATGTAGAGGTCGAGAGGTACTGCAGGGAACCGCTGGGAGGTGGTGTGAGGCAGCTGCAATGTCAGTCGGTGTCAACCCGCCAGACACTGTGTCCTATATATTATGACGTTATTGGCCAAGTAATTAACAAGTGTAATGATGTAGATTTTCACAGCTCGATGCATGATGATTGCTTCGAAAAGCTGCTCTCTCGGGACAGCCACGTTGATCGCTTCCTCTTTCCACCTCGCGACGTTTCGCCTCACACGTTAGAGATATCGTCGCTTCCTTGCCCCTTCCCACTGGACAACTGTCAAAAAGAGCTACATAGCTCCACGGTTCCTTCCAGCTTGAGTGGAAACGGACTGACTGATCTGCTGGCTAAATAAAGGATGTTCGCCGTTGCTTTTTTTTGCTACCAAGCAGAAATAAAGAGAGGCTGAGCAATAAGACGATCGAAGCAGATGTTGAGAGCTTCGGTGGCTATGAAGCTTTCGTCTCAGACGTCCAGAAAACGATTGCCGCCCTGCGCACCCAGGTTTGTCTGCTTAATGAGCAACAGACATTTATCCCTCGTTACTATGCGCATACACACATCGCATTAATTGTATTGTGCTCGCCTTGCGGTAGCAGTATGCAATCTAGACATTTATCACTCATGTCGCTTAGTATGAGGCAGCTACTGTAATGTGATGCTTTAATGTTTAACACACTTGCAATCTGGAGCGCTGTGGGTCAATTTAACCTTCCAATGCAGTGGTTAAAATGATGAACGTGTTTCTCAAACATAACCCCCGACCCGCAACAGAACCCATTTTGTTTATGATGTTTTTAAAAAAGGGCGGCGCGGTGGCGCAGTGGTTAGCGCTGACGCCTCACAGCAAGAAGGTCCCGGATTCGAGTCTCTCGGCTCCGGTGCCTTTCTGTGTGGAGTTTGCATGCTCTCCCCGTGTCCGCGTGGGTTTTCGCCGGGTACTCCGGTTTCCTCCCACAGTCCAAAAGCATGCTCCTGGATAGGTTGATTGGCTCGGAGACTAAAATTGTCCCGCAATGCCCGGCGATGGACCGGCGTCCCGTCGTCGGGTGTATTCCTGCCTTACGCCCTGTGTTTCCGGGATAGGCTCCGGCTTCACCGTGACCCTATATAGGATTAAACGGTTTCAGATAATGAGATGAGAGAGATGTTTTTAAAAAAAGAAATACATCGTTGATGTTATCCGATTCTAGAGAAACCACTGACGCAGTATCCCATTTAGATCTCCAGGGCGACCTGGCTAAACCGTGTAGCCCTTCCAAAAGTGATCCGCTCGGCCCCAACGAAAATGTGCTGACCAGCCCGGCTGAGTCAGGTTACCATCCTGGGGGAATCCAGCCATAGCTCGCTTACCTGGTTGCAGGGGTGAAAGTAACTTTAATTTGGTATCAAAACCCTCCTTCCCACTTTTTCTGCATTGAATGCTTTGGCAACTACCTTTCAGTTATGCTGTAACGAACCATATCGGCTTACTTTTACATCTGCCTAGTTTAGAAATTGGGCCAGCTAACCTCTTAAGCAGTCACGGAAACATGGCACTGATTTGTGTCTCCGTTTGCCGACACGTGCTAGGGGCCGTATAAATATCACGTCTGTGCGCTGCGATGAATGCGGTGCATTTTGCTGCAATAAATGTGAATAAAAAAACCCAACGCGATTGTTTTGTTTGTGTCTGAGACAGATCAAAGTTCTGGAAGGGCGTTTGAGTCGAAAAGGCTGTGTCAACGCAGATGGAGTCAGACAGAACGAAGGTAGCAACTGGAAAAAAGACGCATGTACTAAGTGTCACTGCAAGGTACGGATGTTAGCATAAGCTCCGTCAAATTTGTGGAAGCGACTACATATGAGTTTTAAAAAATATTCCAAATTGCAATCTTTTCTGTTTGCAGTTTCAGTTATGAGAGTTTCAATCTATGTGTCAGTCAACCGTGGCAATATTTCTTCAGGTTACAAATGTACTTCTCCTGTGACATGAATGCCAGCCAGTCTTACAACTTTGTACGTGCGGTAGCTGAGCATGCCATCCATTAAAAAGACATTATACTACAATCTGCTTTATGAAAAATGTTAGAAGATTTAAGTGAATGCATGTAATGAAAAATATAGAATGTAATATATGAGCTCTCCTACTCGGGCATTTTTGTGTATAATATTAATGTAATGACAATTATGGCAGTCCTGCAACAAGAAAAATATTTGTCTGAAATGTTCTGTAAGTATAAAAAGTGTTATACTTATACATGGAAAAAATCATAAATATTACAAACATCTCACCGTCTTATGTACCTGTTTAAGTTATCATTGTCATCATCCATGGCCTTCCCGGATTTACTATTTATCTTATTCGGAATCAGCATATAGCTTCATCCAACTTAAAGGGTTGTCATCACCAGTGTTAGGAGTTTGAAGGCCACCAGGGAGCAGAGTAAATGGGACACGAGTTAACAGCATGGGACGGGGTTTGCATTTGTCCACAACGGTATTCGTCATAATCCCGATGATCCCAAACGCATGACCCGAGGAGGCACTCTGTCCCTATCCGCTTCAGTAATGGTTGAGCAGTGGTCCAGACCAATGAAATCCCGCATTGGCACTGCCCCACGCTGTTCCTCACCGTCCTGTGATGCCGTGGATCTTATCACTCGATTTACACGGTCGTCATCGTCTCGGCCGTGTTCCCATCTTAGGCTGCCATTTCTTCACCTGTCTCATTCACGTGTCATCATCCCTTCCAGTGATGTGTCCTGCCCAAGCCCACTTACAGTACATCAGAGTGTCTTTCAGTTCTATGCCCAGCATTACCTCCCAATGTTTCTTTAAGTAATATCATATGTTGATTGGTAATTGATGTTGGTTTAGGCCATACAATGGTCTGGCTAAGATTTTGTCATGAGACGCTCCACCACATAAAATCCACAAAGTCTTTCTGACTTCCTAGATTTTCTTGAATAGTCTTGGTGTAGTTTCAAGCAAAACATTGTCCCTTATGTCTAAATTTAGTTTTGTAAATTCTCCTTACGTTACTGGTAAGCTGGAACAGTAGTAATTGTCGTGGAGAGGAGGCCCATGACCAGTTCAGATATTGAACTCTGAAACCCACTGATATTAGTGGGTTGCCGAGTTCAGAGCATAATTCGCCAACCACTGCATTTCCGCTGCCCGCTTCATACGTATGTACCCACTGTCTTCAGCTTTGTTTGGTGTCTTGGGAATCTTAGTGGAATTGTTCAGTGTAACATGGGATTCAGGTTCCTGGAATGATTTTTCACACGTACCTTGGGATCCTAGTGCATTTCTGAAAGGCGGTCATTAAACTAAAAAGTGGCAACATTTGTGCCTCAGAGAAAGAATTTCTTGCCAGAGGTAGTTCGATTCCCACCTCGGGTTTCTTTGTGTGTGGTGTTTGTGTGTTCTCCCCCTGTTGTCTGTGGGTTTCCTCAGCTTCTCCGGGTTTCCTTCCACAAATAAAACAAAAACAATATTAATCGGCTGATAGCATTATAGAAAGGACTCGCTGTCTGGAAATTTTGATGCCCGCTGACTGCGCGGTTGTCTTCCGCCTCTCTCTTGTTCCATCGCAACTCTGTATCTGCGTGAAATTTGCGTGGCGCTCTACAAACAGTATTGCTGTGCCTGTTGTCATTTCCTCTTGCGACAGGATGGGCAGGTTATGTGCTTCATTGAAACCTGCGCTAAAGCCTCCTGCACCACCCCTGTAAAAGTGGCAGGTCAGTGCTGCTCAGTCTGTGTCGAGTCGCCCGAAGAGGTCTGACTCGAAAATGTGAAGACGCCAACATGACATGCTTTACTTGCCCTGCTAGCATTATTACGTAACTGATCATGAATATGTATCCCGCATATCCCGTCTGTAGCGACGCATGGTGAGATAAGTTATTGTCATGAATGAGATAACAAAAGACGTCTCTGTGTGTGCTACCGTTGGAACAACCATATTTGCCGAAATTAAATAAGTAAATGGCATGGGGAGTAATGTGTAAATTTATCATGCAGTTCTGGAATATGCTTGATTCTTGATTGAAATTGGTGAAAATGTTTCGCTGCACAATGCACCCTCTCAGTTCATATGCAGTAACTTGGAACCGCAATGTTTTAACCGTGGGAAGTGCACGTACAGTGCACTTTTGTTACAGTGTTTTGGTCCGTGAACATCAACGTGCTTGTGCGTGATTGAATTAAGCGGTAATTTAAGTGGGAGTATTTTGTCATGTGTGAGTATATATGACAGGACAAAAGTGGAATGATTACTCAGGTTATAAGTACTCAAACTGTGCTTACATTTTTCATTCTGATAATAAAAAAAGAAGGTAAAAGTCCAGAAAGTTGAATGCGTGTTAAACCCTTTTTAACACATTACGCAGAAAATGCTTGAGTCATAAATATATCTAAGGCAGACAAGTGACTGGTGTAAACCAGTTTTATACCTATATGCCTGTTATATTTAGTATAATATTCCTTTGCAATAAACGTAGTGAAGTATGGTAACTTTGTGTTATCCATGGCTAATGTGGTTATACACGAAGATGAAACACCATTGATGTTTCCGTATCACTAGATCGTACTTTTCTCATGAATATCCTTGAGCTCTATTTACAATTTCCCCTATTCTTCTTTTTATGTGCTACACATTACGTCGCAGAATACTGATGTGTAATTATGTTTTTATAGAAAGGTGAATTTTTGCAACAGAATTTGTATTTTGAATGGAAGTCAATTCCATGGTAGTTTCTTCCTCACAACGTTTAGTTCAATATTCCGTATTTTATTATCTCTTGATAAATATGATACATAGTTAAAAACAAGGCCAAACTTTAATTGGAAAAATATTCTGCAGGTATGGTCTTCCTTAGTTCTAATGGGAAGCACGGTTCTCAGTAGTTTGTATTCAGTATACTCCCTCTTATCTTGCAGTGCTCTTACCTCATCTCATTGTCAGAAACTGCTTAGTCCTGTACAGGCTCGCGGTGAGCGTGAGCCTATCCCGGCAGACACAAGGTGCAAGGCGGGGATATACCCGCAATGGGACGCCAGTCCATCACTGGGCACTGCAGACAATTTAGTCTGCAAGCCAATTAACCTATGCAGCCGCATGTTTTTTGGACTGTGGGAGGAAACCGGAGTGCCCGGCGAAAACCCACGCGGACACGGGGAGAGCATGCAAATTCCACACAGAAAGGCACCTGAGCCTAGATTCGAATCCGGGGCCTTCTTGCTGTGAGGCGACAGTGCTACCCACTGAGCCACCGTGCCGCAGTGCTATTACACACAACTATAATATTTGGAAACTATACGGTCTACTATCTGCGCCCTGAGCTACATGTTATCCAAAATGATTTCGCTTATTGTACGTTCTGTGTCGCAGAAATAATTTTTATTATCCACCAATGTTGAGCAGGTGAGTGTAGTCAAGTTGAAAATTCATTGTAATACACATATATCTGCGTAACTTAATTTTGGATAGATAATCAATTTGGAGATATCATTGCAGAAAATGAAATCTGTGATGTTCGTCTTCACATCACTGCAGATAAGAGGAATTTTACTGTCCTTAAGACGCTACTACACACAATGTCAGTACTTTAGTCATTTTACCAAAGATAATACTTTTATCACAAGCCATGGCAACTGAAGAAAACTACATTTGTTGATGCCTTTAACATAGCTCATTTATTGAAATAAACTCCGTACAGTTATGTATTAAGTATAAATGGTATGTTTTCGTATTTCTTGATGCAGTATCTAATGTAATACACTACCAATAAACATTGTTTTTATGAAAATATAATTGTATTTGTCTTCATTTATCCTCTAAAGTCGATACTTCATCCCCCCCCCTTTATTCTCCTCGTAATAAAAACACAGGTCATTCTGGCACCTGTACCTAGCTTTTTATATCACTTGCTTTATATTTATGTTATATTTACACTTTTGTTCTTGAGATATGCGTGTTTCATTGACGACCGTTAAATACCTTGCTTGTTGTGCAACACTGTCTGCGTTAAAAGGCCTGGGCTCGTTCTGGGCAATATCGATGTTTTTGTGTCGACAATGCATTGTTGTTGTCTGTATTTTCTTCTTCTTGTGCTCACAGACCATGGATCTCCCTTGTTAGATATCTGTCTAATCGGGATCATCTGTGTAACAAATGAAGTGACGCCTATTGTCTGTATTAAAGTAAACCTCAAGTACGTTAACATTTTTTTTCAAAAACGCGACACAATGTGGTTTTATAAAGTGGTAGAATTTTGAGCGATTAAAAAATATATTAGTTATTGTTTTAAGCAACAATTGCCTTTTAATATGCAGTGAGCACCACGTACGCCTTTCAATCACAACAGAGGACAACTAAATGGTTCCATTTGCGCGAATGTCACTCAACTGTTCACCAGTGCACAGGGACCATCGGCTCGCCCCAGGGTCAAGAGGACTTCTGAGGGTTTTGCAGTAGACACCTGAGTAATTCTTGCTCCCCGATAGTGACGAATGTCAAGGGAGTTGACCTTCACGCCGGCTTGCAGGAGACCGCGCAGGCGGTGGCTCGTCGCTTGATACCCACCACCAACTCACCGCGTGCCGGTTGGGGCCACGTCGGCCGTGGCGGGGGTTGCCGTGGTGCAGTGTAATTGTTTTGGCGCATCTGTTCACTGGTTGACGGGTCCGCAGGAAACGCCTCGTTGCTTTGCGAGGGTTAGTGCGACTCGTGTGTCCTCTCGACCGGCGTGACATCGCAGACTGTCCTCGACACAGGCACATCCTCGTGGCTCATCTTTGTCGGTGAAGAAAATATTCATCGCCGGGGCATTCTTAATAACCGTTAGTAATAGGTCAGCAATTTTGCATTTGTAAAATAACAACAATAATAATTCTTTACATAAGATGTGTGCATTATTTTGAGACAAAATAAGGATTTCTGATTAATTTGCAGTGCTAAAAATTGGCATTGCCTTCCAAATAGAACTTTAGAACTTTAACCACACATTAGAGTAGAATAAACTAAGGGTAGGGGTTCATGTCATAGTGACACATTGTGGACAACAGAATGTATTATGATTCTCATTACATAGTCATTGCCACTCAGAATAACCAAGTTTACATGTTTTGCGCCATTTATAAATACACTTAGTGTATGGCAGTAGTGCATTGGTTATGGTACTACATTTTTTTCATTCAGTAAGCTGTGTTTTATTAAAAGCCATATCAACATTGGTGATAAGCTTTTTCTGAACCTCTGGTGACCAACGTGTTGTGGGGGAGGATTTTATTAATGGATTGAAAAAAGGAATCTAAATTAGCAAATATGCTGCCCTACTCATTATTATATTCACATTTCCTAAAACTAAATGGCAACAAAACAGATGTTTTGTTTGTTGGAACTCCGCACCAATTGTCCAAAGATGAGCCCATCCATTTGATGTTTGACGACCAGACGATCGAAGTTGTCAACGCAGTCTGGAGTCTAGGAATGGCATTTGGTTCCTCATACACCTTGGGACACACGTCAAAAAACATAGCCAGACTTCACAACATCCTTTCAACCAGCGACGCTGGGAAGCGAACCCACATCTTCATCTCTTCACGAATCGCTTATTGCAATGCACTACTCTATAGAATCCTCGCCTACCTGATCAATCATCTCCAACGTGTACGGAATGCAGCTGCTGGAGTCCTCACTCGCACACCCATCTACGATCACATATCCTTACTGCTTGTATCTTTCCACTGGCCGCCGGTTATATACAGGATTGAATTCAAGATCCTCCTCAAGTACAAGGCTATCACTGGTGCTGCTCTGACATACATGCGTGTCCTACTTCAGGCATCCTCCGAAACATAACTTTGATCCTCCAATACGGGCTTGCTGTATGTGCCCAGATCGCACCTCTTCGACGGGTGATAGAGACTTCTTGCGCAATACTCCTAGACTCTGGAATGATCTTCCATTGGGAATTCAGTCAGCTGTGTCCCTGAGCATCTTTAAATCCCATCTCAAAACTCACTCGTTCCATAAGGCCTCTGGCTCGGACTGTTGATGCTGCTCATTGTTGTTGTTTTGGGATGATGGCTCACTGCTGATCTGCACCTCCTCAGGAACACTTATTCCTTCCTTCGTTTTTTTTAACAATTATTTTTTTATCTCTTATTAACGTCTCTTCATTAATGTATAGACATTATTTTACTTTAATTGATCTACTCTGATGTTGTTATTGTTGACTTTGCCATTCTCTCCACGGCTCTGTGTAGATCTTTGTGACCCTCGAGTAAATAGCGCTTAAGTGCAAATATTATTAGTATTATTATTATTATATAAATAAAATCTGAACATTAGACAAAATTTTGTTATTTTCTGAAAAACAATACCGGTGCCTTGCTTGCCTCTTTACTAGTTTGACTGGAAACACTAAGAATAGTAAAGTGTAAGTATCTCGAAAGGCGAGGCACAATGGTATTTAATATTCATCAGTATTTCGAGAGTCTGGTCAATGGTAGAGGATTTTTTATAAACCCTGCCTGCTCACATGGGTGGATATCCTATATTTTTTCCATTATTTTCTCAACGATCTTCATGAAAAATGAGTGTGTGATAAGAGGCTAATAGTTTTGTGCTTCTGTAGTTAAGTTTTATCACGATTTTGAAAAGAATAATGATTTCAGCATTGTCATGATTGACATGTTTCATTTCTGTGAAAACAATTAGAACGTCTGATTCTTTTGTTCCAACAATTGGTCCCACTTCTGTGACGATGTCTGCTGTCATGAAACCGAGTCCATGAGCTTTCATTTTGTCATACTATGAAAGGCAGCAGTCTTTCATTCTTTAAGCATGAAATCAGTAACTTTTTCCTGCCTTCATCTGATCCTTGGGATATACTTTTTTGATATAGGGATGCACTTTAAATTACTCGACTAACTTTAATATTCTATTCATATAATGAGCTAGGACCCCATCAATCTCTCTAAAGGCTTCCATGTGTTTCTATCAGCCATCTCGTTGCTCTCCTGCTCACATTCGTCTGCTGTGACATCCTCAATGACTTGAGTCCTGCTTTTTCCCATGTGTCATTCGGCGCAAAATTGTTTTACTCTGGATATTAACGGAGTCATCCAAGCGATCACACACTTGGGCCTAAATAAAATTATTTTAAAGTGAAGCCATTATCAAATATTGGAACAGCAACACTGAAAATAGAGTAAGAACGTAACAAAATGCATAATACGAGAGGAGTCCAACGAGAAGACACACTGCCTTTTACCACAGTAATTTACAAGTGCTTACGGAGATGTTTCCTGACTGCTTAAGCGAAATGAAAGCATATATATATATATAAATGATGGTAATATTAACCATCTCACTATCTGCGAAGACATAGCCATTTGAAAAAGGAATGGTAATGAACTACAACATATTAATTTAGAAGTTAATGAAGGCCATGGATGCTGGTTAACAAATTTTCGAGAAAAACTAAAGTTTCCTCCAACAAATTAATAAAACAAATGTAATACATTTGACAGACGATCCCAATTAGCACAGTTGAGCATGCACACCTAGGACAGTTAAGGTAGATTCGGATAAATATTAACCCCTTTTAAAAATCTGAGCATAAATAACAAGGCTTTGAATCAGTGCATCATTATTGTGCCATATTGATTATAAACATGAACTCATTGAATTTGGATCAAAAACTAAATATATGCCAAGTATCATGGAGAGACCCACACTTTGAATTATATTGAGGAGAAGGAAGGACAGTGTGGATTGGACAACTTATGCACTTTAGAGGCATCATGTCGACTATTTGCGAAAGTGGCTGGTGCTTGGGCAGAACACAATGCTGAAGAGGTAATGACCAGTGGGGAAGGCTGACGGCAAAGTGACAAAGATGGAAATCCCAAGACGATTTTCGCTTAGGATATGGAGCAATGAGGTCAGCTCCTGTAAGTGACGTGCAGTGGCTCCAGGTCAGGTGGGCAGTGAAATATACCCCGGGATTTGAAGCCAATATGTTTACGCAGTCACACGGGAGATGCGGTCTGGTGACAGCCTGCGCAGTAACCATCACCTCCGCAATACTGATTCATCACCCGCTCACGTCGTCTGCGATTACAAGCCCAGAAACGGAGGTCCCTGCCCGGTTCAACCTGGAGCCACAGCGCGTCACAGGCTCGTGTTCCAGCTGCATCGTAGAGCTGCGAGAAACTTTGCAGCAGTCTCTCGATCATGGCAGATGAGATATCAGTGTCGACCATAAAATATATATTAATAAGAATTAACATTGCCAAAGAATTCCACACAGAAGAGAATTTATCAGCAAAGTATTTTAATAAAATATTCTCTTTTTTAAATCAAGTTTACATTAAATATGGGTAAGTCAGAAGATTCATTAACAAGTGCTTTATTTTAAAACACCCAATATGAATATGTAATTACAAACACGCTCTTTCAAGCTAAGATGCATGTGATAAAAGTATCTCTGTGCCATTTCTTATACGATCCGCAAGTGTTTAAAAAGATGATATGATGTTCACGAATAAGTGGGCCATTAATATATACAGTTCCATATGTACAGGACGTACAGTTATGTTGCTGCTGTTATTGAGTTAAAACCATGTACTCTTCATTATAAGACGCACTAGAAAGTAAAACGCACTCAAAAACACGTGCCCGGGGTCAATTAATAACTCTGCAAATCTGGTGTCACACACACAGACGTGCAGGTTGTAAGATACCTGCCACGCCTACGTTTGATTTAAAATACAACGAAAAAACGTGCATCGTGGCCTGCAGAATATCGTGTTTATCTGTATAGTGCTAGACAAAATAAGATACACATTCTCTTACCAACCAAAACGTTCAGTTGTATATTTAAAATAAAATAATACATTCTCTGCACAGTGCATGCGACATTCTACACAATAGTACTGTACTCGGTAGTTAATAATGTATGGCTTTGTTTAGTAAATTATTTCCTATAGTACAGCATTATACCCTGTGTATGTAAGATATGTGCGGAATGCATATTATGCATCATATTACTTTTAGATGTATCTACCTGCACGTAAAGCAAACAAATTTGCGTATTTTATACTGACGTCACCTTTTTTATCAGTCGTAATTTTTGAAGCTATTTCATTTTTAAATACACATCTCTACTTTGGTATTAATGTGATGTGCAATGACATTGAAATTCAGTAAACTTGACGGCTTGCGATTTTACACTCGGCGAGGTGACATGTCAGAACACCTCCGCGCTCTCGCGAAAAAAAACAACCCCACGTGCACGGATGCTTGCGCATTGCACCACGGAACGCGCACACATTCGCAAGCGCAGCCGCCACCACTGTGGCACAACGGAGTGCGGGCGCTCCTCTCATTTCTCTCCGCGTAGGAGTGGCGGTGGGACCACTCGTGTCAGATGAACTAGAGCGTGGCCACACGGAGATGAGATATGGGAGAGGTGCCTCTGTGTTACCCGCGCGCCTCTGCAACCTCTGAAACAAATCTGCGCTGTGCGCGGTGACGGCTAGACTCTCGCTCCGAAGGACATGAGCCACCGTTGAAGGCTCAGTGTTGTAATTTGCAAGGTTCATTTGCATACAGGCGACAGTGGTTGGAGATGGCTGGACAACAGATATATATTTTAAATTTTGTTTTCAGAATTAAGCGATGGGCGTCACAACCTTTGATCATATATATCGCGTACGAGGGCTTGAGTAGAATACTCAGCAGACAAACACGGAGCATATCGTTACTCATCCCTTTTCGTGTTGAAGGTTCGTTTACCGGTGAGCGTGTTGTGTCCCCCTCTGAGGAGTTTGTACCCCTGCCCCAATTTAAGCAAGGTCATGCTACAGGGCAGGCGAACGCAGGCTGCGCCTGTGCGTGCAGGTGCTGGGTATGCTGGGCTCTTCAGGGGGATTGTCTTTCAATCTCAGGACAAATTGATGGCGCCGACATGACAAGGCGTGCTGCTAAGCCGCACTCATTGAACCGTGAAAAACTGAGATTTGGAGAGATGCCGTTTAAAAAATCTACTTGAGTGCCAGGTTAAACGGGGATTTGGCTTTTGTTTAAACCGAGTCTAAAGGTCATGTTCCGTGTTGTGTTTTCTTCACATCCATTTTGCTGACAACTTGCCACGCATGTGTTTGTGCTTGGTCAGGACAGAGGGGGCCACATTCTTTTAATAAGAAAGCGATTCACGTGATTATCTAACTACCCATTAACCAACACAATGAGCAATAACAATACAAACTCATGGAGCTGGATATGTCGTTAGCTTTTCATCAATAATATTGCTGTTTTTGTCAAGTTGTACATTATTTGAAAATTACGCAGCCGTGTTGTTATACAATAATGAGGGTAAACCGTTAAAGTAACTTACATAAGCCATATGTCAGGGTTTTAATTTTATATGCAACATGAAAGAAAAAAGCTTCGAATCCCACAAAACCGCATAAGTGCTTCACCACTACATCCATTTGTTCGACTTAAATCTCTTATCTCGAAAGTGCCGGCATGACATTGTGGTTTAGGTGGTATGTTGTGAATAATCGTGACCCTTTTTTAAAACGTCTATAACAAGCTTCTGAACATATAAAAAATATATAAATATATATATTCACAAAGAGTACACGTATCCTGGGGGTGATGTTATATGTCCTTTGGGCTGGGCCAATATTTTTCGGCATTTTTGGAGCACATTAGCACTGCCCAGCACATCTGTCAGGGAGAGGAGCCAAAATACCCAGCAGTTTCCTTCTTGCAGATCAAAGCCAGTAAGACTTCTTCTTTATATCAGTGTTGTGTTGGGCTGAACTTTGCCTCATTGTCTGGGTCACCCTCGTAGGACCTACTTGCTCATTAACAGTTTTCAAGCCACCAAGTAGAGATCACTAAACCCTCTCACATCACTTGCAGTAGATTTGCATTTTCCCTCCGCATTGGCTCTCCACAAATAACGGATCCACCAGGGCTACCTTGGCAGAGATGAACGAGTGAATGCAGTGTAGCACAGCCACAAGATTGGAGAACTCCAGCTCCTGAGAAAAGGTATCGTTCATAAGGCGCGGTACGGAAATTGCTCATGGAACAGAAATGTGGCCTCTTTTATATCATAAAATGCAGGGTGAAACGCATCCGAGGATTGTCAGATGCCTGATGATACCTACAACTTTGGAGATGAAATGTCATGAAGGACATAAGAGGAACGCTCGACGTGGCTGTCCCAAAATAGCAGCTGTTGATGGCATTCTCATAGATCGAGCCATAAAAACCTACATCAATACACAGGTGGTGGCCACCAGGTAAGGCCTTTATCCAGCAAGGAATCGATTATGGTCAATGACGACAATGATTAAAAAACAGCATTCATCTGAAACAGGTGTAATATAGTGAGGATTAATTAAATCACATTACCTTTGATTCTATCAATCGAGGATCGTTTTTTTGAAAAAGGAACTTGATTTTCGATTTTCCATCATCCGATGAACCTTTCAGCTGGCAGAATTTGTACCGCCAAAACACTTGCTGTGGAAACAAACAGTGGTTTACATTTGTAATGTAATTAATACGATTCAGGTCATGATATGGCACAATACCAACTCGCTGGGAACTGCGGGATACGCAGATATTTGAAAAGTTCAGATGTGTGAACATCTCTAGAAAATGTTTCACCATGCTCAAATGGAATACTGGGCAAAAATGAAGCACGAAGTACTATCTGGGACAATCATCGATCGTACTGTAGAAATTAACTAATGTACGAAAAATTAAGTGTACATTGCTGCATGTTTAAAAGTCAACATTGTAAATGTCTATAGAAATTATCAGCTACACCGTCAGCAAATACTGCACTGAACGTGGGTGGATAATTGGTTAGTGGACGTGCAATAGGTGGATTTGCAACACGCGTGCACATTGTTTTGTCAACACCTTTACAATTCACCTTAGAGTTGGCTTCAAAGCAAGAAAATCCCAGGTTGAAGTCTATTGTGAGCCCGGTTGCATGACCACGCCATATACAGCTATAGGTTTTGCTCTGCAAAGAAATGTTAATGTGAGAGTTAACCATGAAACTGCAGTCTTAGTTTCATAAAGTAAAATATGTAGTAACGTCGCAAACGATATCGCAAAATAGTTTTGGTATAAAGATGTAAACTGTAGGACAAATGAAATGTACATATTTGTTAAAGGCCCATAGGAATCTGTTTTGAGAATTGCCCTCCATCGCTGTGCTCTCCACGGCTCTGTGCAGCACTTCATGACCCTCGGTTTAAAAGCACTGTAGAAGTGCAATCATTGTTATTATTTTGGAATATCCCTGTTGAATGTTCCTTCTGTCTCCTTCGCGATGATTCACCTCCCACATTGGAGACATTTAGAACTGCTTTGGAGAGCAATTCTTATATATCGAGCCGTGAAAACATGCAAAGTCTGCGATGCTGCTTAAAATACTTTATACAACCTCATTAAGTGTTCACAATATATATATTTTAAAGATGAAGAGTGTGTGATTTGAGTACAAATGTAACCTATTGAATTATCCACATCATTTCACAGTTTGGGTTATAATCATTAAGATATATTGACATACACTGTGTGTTTTACACAACTCGTGGCTAGTTAATAATAATAATAATTGCATTTCTAGAGCGCATTTCACCCGAGGGTCACAAAGTGCTGCACAGCGCTGCGGAGATAACGGCACGTCAACAACGAGATAAGAACGGCAAATCAGCAAAAATAAAAAATTTTTGGAGTTTTTTTTTTACAAATTCGAGCTGTGGAGAGAACGGCATGTCAATAACATCAGGACAGTTTAAATGAAAGTCAAAGAGTAAATTCAGATATGGTCATCTCTATGACGTTAATTGTGGAATCCCTTGCATATCATTGCTGCCAAGGGGTTTAATGATGAATGTATGCAAGATGTGGTTCGAGGTTAATTTAATTGAGAATGCACATTTTAATCCTGTACAAGGTCACTGAACATGAGAAATTGTGTTCATTAATACCATGTGTCAACATGGTCTGCAGGTGATTGAAACGCGTTGTTCATTTCATTAGATAAAATGTAATTTCTAGTGTTTAAGAACAATTTAAAGTGCTCTTTTTATTGGATTCATTAAAATGTTAAATGTTTCTTTCCATTTTTGCCTCAAGTTAAGCGCTTATGCATGAATAATTAATGCTTTATTTAATGACCATTGCTTGAATGAGCACTGCTTATGAAAGAAAATAATGACTGGACTGCTGTGCATAGTCATATTTCCTTTGTGTTGCTACCAATTAACATTGTAAAGCCACAAGTATTTGGACTGCACTCATCGGGTTTGGTGGCATACCCGCACAATTTACACAGCGAGTAAAATCACATCGAGCACATTTGGTATTCGGGATATTTTCACGTCTCAAGACCCCCACGAAGGTGCTATACAGCACAGACAAGTACACAAAGTCTGCGCTAATTTCGGGGCAGGGGTGATGTTTCGATGTTCCGATGCAATTCACCAATCGGCGGGTAATTTTCAAATTCATCAAATTTGGACCACAACTCTGTTGCCCTCGTAGCCGACTATTTTTTTTTAGTTAAAGTCACGTGGTTTTTAAAGTCTATGCTCTAGTAGACGGTGATCAATATTAACCAGGGTGGTTGCTGGTGTTGAACTGTGAACCTCTGTGACAAGTGGAAAACGTGCTGTTACTGCCTGGTCATGTCAACGCTCATTTAAATTATCATATTTAACCAAACAATACAATCTCATCTCTCATCTCATCTCATTATCTGAAACCGCTTAATCCTCTATAGGGTCACGGTGAGCCGGAGCCTATCCCGGAAACACAGGGCGAAAGGCAGGAATACACCCGACGACGGGACGCCAGTCCATCGCCGGGCATTGCGGGACAATTTTTAGTCTGCGAGCCAATCAACCTATCCAGGAGCATGCTTTTGGACTGTGGGAGGAAACCGGAGTACCCGGCGAAAACCCACGCGGACACGGGGAGAGCATGCAAACTCCACACAGAAAGGCACCAGAGCCGAGAGATTCGAACCCGGAACCTTCTTGCTGTGAGGCGTCAGCGCTAACCACTGCGCCACCGCGCCGCCCACAATACAATAATGAAACCTAATTTATACTAACGTTGGTTTTGCATTTTACAGTCTACGGGGACCTTTTTTGCTAGGTACAAATATGTAAAAAAGATAAAAGGTTTAATTATTTTTGGCAATAATATAAGTGTTAAAAATGTAAAAAACCAAATAGACAGTTTCACAAAGCGTCAAGTGCAAAAAAAACATACTTGTGAAAAACATCATGCTTGGTGACATGTGCTTTGTCCTTGAAACTGATTGGCCCAACAACAGAAACGGCTTTGTCGCCGAGTTCGCAGTGTTAACCAAGTGTTGCCAAAAAGCAAACATCTCAGGACAACACAATGTCAAAGCACTAAGACTTTGTGAAAGGTGTTTATTCAGTGTTCTAAGATCTTAACACCTGTATAATTGCCAGAAATGCTAAAACCTCTTTTTTACATCTTGGCATTACAGATTTTTGGTATGCACCCAGGGTGTCACGTTGTTTCGCCCTCGCGAAACTTTGATGTGACCAGGATTCCAACTTGTAGAGGCAAGTGAAAATATGGTAATATATTTGACAAACAATGACACCCCGAGAACATTGAATGTTCTGATAATAATTCCACTCACCTATTATGCATAATGTATGCGTGGCCCATAATTGCATGCACCGTAATTTTGTCAGCACAGTATGTGAAAAGGTAAACATATAATACTCATGCTTCGTTTTATTATACTCTAAAACAAATTGTGCAAGTGTTTAGTTTAACCACTCAGCTAAAATATCCACGTGCAAGTTAATTTTACATTACAAAGAGCATGAGACTTTATGCGACCCAAATCTCTGAATTTAATATTCAGCATAAAGCGGGTTTGCTTCATGCTCTATACTGCAATGTCTAAAGAATGGGAATGTAAAATGCAGATAATAAGCTCCATGGGAATGCGAATGTGGAAACTTGTCCGCTGGAGCCTGTCACACTCAATGCAAATGCCCGCTGCATCCATCGCGTTGTGCGTTGCACCACCCCGCTCGTTAAACAACGGCTTCGCCGATTCAAATGGTGTGGGAATGCTGACGGGTATGGCCGGAGGATCACTCAGCGAGCCCAAGCACAATCAGCCAGAGCGGGGGCACGCAGGGCTGTGCGTGTGCGCGCATACCCCGACTCGCTGCACCTCAGAGAACTGCGCGTGATGGTACGCCTTCTCCCAGAGCGCAACGTCTCCCACGAGCTCCGCGCTGAAGCAGTGGCTGTCGCCCGTGCCGGTGAGCACGCTGAAAGAGTAGGGCCTCAGGTCGCGGAGATCGGCCTCCTCCTGAGGAAGCCTGCACATGAGTGTTCCGACTGCCGCCCACTCGCTCACAGCCGCTTTCAAGCCGTAACAGTCAGGACACGGCGAGCCTCGCTCCGGTGACTTTGTAGTTTCCGTGGGACGCTGGTGGATGGCTGTTCGAAGCGCTTTTTTTGTCCAGCGAGAATTAGTGTAATAACGTTGATATTTATAACGCGCGCAAATTCCACGCCTGGTCATGGACGAGGCACGGATGTTATTGTGTTGTATCGTCCTTTGCTGTGTTAGACATACGGCGGTGTTTGGGTCAGACCCACAGACAAAAGATGAGACGCCACTTCAAATCAAATACAGCATTTGTTAAACGTCTACTATTAACAATAGGTCATGGGCGTTGTCGTGCATTTGACACTGCCCTCCAATCTGCTCACAGCTGTAATTTATTTTAGCACGACGAGTATGTGTCCTGCCAATAATAATCAAAATACACTTTGAAACATTAAACAAAAATCAATTCAGGCATTAGCAGCAATATATTTCATTATGAAGGGCCTATACTAACAACTCTGGAAATATGAAAGATGGCTTCACGTTTAGATAATGCAATATTATCGATGAATTCAATTTTTTGGGTTAGGTCATGTAAAAAAATGTTTGTCGTAAACCCTGCACCACCCAACAACAGACAATTAGTAAAGTTTGTCAACGTGAACAAAACGTGCCAATTCTTCACAATATCAGCACACTCGGTATATTGGAGAGCAAACTCACAGCATTTATAAATGAAATTCGTCGTTTCGCTGATAATTGCAGTCAGCAGCATCAGGCAACCCGCACCCACTTGAGAAGAGGTGTTTCCGAATAAAGAGAAAGCGTTTTCATCTCCTTATATGGGGAGGCTGTGATGTTATCACAGCACGAGCGAGCGAGCGCTGGGATCCAATGAGGGGGTTTTGGTGGTGTGGTAACAATTACAGAGTTTTGAAAGCTTGGTCAAATTACCTTCATCAGAAAGTGTAATACAACGAGATTGTGTCAGCGTAATACGTAATAAATAATATTTATAGTTTGAGAATACGTTTTTTTAAATAAAAAAAGATTTAAAAAGTGCTTATTTTTATAGTTATCAGAACCATTTAAATTATTTTATTTATATCAATTTCAATAGACTCTCAGATTAGTCCAGACTAATAGTGATTCGTTATACATACATGTAAACGTTGTAAAAAAAATGGAATCCATCGATAGTATTCGTCATGAAAGCCTTCGACTTAAAGTTAATGGAATATTATTTGATAGAATCCCACTGAATGCTTGTATATTGATATGTATTAACATCTTCCTGTTTTAAAATGTAACAATGTAAGGTGCATCCAAGCAGTTCATTGTAAACTGTAGCTCATGTCACTGCTGGTAAAAGAGCCTCATCCAAAGGAAGCTCCAGTGAGCCCTGCTAGATGGTATTTTGACCTACTCTTTCACGTATTCAGGGCTCTTGGAAGTGGCTAGTGTACCTACACTTTGCGCCATTACACGTAACTTGCTTGATCAACTGCCTCTTATCCGTTTATGCTGCTGTGTAGATATCCCAGCATAAAACATCATTGACAAATGGTTTATTCTCAAAAATGCTATAAATTCATTTCAATGGAGAACTTGCTATTATGTAAGACTTGCTCTTAAGAAGTGCTCTTTCAGGATAGTTATGTCGAGCTTTCCTCCTCTATCTTTTACCGCAATTCGTCTCCCACATTGGAATCTGGCTATTGACGAAACACTCAGACTGGTAATGTTGCGAAGCAGAGCGTATGACCGCTCAACGCTGTGATTCTGAAAGAGCAGCTGTTAAGAGCAATTCTCATTCATCCAGCTGTGAAAACACACAAATGCACGCGATCGCACACTAATATGTGGATATATGGGCTAACGAGAGATGACGCTGATAATTTTGATGGAATATGCATTTATGTTCATCGTAACCCTGAACTATAACAACAAGGCTCCAGAATCAATGCTAGCAGAAGATACTATGGTTAATGACCAGCGTTGAAAATGTAGTCAATATTGGGTCCACCATTCCAATACATGCGGCTGGAAGATAAAAATGGACATTTGAGTATATATTCACACTTATCACCTTCGATGGGAGAACTACAACTTATTTATTGCATCAATTTATCAGTTAATCAATGCCCCAAAAAATCCATTATTTATGTAATACATTTACAACATTTGCACATTCGAGTGCCATGTACAGCATTCTTTCTGCTCAAGTGTGAAGCACCTGTAACTGTTACATACCTTGTGAGTTTTCAGAAAGGTTTCGCAAAGCTCGTACGTCTTCTCTCCTCTAGCCCAGTCACATAAGCTGAGCTGTGTTTATATATGTAAAGATTTCAACACATTTGTCGAAACGACACAAGGTTAAGTTATTACTTCCTACATTTCAACAACCAGCTCCCCCCCACCCCAAATAATTATACTCTGACATCAGGTAGATATTTACAGATTTCGGAATAGCTCTTGCATTCCATGCTTGTGTGGGATAATACATGCATTGCACTGTTTTACGGGCAAGAGATGACACGAACGCAAAGGCATTTCTAAGATTAAGTCGTATCTCCATTTTTTTCAGCATCTTTAGATTCATGTTTCCTCTGATGGAGAAATGCTCATGTGGATGCATCATTTATCTGATTTGTCGATTCAATGAATGATGCATTGTGTTGCTGTCTTCAGTGCTTGCCCAGTGAGTTCATCTGTGCTCCCTTGATCTGTCTATTACATCTTTTCGTGGCAGGCCTCATAAATCTTTCTGTAATGATTTTTTTGATGGCTCAATGGACGGAGGAGCTCATTTTAGCCCGTGACCGTTCATTCATTATGATGCCCTACCAACGCAGGGAGAGGAGGGGGTGTGGGAGGCTGTGTGGCAGGTGTCTTTTTTTTTTGTGTGCGATAGAAGGTGGCACTTACCGGGGGTCCAGAAAACAGATAAATGTTAGAGCCTCTCAGGGCCAGGAAACGCGACTGGTAGTGCTGACCGAACTCTGAATCTTGCATCCTTTCCTCCACCCAGCCCATGTGCACGATCTAGGATAAAACCACACACACACACACATTGCCTGGGTATTATCATGCGGTTTAATAAATATTGTACAACACGTCTTTGCATATAAATGACACATAGGTAGCTTCTATGACTTTTGTTTTTGTAAATTTATGCTTCAAAATATTACTACGATATGCCCAGAATGTGAACATATATCATTCTTTGCTGGCAATTACATTTTTACCCTTTTACGTTGATAAGGAAAATGTGTTACATTTAGAAAATTGCATCTGAGAATAATTTCATTGTTTGAATTGAATTTAAAAGTGTGGTTGCAAGAAAATTAAAAAGCCTAGAGCATAAGATTATTAAGTTTCAATTATTTTTTTCTCATAATAAACATAATTAACTCTCCTTTATTGCTTTAATGAACGTACACCATCATTGGAACCTACGGCGACAATTTATTAAACCTGTTAAAGCATTCATTTTACAATCTGTATATATTTTTACCATGTTTTTAAAAGGTCATTAAAAAGAATACGTGTGCAAGTGTAGAAGTATATTTCAACCGTAATGGTGGATCTTGTGGCGCATTACTTTTTAGAAAATACTCTGTTTATGTTCATAACGCTAAGTGCTTTGCTGTGCTCATCAACGTTGTTTGAATGGAGGACCGCATTTCACTGGCCCCGAATTCAGACTGCTGGTGTAAGTCATGTCAGACGTTACCTGATTCGCCAAAGCAAAGTCGCTTAATTGCAGAAATGCCTCGGAAAAGAAAACAATATACAGATGTGCGCATTTAATATGTGTGAGTTGATGTGTTTAACAGATAATTCAAGAGGTTTATTTGTTATTGTCTGACTATTAAACAGCTTGATTTGCATATCGGTGTTTTCCAGGGGAAAACTCATCTCATCTCATTGTCTGAAACCGCTTAGTCCTATACAGGGTCACGGTGAAGCCGGAGCCTATCCCGGCAGACACAGGGCGCAAGGCAAGGATATACCGACGATGGGACGCCAGTCCATCGCCGAGGGGAAAACTATTCAGGTAATTTCAAATATGTTGATAATTTAATTTTCATTTCCCACTACTGCCTAGCCACCTGACTGCTAAGGGCAATTTCGAATTATTGCAACAAAAAACGCTTTCGAATTATTGCCTTCACACCTATCCTGTCTCTATCTGTTCTGAAGAAGTGCTATTTAGCAATGTTCCATGAGCTGCTTTTTTTTGTTATATGGCAGTGTTAATAACAGTGGTGATTTTTTCGGACAAATGGTCTATCATGGAGTTAAAGCCATGATCGTGGCAGGAGCATTGAAAGCCTACCTACCAACTGAGGATATTTCAGTGCATTCTAGTATGTATTGACGAATACCTCATTGCTTCAAAATTATTTTGGGCCAGGTAAAAATCACCCAATGTCCTGTACTTCCATCTTGCCTTCTTCAGAGCTCAGCAAGTTTGGAAGTTTCACAAATCTGCATGATTTACCAACCCTTGCCTCCATAGCTGGATTACTGCTGTGACCCACTATACCTCGTTAAAACTTAAATGGCGTAACCCAGGTTTAGTAACCAGCCAACTTTAAAATGTGTCTCTCGAGGCAATGGGCAAGGATTGAAGAAAAGACGAAAATGCTCACTAGCAGGGTACTCTTGAGCCTCCTCTAGTGGAGGCCTTTTCACCAGCAGTGGTATGAGCAAGAAATTGCAGGACCGCAACTTTACAAATTCCATTTTATAATATACATTTCCAATGCGAAATAAAAATTACAGGGATTAAAATGTATTGTACATTTCGAATTTATCGACTTAAATTTGCCTTAAACTTATCATTAAGAGGCTTGCTTTCGATTGTAAAGTCACAGTTTATCAAGTACAGGCCTCATTACTGGAATATACTGAACTAAAATCAATGTTTCACGTTATTTGTACTGAAAGACTTTGACTAATGGTTAGTATGATTAGGGAGCAGTGAAAATAATGTAATGTGTGTTTCCATTATCTTAGCGTTTTCAGTCCTACAACATGCTTTTCTCTAGAAGGCAAGGTACTTTTATCAGATAGGACTTAAAGACGTAATAAATGTGATAAGTGCAATAATAATTACAGCATAAAAAGTAGAAATACTTACCTGCTCATAAAGTGATAGATTTTTATTGGTCATCCTAATCTGAAACAAAACACAATAACCATGTTTGAAGTGTTGGCATAATGTAACACGTTTCAATGTGTGTATATTTATTTTTATTCACTCCCTGGTGACTCATTCAAACAGTTATGTTTCCACGAAAAGCGATTCATTAAAAGGCGGCGCTTGTAACATATTTTCAGTTTGCAAAGCCTTATACACTTAACGTCATGTAATCTATTCCAGTCACATCCCACAATCATGTGCCTTCGTGCAGTGTGTGCTAGCTTTCCCTTGCATGGTAAATCTAGCAGTAGCTTCTATTGGAGCTACAAGGTAGGGGAAATAGTATTGGGTCAAAAACACTTACATGCTGCAGGATGAGGTCACCTATTGTGGTGGAGATCGACCTCATCCAGTCTGCACATTCCTGTATGGAGTAGCACTGCAGGACCCCGGAAGTGATACCATCCATAGCTATGACTTCAAAAGCATTGGGTCTGCAGAACAAGAAAAATATCTCTGTATTGAAAATTAATTTGAGTGTCATGAGCAGCTAACTTCACAATGCATAACGTAATATATTGCATTGTGTGAAACCGTTTTTCTTATAGCGAGCTAATGGTTGGCACCTATGTGTTATTAACTAGAGCTCCTTGTCAGTCCACTGCTGGATGAAATCCTCACAACGCTGTATCCATCATTGAGGATGATTGACCAGCCTAAGTTGGCAAAGTTGGCAAAACCCAGGATCAGTGGCGGTATCACACACTACTGATGTTAGCCTTGGTCAAGTTCATAGCACGGTGTAGTAAACACAACACCACCGCCTCCAACCATTGCTAAACACCGTGTAGCTAAATTACTTAATGATATTTTCTGAACAACTGTAGTGTTGAGGTGACTTGCGTTTCCATGAATTTGAGGACTACGCTTCATTGTGCCCCATTTTTTTTGTTCCCAGCTACATTTGTTGACAGTATGTCCGTAGACAGGATCCATGAGATTATTTATAAGCGATGAACGTAGCTCTTCAGTGTCAAGTTTTGCTTTAAAAATGACTGCCACTGAAAGTCTACTCAAATATACCATTGGCAGCTCTCATTCTAGGATAGAGCTATTTGTAACTCTAGAGTATTGTTGACTATGATTTATAGCATGATTCATAGTTCTTTCCTTAGTACTCTATCTTATCTTATTTCACATATAGTTGTATTAAAGAATGGTACACAAGATTGCTCTTTGGAGCCTTTAGAAATCCCCGTAATGTTATAAAAGTAATAGTAATAAAACGGTGTGGTTTCCCCATCTCGCCCACTCCTCCACATAGAGAGCAGTCATTGTAAGACACTTGTTCCGTAAGGCTTTCAAGTCCTTCGGCTAGGACTCTGACTCTTATCTCTAACACTGAGACTCTTATCTCCAACACTGTGCCTCCTATCTCCAACACTGAGGCTCCCTGCTCTAACACTGTGACTCCTATCTCTAACACTAAGACTCCCATCTCTACACTGTGACTCTTATCAATTCCTCCTGCTGTTCAGGGATGCGTAGCTCTCTAGGTTGATTGATGTGGCTCAGTGTTATCGTGCAGGGATGATGGCAATCCTCAGAACTGCGCATGCTCTGGAACATTTATTCCATCCTTGAACCGCCACCTTACAGTGGTGGAGGGGTTTGTGTGCCCGAATGATCCGAGGAGCTATGTTGTCGGGGGCTTTA
>JAZEWT010000013.1:13764857-13776832 GCA_036362905.1 Mordacia mordax
AGGAAGTCTGGGCATCGCTGCTTAGACTGCTGCCCCCGCGACCCGGCATCGGATAAAGCGGATGAAGATGGATGGATGGATGGATGTTTGTAGCAGAATTATTATTATTTTTAATCGCTTATTTTTTGTCCTGCTATAGTTTGTTGCTGTTTTTCATCTTTTGGTTGGGCTGTCCTGATGTTGTTGGCGTGCCGTTCTCTGCACAGCTCGGATTTGTATTTTAAAAAATTCCAAAAAAACGTTGTTGCTGATTTTCCGTTCTTGCCTTGAAGCGCTTTGTGGCTGATGAGCGCTCTAGAAGTGCTATTATTATTATTATACGATAAATGTTGAATTAAACCATTTCCAATATATGAATTATATTCACTGATCATTTAGTATTTTAAGATTGGCGTTGAAGATTTCATAATGTTTTGCTTGTTGTTCTGCATCGCTGTGTATATTTTAAAAAAAATGCTGTTGCTGTTGATTTTCCATTCTCGTGCTGTTGTTGTTGACGTGCTGTTCTCTCCGCAGCTCTGTAAAGCGCTTTGTGACCCTCGGGTGAAAAACGCCCTATAAATGCAATTATTATTATAATACCGCAATAAATTTACCCAGGAGAGCCTCTCTGAGTCTTCAAACTCTCCTCGTGAAGGTTTTGCATTGTGCAGCTTGGCAAATTATACTGCTGAGTGATGCCTTTGTATGGAAAGGATCGAGAGAACTTCGATGAAACCCAGATGGATAGCAGGTGTTGACACTTTGCATCGCTGTCTCCCAACTATTCATGCAGCCTCACAAAACTCGGCAAACCTCAGCGATTGGAGATTAGGTCAGCTGAGTCCCTGGACATATCAAATCTCGTCTCAAGACTCACTTGTTCTGTAAGGCTTTTAAGCCCTCTGGCTAGGACTGTTGATGCTGCTCACTGTAGTCGTGACGGGATGATGGCTCTGCCGACCTGCACCAGCTCAGGAACATTTATTCCTTCCTTGTTTGTTGAAGAATTATATTTTTTATCGCTTATTTTACGTCCTACATTTTGACGTCATTTGAACTATTCTGATGTTATTGTTGACATGCTGTTCTCTCCACAGTTCGGATGTGTAACAAAAACCCCTCCAAAAAAAAGTTATGTTTCTGATTTGCCATTCTTACGTCGTTGTTGTTGTCATGCCGTTCTCTCCACAGCTCTGTCTCAGAGCTTTGTGACTCGGGTGAAAAGTGCTCTAGAAATGCAATTATATTATTTTTACCGATCTAAGAACTGAAATAAGTAATAATAATATAAAGCCTTTGCCAATCCACTGCTTGATAAAAAAAAACTCTTTGCATATCGTCTCAATCCTGGCAGGTCTTTGAGCGTACCTCGCCACACTGGTATGTCTGGGTTTTGAAAGAAGGGTAGGGAGTTTTCGGTGATTTGAGACAGAGGACGATAGCACGGCCGTTCTGGTTTAGGGATAACACGCCACTGATATTAGCCGGCACTGACAATCAAAATCATATCGTCATGGTCAAGGAACAGTCGAAAACCTAAACATATAGACATTTACCTAAATGCACAATCACACCATCACTCCATACAAAAATTCGCTCTCATCAAAACTCTCACACATTGGGCAAAACAAGTGTCTGATGCCAAAAGCTTGAGGACTGAGATTATACATGTAAAGAAAGCTCTCCAATTAAAACGTTACAGTAACGTACAGATTATTAGGGCTCTACGTGATAAAAAAAATAAGCAGAACAACACAAAGGGTGAACATTTTAATGTAATAAAAACTATTAAACTACCATACATTGCTGCAGTAACTGATAAATTAGCCAGAATTCTTAAAAAAACTAAAGTTTATGTGAGATTTTGCACAGGACAAAAAATAGGACTTCTAGCTAGTGCCAAAGATAAACGATCAAAATTCCCCACAGATGGTGTTTACTGTATCACCTGTTAGTATAGACAACTTTATGTTGTTCAAACAGATATAAATATTAATACACATCTTAGAGAACATCAAAGGAATATAAAAACATTCACAAATACAGCTTTCGGCGCTTGAAAAACATGCCTGCCAACAGGGTCACACAATTGATTTTGACAACGTTGATGTTTTATATTAAACTAATCATTATTGGTCTAGACTACTGAAATTGAAAAAATATAATAACACATCGTTCTGATAGCTATAAACTAAGTGCCGCCTGGAAACTGTTGTGTTTTGGCGGGGAACCCTCCAAGGGAGTCGACGTCAGTCGTAATCCCCGCCAAATACCCGTGGGTCCAACTTGCGCGTGTGGCCATGTGGTGCGTGCGGCGATGTGGTGCGTGCGGCCATGTGGTGCGTGCGGATATGTGGCGCGGGCTGCCAGGGGTTCTTCAGCAGTGGCATAGCGGTTCACCGTCACTCAGCGATGCACTCACCCAGTCAGCGACAAGAGACCAGCAGCAATAGATGATGCAGAGGCCTTCTGGATGTTTTCAATGCTTTCATTTCAACCACAGCAACACACGACCAGGTAGCAGCCGACAACGATCTGCTACCCTCCCTCCACACATCAGCGCTTTCCGACATCTTCATGCAGCCTCCTCCAACAGATTTCAGGCGAGGTCTCCATTAGTGCACGCGCGCCTGCGTTTATAATCACTTACACACCCACTTTAATTGTCAGCCTGGTTACTCATTAGCCTGAGAGAGCATAACTGCCAACCCTGTTATTGATTAGCTCAGCGTGGGTGACAAACACATTACCTCATCTGGCCGTCCCGCGCACCATGTGACTCGCTGGCAATTTGCATGGACACGAGGAAGGGGGGAAGCCAAACGTACCCCCCACCTGCACGTGGCCTAGAACGGTTGAGGCTGGGCACCACACACCACCCCCTTGGCGGAGAACGTTCCCTCGGACATTTCACGCCAACGCACCCAGACTTGCGCAGTGCCGCAGCCCGGCACTCACTCACACACGCTGGGGACTCACGACACTCTCACTCTGATGTCGACTCAAACCAGTGGGGGGTACTCGGTCACACACACTGGGGAATGCACACACCGGAACAATGCTGACTCAAACCAGTGGGGCACTCCACACACGCACAGCCTGCTAACTGCTGCGCCACCGCTCTCCACACACACACACACCGTACTCTCTCTCACACAGCAAGCTAACCATTGCAGCACCGTACTCTCTCCGGTAGACACCACAGTACCTTCTTTGGTACACCACCACGGTAGCCTCTCCCGGTACACACCACGATGGACAAAACAGCATCACGACAACGACGTCCACTCAATCTCGGTCCACACACACACACTGCGGACAATACCACGTCACAACAATGACGCCTCACATGGAGGACAATACAATATCACGACAATGACAGTGAGGAACAATACACACTCTGAAGAACAACACACACTGTGAAAAAACACACACTGAGGAACAACACAACATCACGACAACACACAATCTGCACACTTGCCGCCAGCTCCATAGGTTCCTGCACAGCTCCAGCCTCTGCTGTCACTCCTTTCTGGGGTTCGACGAGCCGGGAGCCCTCGAAAAGAGCCCCCCCCCGCCCCCGGCTGCAGTGTCAATGAGGGCGCTACCGCACCGGTAGCTCTCCATTGCAGGCGGCTCTCACACGGGCCTCACTCGCTGCATTTTTCGCCTGCGTTCACCTCCCCAGCCCACGCCGCTTCATGGCCTGCCCACAGAGGTGCACCGCCCACAGCTCCTCCTCCGCAGCTAGGCGGCATCGGCTCCGCCCTGCGGCTGGGCAGCATCGGCTCTGCCCCTCCGCAAACAGGGAGGGGCACCGTGTGCGTTATGCGCACGGCTGAATGAGGCACGCCAGGCCGGACCCCGGTCAGCCTGCCGCAGCTCCGACTCCTCTCGCTGGCCGAGCTCCGCTCCTCACTGATGCCGCGCTCCACTCCGGCGCTCCACTTCTCTCCGGCGCTCCACTTGAGTCCGGTGCTCCACTCCGCACGCTCCTCCCGGTCCCGCAGGTCAGCAGCGCCCTCTGGCGCCAGCGGGTCCGGCCTCGTGCTGCGCTCACGCTCCAGACTCCTCCCAGTCCCGCAGGTCAGCAGTACCCTTTGTGCTGGCGGGTCCGGCCTCGTGCCGTGCTCACGCTCCATGCTACTCCCGGTCCCGCAGGTCAGCAGCGCCCTCTGGTGCCGGCGGGTCCGGCCTTGTGCCGCGCTCACGCTCCGTGTCTCTGTCGCTGCCGCTGCTGCGCTCCGTATCTTTGTCACCGCCACTGCTGCGCAGTCACCTCCGCCGCAGCTAAACAGTCGCTGCAGTCTCGCCCTCTCCTGTCGCCGCCGATACAGTCAGTGCACGTCTCCACAGCGCAGTCGCTCTCTCGCGTCTCGCTCCGGCCCGCGCCGTGCCGCCAAAAGTCGGACCCCACTCGCTGCTGGTGGACTCCTCAGCCAACTCTCTCTCCTATGTCTCACGCCAATGCAGGCGTCGCCGTCACAGTTGCCGCGGTCTCTGCGGCATAGTCGCTCTCTCGCCCTCTCCTCACCTCCGCTGTGCTTTGAGTCGCGCCACTGCTGAACTCCTGCGACTCTCCTCGCCTCTGCTGCGCTTGCACCGCTGCTGCTCTACTGCGATTCCCTCCAGCCTGCGCCGCGCCACCAGCAGTGGGGCGCAGACACTTCTGCAGCGCAGCTAATGGCACCGTCCACAGCCGCCTCACGCCGTAGTCGGACCAAACTTGTCGCAGTCTCCCACGTGAGTCCGCATCCCAAATTCTGACACCAAACGGTGGTGTTTCGGCAGGGAACTCTCCAAGGGAGTCGACCTCAGTCGTAATCCTCGCCAGACACCTGTGGGTCCAACTTGCACGTGCAGCCACGTGGCGTGTGCGGTCATATGGCGTGGGCTGCCAGGGATTCTTCAGCGGCGGCATAGCGATTCACCGTCACTCAGCAATGCATTCACCCAGTCAGCGACAAGAGACCAGCGGCGATAGATGATGCAGAGGCCCGCTGGATGTTTTCAATACTTTAATTTCAACCACAGCAGCACACGACCGGGTAGCAGCCCACAACGGTCTGCTTGCTACCCTCCCCCCACACATCAGAGCTCCCATTCATCTTCACGCAGCCTCCTCCAACAGTTTCCAGGCGAGGTGTCTCCTAGCGCACGCGGGCCCATGTTTATAATCACTTAGACACCCACTTTAACTGCCAGCTTTGTTACTCATTAATCCGAGGGAGCATAACTGCCAACCCTGTTATTGATTAGCTCAGCGTGGGTGACAAACACATTACCCCCCCCCCCAACCTGTAACAATTTGCATGGACACGGGGGAGGGGGGGAAGCCTAACGCACTCCCCACCTGCACGTGGCCTGGCACGGTCGAGGCTGAGCACCACGTAAACACATTATTAAACTATAAGCTTAATCGTGTCATATATTCTAAACGTTAACACACTGCCGTTTTATAATACTTATTATTGAAGGTAATTAGACATTCTTGGCCTATTATCTAAATATGACTCGCATAGTTGGAAACATCTGACTAAATCTAATTAACCTAACTTTCAACATCTGCCTAGTGTGTTACCCCTCCCCTCTACCTCCCATTGGATCCAGGAACGAGCGGGCACGTGATTAATGACATCACAACCTCCTTATATATAAAAGGATCCAATGCCGGAGTAGTCTCCTGCAACTGCTAGCCCCAAGTTGGTGCGAGTTCCTGATGATGCTGATTGTAATTTTCAGTTAAGCGTCGCATTTCATTGTAAATGCTGTGGGTTTTACTCTACCACGCACTAGTGTGCTGAGATAGTGAAGAATTGGCACGTTCTGTTCACGTGACAAACCTTACTAATTGGCTGTGTCAGGTGTTAAGAGGGTCTATGACACATTTTTCTGCGTGACCTAACCCAAAAATAGATTTTATCAATAACATTGGTCACGAAAGCCTTCGAATTAAAGTGACTGACTTTTGTCAACATATTTTCTTTAATGCCCGTTAACTACTTCCTTTCCCCGCTGCCTTTGAGCCATTCCTCCCATTTCCTCTCACTCATAATACAAAGCAATACTCTAAAAACAAGTTGTTGTTGATATTCTGTTCAGATGTTGTTGTTGTTGACATGCCGTTCTCTCCACAGCTCTGTGCAGTACTTTGTAACCCTCGGGTGACAAGCGCTCTAGAAGTGCAACTCATATTTTTATTACGTTTGTTAAATTGAGGGTGCATTACAAATACCAGCAGTGTACCTGCCCACTGAGAGTTATTTTTACGTCTCTTGATGATGATGTTTTCTGCTGACATGACTACTTTCGCCTGGAGTTATTCTTGATGTACTTTTGAAAATTATCTGGCTCTGAAGTTTCAGAAGTGTAATCGGAAGTGCATTGGTTTGTTCCAACGTTTTTTGTATCCCAGGAATCCGCTTCCAGCTTGCAAGCTGCTTCACTGCTGGTCAGTTTAGTATCAGTACCCGCTTAATCCTGTAGAGGGTCGTGGGCGGGCCGGAGCCTATCCCGGTAGACTCATGGGGCAAGGGGGGCTATACCCCGGATGTGTCGCCAGTACATTGCAGGGCACTGGGGCCAACTTATTCATCCGGCCTAGGTAGCAACGTGGCTTGGACGGTGGGAGGAAACCGGAATATCCGGTGAAAACCCACGCGGACATGGGGAGAGAACTTGCCAACTCCACACAGAAAGACACCCGAGCCGGGAATCGAACCCGGGTTTCTTGCTGTGAGGCAACAGCGCTACTCACCATGCCACCACACCGTCCCGGGTATTTTCTGCTGTAATTATAAACATCTACAAAATAAATAGAAAGTAAAGCTAAATAAAAACACAGATGCTTTGGTTTTGTGCAGATAATGTTTGCGCTCATCAAGATCGATATATGATAGACAGATGTTTATTATTTCAGCAGAATGTACCCAGTGAACTTGCAAGCTCTAGATACAGGATTCCTGTGACACAACAAACGTTTGAAAAGATACATTAAAAACACTTGTGCCATTATATATAGCCAAGTTATTGTTACAGGTATTATTATTATTATTTAGCAGACGCACTTATCCAGGGCGACGTACACTGTCACACGCGGACACATTTTAAATAAATACACAAACAAATAGACCACACGTAGATTCAAATGTCCGATGAGACCGGTTCCACGACGGTGTGAATTGGTTGTAAAAGCGACACAGGCAGGTGTGTGCGTGCGTGGTTGCGCTTGGCTCACCTGAGCTGATCGGTGCCCTGCGTGTAGAGGGATATCCTGGCCAACAACAGGGGAATCACCAAGGAGTCGCACCAGCGCTTCTCCCAGCGAGGGACGGCCGACACGGGGGAGGATGGGGATGATGGGGTCTGCTTACAGGGCCATCACACGGTGCACGCGCTTGCAATGGAAGCCGCCGACAGAGAGGCTCGACCCCAGAACGACGAGTCGTCGTTATCAGCGCAGTAGCCATACGCCGAGATTAATTCGCGGCTGGCTAAAGGTCTCCTCCAAGTTGTTGCCATCATTGCATGTGCCGAGACGTAGCAATTCACTTAGCGGCTGCTCAGGAGCTGATTTCATCACTCCATCTTCGCAGAGGATGGGTTCAATCCCTTGCGATGCTCTGAGCGTGCTGTTTAATTATGGCCGTGTTTTAAAGTTCCAAAGTGCGTGTGCATCTTCGGGCACTTTTTGGGGAAATTTACTCACAGGGCAATTAACCTAGGCAGCAGCGTGTCATTGTGTATATATATTGCCTCATCAATATTGATTGCTGTTGAAATGTATAATCCCCCCAAATGATACAAAACAATATAATACTTTTTGGAAAAACGTATTGTTTTGCAAAACATTATTGATTTTCGTGGACTCGCACCTGAATGCAAGTGAAGATAGTTATTTTAATTCATCACTAGGATTTAGTAGCAAGAGCGCAGCAACTCTGACAGGGAACAACTCTTGAGTTAGTAAATAAATGCTGCCGTAAGCTGCAATGTAGTTTTTCAATGACTCCGTGCGTATGAGCGTTCTGCGTCTTCAAGAGCGATGATATTTTAGTTCTCTCTCGGACACATTTTATTTGCATTTGTATCTTTGTAATTAGAATCCGGCTGAAAGAAGTGTCAATACCAATTTCTTTATGATATTTTAGAGTAACTGATGATGACTGGGCTTTGACTGTGGGGAAAAAAAAAACACTGCATGTGAGGGCCATGTTACTCGTGGTGACCTCCAGCCGAGAACTTGGAATCACGGAGGTGCTGTCTCATTGCTTTAGCATTTACATCAAACCTAGGAATGGCCCAACTTTCTGATAAATTCTTATATTTACCCTCATGACATCACCAGCAGAGTCAATGTTATTCCATATCAAATACCTTTACAAAACTGGTTCATATTCACTAGAGCCCCAATGAATGTACTGGGAGGTTCATAAGTTCAATACTGATGCTTTTACCGTGACTCAGACAGAAGATTAAAAATTACGTATCGCCGGATGGTTTGGTGATCTCACATTTCCTCCTGGCACCGGTGTTAGCTGATTGACCTCTTGGTTATTTTTGCCTATACATCACAAGGCATCCCACTCAGAGCCCATTAAGCCGAATGTTTCCATCTGGCTCTTCAATAATGCAAGGCACCTCATAATGAATATACTGACTTACATTGCAAAATTGTCCACTGGAACACGAGGCAGTTCCTCGTTTAAAACGAGCTGCTCGTGGTTTAATATAGGCGATGTTTTGGAACTAAAATAAGAAAACGTAAAATAGTACTCGATCAATTCGTAACCTCTTCGGTCAAATTCTCTGTTCTTTAATAAAACAAAACTAAAATCTGAGAAATCATTAGGGCTTTCAATAGATATGACATGTACAGAAATGGTGTATCATGAGAGCTAATAGCTATTAAAATATCAAAAATTCAGAGGGGTCTAAAATAAATGTTGTTTCATATTACACTGAGTTTCATTGATATACAAACGTCTTGAAAATATTTCGTCATTAGCGTATTATTATTTCAGTTGATTTTCGTGATTTCCCAGAGGAACAAGCTGGTATATCACTGCATATAATCTGCTTAGATGAGAGCCTAACGTGCATACAGTAGTTTATCATTGTTTAGTTTATTTCTTGTCCTTTTCAAAACTTTTATGTGTTATTGAAGCAATCTGTGTTTGCGCAACATGGCTATGAAGATGTTTTTTTTTCTCATTAAACGTGGAAAAAAAATAGCCCCGGAAGTGTCTTTAAAACGATTTGTAACACGACTGCCTGACCATTACGAAAACCTCCCTCTGCACATATTAGACAAGACAACTATTTGTTACCTGAGCTCAAAGCAGGACCTACAAAATGCGTTTAACCCTTTGCCTACCCACAGCAGTCGACTATAAAAATGGCCCAAAGTTTAATATAAAATATTGAACAAATAATTGTAGCAATCAATCAGGTTAAGATGCCCACGCAGTGATTGGCAGAAGGGCCTCTCCGAGAATGAGCGCTAGACAATCCCCACTGGATGGTATTACTTGTGTACTCTTCCACGTCCGACTTATGAGAACATTTGGCTGATACCCACATTTTTCTTCATCGTTTGCGACCTTCCTATTAAATATTCACAGCGTACACATTCTTACTTCTTGGCAGAAGGGTGTGGTGGCGTTTAAGAAATGTGCTGCTGTCTGGGGATGATTGACTTGAAGTGGAGACCTCAAGACTAAATGCTCCGTGTGCTAACCAATGCTCCGTGGCAACAACCTCTAAATGCATGCAATTAAATCGACGATAGCATTAGGTTCACCCTTCTATTTTTTTTAAAGCGCAGCCTGCACGCACACAGTTAAAATCCAACATATGCACTTGCTCTTCTTGTAGATGCTGTCGTCTGAGCATCTTCATGGGCATGCCATCCGGGCACGCTGCATTACCCCTGATGCTTCGTGCTTACACTGTCACGCGAGGCGCCACGGAGTGGTGTTTATTTTGTTTTCTCTCTCCAGCATAGTTTGCTTGCGTTGCTTTTTACCGTCGCGAAACTTACTGTGTTGGCAGAGTTGTTGTTCAAGTGCAGTCCGCTATCAAACAGAGGCGAGGATGCAGCGCTGCTCTGATCGCTGGGGATCGACGAATCTGCGAAACGGGATGCGTAGAGACATTAAGGGGGAGCGAGTCCCTAAAGCATACGTTTGGGCAATAATGCGCTAATTGTCACGTTCATCAGGGCGCCTAATGAGCTGCAGTTTAAAACCTCGGAGACGGCATCGCAATCAATACATGCGTTATGATGCTGACAGATTTACGAGGTAAACGTGTAATTATGGAATTGCTCCTCCAAGTAAAAATCCAAGCTGCAGTCGTTTACAACGGCGTCTAATTAATAAGTAAATATATTAATTAACAGTCGTAACTCCTGTTGTATGACTGCGACGTACAACAGAATGCTAATATATATTTTTTAATTGTCAAATTACAAATGGTATGGTACTATAAAACGTGTGTTGTTACTACAGCTGTACAGGCCTACATGTTGAATGCGGTGTCGCAAGCCAATAGAATGAAACACACTGCAAGAAAACAAGAGATCAAAACAAAACAACATTAGGATTGTGTCTGAGTGGGGGTGGATTTATTTTCTTTGCTTCGAGTGACGACAGACAGCTCAAGGTTAGAGAGGTGACCGTGTACCACGTAGGCTTTCACCACTGATGTTATTCATCATAACGTGTGCTTGGTTAGGTCGTGTTATAATCTAAAATGGAGCAGGTGCTTTTTTTACGTATGTATGTCTGCACTGGCAATATCAGGTTTATATTCTTTATAATTGCACATTTTATCTGCACAATACCAAGGTTTTTAGGTCTTATTTTATCTTTACTTCCCGCTTATTGATTATTATTCTGAAACTTTAGCACTATGTCAAATTGTAATTTCAACTTTTCCACTACCATCAGCAGTCTTCCACCTTAATCCAGGAAGAATTTCATGTTAAAGCAGCCATGTGAGTGAAAAAAGTCACCAACAAGAGACTTCAGAAGAACGTATTACACAAGTGGAACAAAATCGCCCGTAAAGTGGGTACTCTGCCAGCAACAATTTAAATGTAAATGGGTTTATGACACATTTTACTTGTTAATAATTATATTACTTGTTATTTTATGTCTTTCATTGATTTATAGTCATTATTTTACTTAATTGATCTACTCTGTTGTTCATATGCAGTTTTTTCCACAGCTCTGTGCAGCACTTTGTGACCCTCGGGTGAAAAGTGCTCTAGAAATGCAATTATTATTTTTGTTCTCAATCTGACGCATCACAGAGAAGGGCAACACTTTCTAGCCACCGTGTGGACAATACAACTGTCAGAGTAGGAAGCCATTATGGAGGAACGGAGGAGAATGGGGTTAGTGACACAGCTGCAGTCTGGTCAGGATAACGAGCCGTTCCATTAGGTGGTTGGCACAGGTGAAAATTATTTGGTACGGTCCAGTATGGCATACGAGTAAGAAAGTGGTTGATGCATTCAGCAGAGTACAGATGTGAAGGGGGGAGGAGGGTTGGCATAGGACCATACCGGTGAAAATTTGGAGTAACTTTCACCCCTGGTGGATGGTTAATCGCTTATCCGATTAATCGCTTATGCGATTAACCATCGTATGCTCGGCTTGCAAAGAGGCCATGGCTCCTCTAGCACTCCCTTGGATAATCCCCTCTCAGGCTGTGTCTGATTTTGCCATTAACATTTAAACAGAAAAGTTGCATCCGTATATAATAAATGTGGCCAATTTCACCTCTGTGTTCTGGAAGGGGAAAAAAATGTCGTAAAACCTCAGGTTGTTAAACCAATAACCGAAACGGAGCTTCGAAATAACTGCACGGGTAGCAGGGTGGCTTTGCAGCGGTAACATCTGCGTCTCACAGAAAGTCCTGTCTGGGTCAGTTTGATTCCCGCCTCGGGCATTTTTTTTTGTGTGGAGTTTGTACGTCTCCCCCCC
>JAZEWT010000013.1:13780394-13801887 GCA_036362905.1 Mordacia mordax
CGATGTGCCGGCGTTAGTTCGGGCACGGACGTGCTGTTGTGTTATTAAATAAAGTATCAAAAATTCCAGAAGGCCTCTGCTCATCTATCGCCGCTGAGTGAATGTGGACGATGCCGGGCTGCCGCTACAAGCCGTGAGAAGCTACGCCACATGGCCGTACGTGCACCTCGGAACCCGGGTGTCTGCAGAGAAGCTACGAGTTCGGCTGTTATGAGAGCGTTCTCCGTCCAGGCACCACGCATGTTTTATTTCAGAGCATGGCTATCCTGATGATTAGAATCATTTCTAAACTCATCTCATCTCATTGTCTGAAACCGCTTAGTCCTATACAGGGTCACGGTGAGCCGGAGCCTATCCCGGCAGACACAGGGCGCAAGGCAGGGATACACCCACGTTGGGACGCCAGTCCATCGCCGGGCACTGCGGGGCAATTTTAGCCTGCGAGCCAATTAACCTATGCAGCAGTATGCTTTTGGACTGTGGGAGGAAACCGGAGTGCCCGGCGAAAACCCACGCGGACACGGGGAGAGCATGCAAACTCCACACAGAAAGGCACCCGAGCCGAGAGATTCGAACCCGGGACGTTCTTGCTGTGAGGCGACAGCGCTAACCACTGGGCCACCGTGCCGCCCTCATTTCTAAACTGAAACGTTCATTTGATACACGATCAAAGCACAATCCGACTTGGTAACGTGTGAGCCCCATGTCGATCGGTGAAATCCCAACAGCATTCGTGATACTACCGGTTATCTTGTGTGTTGGTGTTTATTGTTGTTACTGCCCACAGGCCCTCTCACCCCACATGGGAGGTGGACCCATTTTGCTACGTATAATGGAACTGCCATTTCAGCAGCTGTAGTGTTGACACCGACACAACGTGCATTGGATATTGTTTATGCATATCTGTGAATTTAGTTTCTATGCTCATGCAAGAACACTGTGTCCACTACACAATAAAAAAAAAACCTCGTACCTTGATACTTAGTCCAAATCCTCCTATTTCTTGTCTATGTAAAGTCACGCTTCGCTCCTGAAAAACAAAAACACTTGTGATAGAAGTGTGGCTTCCAGTGGGGCGATAATTAATGCGTATTGGATTTGACTTGAGAGGTGACACATGCACAGATGTGAATAGCAGCTCTATATCGCTTTTGCCACATTAAAATCCTTCATCATTATAATCAGCCACGCTCAATACACTACTGGAGAGCGGTTTGACGTCATTGTTTCTTCGGCTTGGTGATATAACAATCCACCTTAGACACAGCACATTGTTCCAGACGGACATAAAATCTCGGACGCGTTCCATTCCTTGGCTGCAAGTCCGACATGAATCTTGTCTAGAGACCAACGGACTTGATGAGGTATCGTCAAATCATAGGTGGTGTCGGGGTTGGTAGAGATGGGGGAAAAAGTGTAATCATCTTCCTCCTGCAGAACTTGGCGTGCACAATAGACAATCTCATTTGACAATTAACAATTAGTCAATTAACTATTAACTTCATTTTAAACCAGTTTGTTACGACAAACCTCTCTTTTGAACAATTTAAATATTTTAACATTTAAAAATGGAATTCCGCAGTAGAGGTATATTGTAGCTGATAGATTTGGTTAAAAAAATGACTTCTGACGTTGGAACTCACATATGGGGGTTAAGTGTACCATCGTGCCCTATCTCCTAGACGACAACAACTCTGCAGAACATCCATTCATTATAAATGCCGCTTAGTCCTGTATAGGGTCGCAGTGAAACTGGACCATATCCTGGCAGACACTAGATTCAAGGCAGGGCTATACCCAGGATAGGACACCAGTCCATTGCAGGGAACTGGGAGCAATTTAGTCAGGAGGCTAATCAACATAGGCAGCATGCAGCATGTCTTTGGCTTGTGAGAGAAAACTGGAGTACCCAGAGAACACCCATGAAGACATTGGAGAACATGTAAACTTCGCATAGAAAGGTACCCGAGCTGGGAATTGAACCCAGTTCCTTCTTGCCGAGGGATGGTAGCACTACTCACTGCACCACGATGCTACCCCTCTACAGAACAAACACTATTTTTGTCATATTTTTTATATTTAATTTTTTTACAAATAACACATTCAAGGGCGATGACACTAAAACGTTACAAGAACATCAGTAAAGGTATACTCTCCATGTCCAAGTTTTAGCTTCAGTACTTACGTGGAAACTGGAGGAAAATAGGAGATAAAAGGCTGTCAGGTGTAAGCCTATCTGCTCACTGACAAGTAATTAAATAATATGTGTTCGCACGTTTTCCCCAACTTTGTGTGGTTATTGCAAACTTGATGCCTGGAAGAGAGGGCCTATTTGGTGTTTGAACATCTTAACATCTTTAAGCTATGAGTACTTTTGCCAGTGTACATTTGTAAAGAGTAGAAAAGATTTTTACCATTTCTGGCAATTATACAGGTGTTAAGATCTTAAAACACCAAATAGACACCTTTCACAAAGTGCCTGCTCAGGCTCAAAATAAAGACATGTCTGGTGTGGGCCAATCAGTTTTAATGACAATGCATACTGTTATCAAAGCTTCCTGTTTGCATATTTCGCTTTATGAAAGGTGTCTATTTGGTGTTGTCAGAAATGATAAAAAAAACCTTTTCTATTTTTACAAATCTTAACACGTGTCATTGCTAGATAGAGTATATCCATTTCTCTTTTTCACCATTTGTAAGATAGCAAAAATGGTCCCATAGATAAAATGTGAATTTTAGTGTTCTTATTCAAATGCAAAGGTAAAACTATTGTGTGTCGTGTGACCATATTGTCTACAATATGTGTGTGGGCAAAGAAAAGCAGAGGCTCATTTTTTAGGAAGGTGGCATGCCACATTTTGGCATGTGTGCAGTGTTCGTACTTTGTGGTTTTGCCATTGTCAGTGTGGCACAATATATAGCTGCAAGTGAACATTGCCACCCTTTTGATAAATGAACTTACATGAAGTTGGAAGCACGTGGTGTGGGACACAGTGAGGTTGCACACGCTCGGCTTAATTTCGGATCGATGTTTCGATAAAGTTTTGCACGTCCGGACAAAACTAAAAACGTGCACTCGTGCCCTCCTGAGTTTTTAAAAAGACTTTCAAAGCAGCAAAGCATCTGTTATTAGGGGATACTTAACTCTGCACGTGTAAGTATGGTATGTCCTATATAAGAATTGAAACTGAGTCAGTCGTAATTGTGATAGATCTAACTCTACCAAAGGAAGCTTCTCAGATGAGTGGTCCAATCTTGCCATGAGGCAAGGCAGACATTTATTCTGTTCTACAAGGACAGCATCTGTGGTATAACTATGATTTAGAGTAACGACAAACGGGGTACTGTACATTATTGAGATTTTGTAGTTTAGGTTTAGTCTCCTTAACTATTTTCAAAGCGGACAGGTTGATGGCATTAGTCAGCGATGTCCATTCGGTCCCACTTTCCAACCTCCGTTCCCCTGCCTTCTACATGCATCCCTAACCTGCCCCAACACTACCCCCAACCCCCACCACGGAATGAGTTAACCCTATACATTGTACATTATTGTCACCGCCAACGCCTTGAGATGACAATCTGCTGCTGTGACCCCCCTAAAGAACACAACCCGACGCTACAGGAGCGTGTCCTCCGTTGGCCGAACTCACTTTGGTGCTCCACTGGCTGCCCGTGACGCACACCACCTCTTGGTGCTGGATGGTCAGCAAGTCCTTGGAGATTTTTAGCCGGACTTCATGTGGTTCGGATTTTCCATCAATGAGCAGCACAATGCCGACTTTCGTCTGCGAGGGGGTGACACAAATTGGATTTATGATCACACGAAGATACGAAGCAGGAGAAAAGAGTGATTAAAGTTCTCATCTCATCTCGTGTCAGAAACTGCTTTGTCCTGTACAGGGTCACGGTGAGCCGGAGCCTATCCTGGCAGACCAACGGCGCAAGGCAGGGATATACCCACGATGGGACGCCAGTCCATCACCAGGCACTGCGGGCAATTTAGTCTGCAAGCCAAATAACGTATGCAGCAGCATGTTTTTTTGGAATGTGGGAGGAAATCGGAGTGCCCGGTGAAAACGGACACGGGGAGAGCGCTACTCACTGGGCCACCGTACCGTCATTAAAGTTGTCTGACCTGTTTCATTTAACCTCATAGGTTAACCTGTCTACTCATACAAAATTCTGATATAACTGATTATTGTCTCATCTCATCTCATTGTCTCAAACCGCTTAGTCCTATACAGGGTCACGGTGAGCACGGAGCCTATCCCGGCAGACACAGGGCGCAAGGCAAGGAAATACCGACGATGGGACCCCAGTCCATCGCCAAGCACTGCGGGGCAATTTAGCCTGCGAGCCAATTAACCTATGCAGCAGCATGCTTTTTGGACTGTGGGAGGAAACCGGAGTGCCCGGCGAAAACCCACGCGGACACGGGGAGAGCATGCAAACTCCACACAGAAAGGCACCCGAGCCGAGAGATTCGAACCCGGGACATTTTTGCTGTGAGGCGACAGCGCTAACCACTGGGCCACCGTGCCGCCCCTGATTATTGTCATTCACACGAATAAAATAGAACAGAATTGGGATTTTTTTTTCCAAGAACATTAATAAATGCGAATACTTAAGAGATGTATTTATGCTGCTATGTGTTTACTGGATTGATAAATAACGGTCTCCTTTTTGCATTACAAGATTTCATAACATTGTTGCAATACAATTACAAACGATATGTCAAGTGTACTTTTGACAAGCTGTTGAAAGAAACAACCTGTCTGCTATGAATTCATATTTCCTAGAGCAACATAATTTAAATAATAAAACTGTTTAAAAAATCCAAACCGAATTGTAAATATAATCATAGCATATAATAATATATATTTAAATACGGTTGCCGAGCAGAGAACGCGGAAGCTTAGATTGCTACATGGCGAATAAACAAACATCACTTCTGAAGGTGAATTCATGTTAGAGTTCGTACGGTTTTTTTTATTGAGCAAGGTTATGACAACTTTGGGAAACTGACAACGGCAGGAAATTCAAAAGCCGAGCGGTGTGAATAACACAGCAATAAGAGACGCGTTTAGACCTACAGCGTGGCTGATTGAACATAGGATTGTTTATTTCTATACTTTCTATACTTAGATTGGATAATGTCAAACATTTTAAACGGGCGGCGCGGTGGCCCAGTGGTTAGCGCTGTCGCCTCACAGCAAGAAGGTCCCGGGTTCGAATCTCTCGGCTCGGGTGCCTTTCTGTGTGGAGTTTGCATTCTCTCCCCGTGTCCGCGTGGGTTTTCGCTGGGTACTCCGGTTTCCTCCCACAGTCCAAAAGCATGCTCCTGGATAGGTTGATTGGCTCGCAGACTAAAATTGTCCCGCAATGCCCGGCGATGGACTGGCGTCCCGTCGTCGGGTGTATTCCTGCCTTACGCCCTGTGTTTCCGGGATAGGCTCCGGCTCACTGTGACCCTATAAAGGATTAAGCGGTTTCAGATAATGAGATGAGAAACATTTTAAACTATAGCCCCTCCATCACCCGACAGAACCAATCAAATCGATGTTTTCACGTGGGTCCGTTGAAGAAAAAAAAATGTGAAAATGTACTTGTTTTCAATGCTCCTCTTACGGTTTTGTTGGTTAATCAAATCAATTGGCATATTTACCCACGTGACGGCTTAATGTGTTTGCTTGCCGTCAGATGGTAGAGGCTTATCGTTAAAAAGTGACATTACCACTACATGAGCTAATCCAAAATAAACTAATAATGAATAACATGTTTACTTGTTAAAGTCGGCACGTAAAATTTAAGTCAGTTTTAGTATAAGAGTACCTGTGATATTTCAATATTGAGTTATGCAACATATATTCTTACACGAAATACATATTCAATACCGTGTACTTAGGCAGGTTTTCTTGGTTCAATTTATGAGAATAACGCTTTAGAGCCACTCGATTGCAGAGTCGCATTTGACATGGCTATCCCGAAAGAGCAGCTCTTATTAGCAACGTTCATATTCAACACCATTAATTTCTAAGCGAAGGAGAGGAGAGATCAACGCGGCTATCCCGAAAGAGCAGCTTTTGAAAGCAATCACTATTCATTTCGTTTATGCTTTCTTCTTTTCAACAAGTTATAACCAACAGCTATGCAGCTTTTAAAGGGAGAGGGTATATGAAACAGGTTCGATCAAAGCAAGTGTGTTCTGTAAATAGGAAATTAGAAAAAAACATGTTAATTTTTTTACCAACTTTTTGCAAGTGATTCTGGAATCGTTGCACAACACATTTTCTAAGCTGCCTACCTCGGCTTCCAATTTCAGTGCAATATATATTTAAACAAAAAACATTCCCTGGTTACTCGCAAAGTGAAAGCGGAGTGAATGGGAGGAAACTGTGGTGCGAGAGGCATCGGAAGGAAAGTGGTCGATGACAATTCCGGTAACAAGTACAACACATAGATGCAAGTCACCAAGTAACAAACACCAGCAGACTATAACCACCGCTAACTAATCGCATCAGAGATATTCGAAGTCAGATGTGCGCTTGAATATAGTTGGTATTGCGTACATAATCGAATCGTGTTATAGATGCACAATATTATAATTTGTTATTCAAGTAGATGTCAAAACCCTAATTTAACGCTCAAGCCACACAGCAAAAAAACTGCTCAAAAACGTTGATTTCCGAGCTAGCCATACACATTGCCATTTTCCCAAGATCGTAAACCATCATAAATATAGTTGTAAGGGCGCTCAAGAGGCGCAGTTTTGCATTAGCCTGCTGTGAATCTCATTATAGTTGTGTTGGCTGGATTTAATAAGTTGTTCAGCATTTCACCAGCCCTGACAGTCTGCATTAAATGTGATATAAATAATAAAAAAGCACATGCCCCAAGCAGAGTTTGCATATAATTGTAAAGATGCGCCAATTGTTTTGTATGTAATATTATTGGCATAAATACTTAATATATGTATTGCAGATGAAAGTAATACTGTTATGCTGCAACAGATTGTTGATTTGATTATTCACTGCTTATTTAGAAATATGTATGAATATATCACTGGTGTGTGTACTGAGTTAAGTTGATACTGTAAACGCTCATCTCATCTCATTATCTGAAACCGCTTAATCCTATATAGGGTCACGGTGAGCCGGAGCCTATCCCGGAAACACAGGGCGTAAGGCAGGAATATACCCGACGACGGGACGCCGGTCCATCGCCGGGCATTGCGGGACAATTTTTTAGTCTGCGAGCCAATCAACCTATCCAGGAGCATGCTTTTGGACTGTGGGAGGAAACCGGAGTACCCGGCGAAAACCCACGCGGACACGGGGAGAGCATGCAAACTCCACGCAGAAAGGCACCCGAGCCGAGAGACTCGAACCCGGGACCTTCTTGCTGTGAGGCGTCAGCGCTAACCACTGGGCCACCACGCCGCCCACTGTAAACGCTATGCAACTGTATTTTTTATTAGTTGTAACAGCTGTTGGAATCAGTTCAGTATCAGTACCCGCTAATCCTCTACAGGGTCGCGGGGGGCTAGAGCCTGTCCCCGCAGACACAGGGAGCAAGCCGGGCTATGCACAGGGTGTGACGCCAGTACATCGCAGGGTACTTTCTGAGGCAATTGACTCAGCAGGTCAATTAACCTAGGCAGGTGCGTGTCTTTTGACTGTGGGAGAAAACCGAGGTTCCTCGCGAAAAACCACGCGGGTATGGGGAGAACACACAAACTCCACACAGAAAGGTATCCGAACCGAGAATCGAATTCAGGTCCTTCTTTTTATGATGCATCAGCGCTACTCAACGCGCCACGGCGCCGCCCCAGCTGAGGTATATAAGACTGTAAACAATACTGTATAGCATGCAATTTTGCAATAACGTAGGATGTGTACCAGACCATACCCAAAAATGGAATGAAGTGAAGCATAGCTTACAAAATTTCATGATCTCTCAAAGAAACATACATTGAAAAAATAAAGCTGCCAATTGTTCATCCGAATGTAATCAAGAACCAGGATTATCCTCTTTCCATTCCTACTTTAACCGTATTTGTTGCGGTTACAGTCAATAATCGTTTTTGAAATTTAAAGATAGATTGAGTGAGCTATCAGCTGGAACTAGGCAAGCGCAGAGGTTTATGTCAGACCACTCATTCTGCAGAGACCTGCAGACAGATTTTACCTGCTATTAAAGCCTCTGAGACACTTCCTTGAATGTAAATGTGCTACATTTTTACAAGAATGGCATTTCGATTAAACCCTGGACGTCTCATTAACGCAGTTTCACTTTTTCATGAGCAAAGTCTTACGTTGCCTGGTGCGTTGTAGAATGTTATGTTACCGCTGCGTGTTGGTTCATGAAATCCTCATTAGATTCACATCGTTTCGTTGGGAAATGTAACAATTCTTTTTCGGGCATAACTCTGCAGACTAAAAATGTGGATTGAATTTTACTCAATTCAATCTAGGTCAGTATCAATACCCACTTAATCCTAAACAGGATCGCGGAGGGCCGGAGCCTATCCTGGCAGACAGAGGGGGCAAGATGGGTTATATAAAACAGAAAGTGACGCCAGTACATCGCAGGGCACTGGCGAGCAATTTACTCAGCAGGCCAATTAACATAGGCAGCAGCGTGTCTTTGTATAGTGGTATGAAATCGGAGAACTCGGCGAAAACCCACGCAGACACGGGGAGAGAGAGACGCACAAACCCCACACAGAAAGGCACCCGAGCCGAGAGCTGAACCCGGGTTCTTCTTGCTGTGAGGCGACAGCGCTTTTTGCTACCACGTCACTGAGTTCAACTGTTAAATCGTCAAAAAAAATGTGAAAACAGAACAAAAAGTGAATTATTACCTGTTTCAGCAATATTGTGGAGCTTTATTCATTATGTGGTGCCAAGCCTCGCACGTGACAGGCTAGATGCGTACGAGGGATTATCTGGGGTGACAAGGGGTCATGTAAGGGTGATCAGCGACTGCGCCAAGTCCCACCTTCTCAGATCGTAAACATCACGTGGTATGGAGGGAACAACATGAGTTTGCATGTGGTATAAACGGACATCTGGTGTAAACGGATTGGATCTGGGAAGATATAAAACGTGTTGTTCAAGAGAGTTCCAGTTCCCATGGGGAAATGGTGAGGAACCTGCGTTCAGCATGTGACCAGTAGAATTGAGCGGTGAATGCGCTAAGCACGGGGGGGGGGGGGTAGACGTTCATATGTTGTGTTACCTCGGCATGGTGTTGTGTTGGTTAATAAAGCATTGGAAAACTTCAGAAGCCTCTGCTGGTCTGCTCACTGAGTAAGTGTGGCCTGCATGCTGTGTGCCGTCACTGCTGCTCGCAAGAAGCCTGCGCCACATGGTCGCCCGCACCCTGGCGGCGGAACGAGTTCGACTTTTGTGCAGAGAGGGTTCCACGCCAAGGCATCACATTTGGTGTCAGAATTTGGGATGTGGACTTATGGCAGGAGACTGCAGCGAGCGGAGTTCCGACTGCGGCAAGTGGCAGCTGAGGAGCCCAGCAGCGGCACGGCAACTGCGGTGCCAGTGCGGTGAACCGTGAGGCGGCAGAAGAGGCGTCAAGTGGCGCCGTTTGGAGTGGCGTGGAAGCGGCTGCGCGATGTTGGGAGTTGCGGCGCGGCTTTGGAGGGCGCCATTGCTTGCGCAGCGGAAGCGACTGTGCACCATTGCTGGTGGCACGGCTAAAGTGCAGTAGAGTGCAGCACGGCGAGCCGTGAGGCGGCAGGAGACGACAGCTGGCGGCGCTGTTCGGAGCGGCGCAGAGGCGGCTGCGCAGTGTTGGCAGTTGTGGCACGCTGGGAGGTGACTGCGCTGTGGAGACTGCATGACGTGGTACGAGAGAGTGGCTGCCGGGTGATGCACTGCGGAGAGAGCGAGCAGGAGAGTGAGCGGCGGAGCGAATGTTGCAGTGGAGGCGACGCGGTGCGAGAGAGCGGCTGCCAGGCATTGCGCTGCAGAGTGGCGCAGTATGGAGAGAGCGTCGTAGTGGAGATGACGCGGTGCGAGAAAGCCGCTGCCGGGCAATGCGCTGCCAGCGGTGCGGCTCGAGCCAGCAGTGGAGCGAGCAGAGCGGCGTGGAGAGAGTGAGCAGTGGAGCGGGCAGCACAGTGGAGTCGACACAGTGCGACAGTGCAGCAGGCGCTGCCTATAGGGAACCCCAGTAGCAGTGTAGATAAGCCAGTGGCAGGCGCAAGTCGGTGGTATGATAAGTCGGCAGCAGGCGTGAATCAGTGGTGTGGCGCGAGTCGGTAGTACAATAAGCTGGCAGCAGGCACAAATCAGTGGTACAATAAGCTGGCAGCAGGCGTGAATCAGTGGTACAATAAGCTGGCAGCAGGCGCGTATCAGTAGTGTGACGCGAGTCGGTAGTACAATAAGCCGGCAGCAGGCGTGAATCAGTGGTGTGGCGCGAGTCGGTAGTACAATAAGCTGGCAGCAGGCACAAATCAGTGGTACAATAAGCTGGCAGCAGGCGTGAATCAGTGGTGTGGCGTGAGTCGGTAGTACAATAAGCCGGCAGCAGGCACAAATCAGTGGTACAATAAGCTGGCAGCAGGCGTGAATCAGTGGTGTGGCGTGAGTCGGTAGTACAATAAGCTGGCAGCAGGCACAAATCAGTGGTACAATAAGCTGGCAGCAGGCGTGAATCAGTGGTGTGACGCGAGTCTTGGTGAGACGGCATAGAAAGGTCCAGGGGAACTTTCCACTTTCCCCGCCGGGGGGGGGGGTTGTGGTGCCAAACCTCGAACGTGACAGGCTAGGTGCATACGAGAGGTCATCTGGGGTAACAAAGGGTCAGGCAAGGGTGACCAGGGACTGCACCAAGTCCCCCCTTTTCAGATCGTAAACATCACGTGGTCTGGGGGGGGAAACATGAGGTTACATGTGGCGTAAATGGATTGGATCTGGGGGGATATAAACGCGGTGTGTGGTAGCGTTCGAGAGAGTTCCCATGGGGAAATGGTGAGGAACCCGCGTTCAGCATGTAACCAGCAGTATTGAGTGGTGAGAGCGCTAAGCGCGGGGGGTAGGAGTTGATGTGTGGTGTTACCTCGGCATGGTGTTGCGTTAGTTAATAAAGCATCGGAAAACCTCTGAAGCCTCTGCTGGTCTTCTCGCTGAGTGAGTGTTGGCGTGTATTCTGTGTGCCGTCACTGCTGCTCGCAAGAAGCCCGCGCCACGTGGTCGCCCGTGCGTGTCCAAACCCGATACCGTGCAAGCGGAATGAGTTTGACTCTTGTGCAGACAGGGTTCTGCGCCAAGGCATCACAATTAGATGGTTCATAAGTACACTAGTTATCACTGTTGTGTCAAATATCTAATCGAGGTCTTAATTATACTCTAACAAATTATTCCATATCTGAGGCCCTCACACCTCTTTAATGATTTAAGTAGCCCTGGATAAGGGCGTTTGCTAAATAATAATTAATAATGTCAGTACGGCATTTCCTTAGTAACAAATTTGCGTGTTCATTATAAGAGTTAACACTTGCAATGTATACGAATTATTTTGGCATTTGGTATAAAAACATATCTCACTCTTAGGCAGCACAAATATTTTGTGTACCCATCGCAAAGATAAGTGGAATTTTATCGTTGACTAAATCAGTCATCATGCTGTCCTTAACAAGGCAGCAATCACAATAGTGGGTGCATGAAACAATATGATCGTTGCAGAAATAACCTTGCTTGAGTCATACAATGTTTCGGCTGCACACGTATTACTAATAAATCTCTGTCTCTGTGTCATAGCCACAGTGAAACTATAGAGCGTCTTCTTTTGCATACCAATTGCATACCATTTTCATTTTAATACACCTTACCCCGAACCCTCTGTTTTTTCAGAAAATGAATATGGTAATCGTACCTTTACCTATTCATGTTTCTGATCACATGGCTGGTTTTTCTTGTTCACGGGAAGGTAGATTGCAGAGTTGTGTTGCTTCCCTTAACCACTTTGCTACACTTGAGCAAAATGTCTTTTCTCTCCGGATAAATTGTTTGAGTAGTGAACATTTAACGCTGATTAAAAAAAAACAGTACAGGACTATGTAACCCTAGTCAGGTTTTTTTTTTATTACACCAGCTACCTCATTGCAAGGTATATTTAGCAGTGCAGTGGCCTATCCCAAACTAGTTTGCTAAATATAAACCCAGCAAAGCCAATGCTTATATATTTTTAATCAAAGTTGTCCTACACAGAAGTAAAGACTCAAACTGCCAAGCAGCGAATAACAAACAGGAATGTCCAAATTGAATTGACCGGCTGAAAAGAGGCTCATCTACCATTTATGAAGACCGCACACACAATAGAAAACCCTTTTCTGAGGAACGTCTTTTCAAGAGTGGCCTTGGTGTGGTGGTTGCCTGCGAAAATCTGATGTTCAACTCAAGATAACATGTGAGGTCCAACAGCTTCACGTTTACATCATGATCATCTGCAATAATTAATCATAGCTCCTCTACCATGCAGCACATAACACTGGAGTACTTGAGACAATAAACGATTCAATCCGTTAGAAAGCGATTGCTGACCAAATATAATGTAGGAAAACAAAGCAGTATTCAGATTTAATTTGTGTGAAACCTAGTCAAGATCAAAACAGCAGCTTTGGAATTCATTAAGTATAACTTGTTCTCGAAATACCGTTATCGAGGGAGTTGGGTGTACCGTTTTTTTATTCTATTGTTTCCTAATAGGCAATTTAAAGCTTGCCATGTTATTTATATTTAATTTCGTTTTAGAAAATTATAAAAAGCAATATAAAAGAAAGGTCAAAAGACACGAGACAACTAAATATCACGAGTTAATTCTGGAATGCACAATCCAGTCCTGCAGGAGAAGTCCCTGCACAGCCGTAGTCACTGTCACAGTCATAAAGTCTGATTGATGTTAACGTTTCTGTGCAGAGTAAAAACACTGGTGATAATGAGCCGGCATTTTGCCGGCTCAAACGTTGAACACTGTTCACTGTTCAACGTTTGAACACTGTTCAACGTTAGAGCTTTGGGACTGTGATTTTTCATTTCCATCATCTTAACAACGTTCAAGCTTGCCCTATTAATAATAAGACTCTCCCCCCCCAATAGATAGAGTATATCCACCCACGTTATTTCAAGGACACACTGTAAAGTTGGTTGAAGCCATGGTTTTTGCGCGGTACGGTGATTGTTTGGGTCTCTTGGGAGCGACAGGTGCAAGTGAGTGAGATGAGTGACTGTGGAGGAGTGGTGGCCTGCTGCGTGTGTGATATTGTAGTTGAGCCGTGGGACGAGCAATACAAGAATCCATCATACGTACACCTGTTCTGTGCTTTATGAAAATCCACAAGTGGATTCACCTTCGTGACCAATGATTTCTACTTTAAACAGGTTTATAATATTTTATTTTGCATGCATGGAGCAATGAAACGTTTGACCTTATTCGCATGTACCTGTCTTGACATCTATACGTCGTTGTGAAAAGACAAAACAGACAGAAACTTTTGGGCTGCAGCACTTAATAGCTTTTGAAAAAGTTTGACCAAACACTCAAAATAGTGTTTAATAAGCTTGTTATTGAGGCGCTTTAGTGTCATGACCTTGTGTGAGATGGTCAGGCTTCAGAGCTGTAAGGCCTGCTGTGGTATAATCAAAGAGGTACAAAGCTCATTTTTAAAATGTGCATGGCAAACCTTGTAATATCACATCTGCCACTCGAAAAAAAAATGTGCGCAGCAGTAGTGAGATGTGCATGCCGTGTGAGTGATATGGCATTGTGTGCGGTAAATTGTGCTGCATCGGTTAGAGCAATGTCCGATGCATTTGGCGGCCTGCGTTTGATTTTCTGCGACTGCTAATATCGATGTAATGATGTAGGTACTGCGCCTGAGGATGCCTCTAACATGTGACGCGAAACGTCGCGAAGAGAGGAGAGGGAGCGATCGACGCGGCTGTCCCGAGAAAGCAGCTTCTCTAAGCAATCATCAACTGCTAATATCATTAACGAGTGAAATATGTACTGGTTCATGGCCTTAATTAGGCTGACACCAGTACATATTATCCAAACCGCAGAGCGCTCTCTAGTTCTCACCAACAGAATTTTCGCCAAGTTTACATAAGCCATGTAGGAGATATGTCTGTGTGAACGTGCATGCACGTGTTCAAAGTGCACTTTGCCTGGCACGGGCGCCATGGGGATGTCACTGTCGCTTAATTGCAAACGGCGGTTGTTGTTGCATGTTGTGAATCTTTATTAAATGTCTACTTCACATATGCATTCTTCCCTCAGAACTGATACAAAACGTATGCATTTTACACTCAATCAGTGACTTGTTTTTGTGTTTCTCATTCCCTGTATCGCATTGTTGAGACTTTTACATCATATTCGGTGTTGTCTTTTGAAGTAGAATTTGACTGATGATTGCTTCGAAAATATGCTCTCAGGACAGCCGCGTCAATCGCTTCCTCTCTCCACCTCGCGACGTTTCGCCTCACACGTTAGAGGCATTCTCATATAACCAAGAAAATCAAAATCCGAACAAAGGCCATCATCAAGCAGAATATTCAAAGTGAAGAAAAAAGAAAAGAGTTGAACCCACAAGACAGCAGATTTCCTAGGCTATACGGGCTACCAAAGATTTATAAAGAGGGGACCCCGTACCGACCAATAGTAAGTGCAATAGGTTCACCAAGCTTCAAACTCACCAAATACATAGCCCAAGAACTACAACCCACAGTAGAGCTCGCACCTTATATCACAAACTCAAGGAACTTCATCGAAATATTGAAACAATTCACACTCAACGGAAGGGATTTGCTCATCAGTTTTGATGTGGTCTCCTTATTTACAAAAATACTCATCGAATAAACCATAAAGATGATTGAAAAACAGTTTGACAGGAGGTTAGCAGAGCTGGCAAAGGTATGCCTGACAACAACCTATTTCAAGTTCAACGGGGAGTTTAACCAACAAAAAGAGGGTGCAGCAATGGGATCACCAGTCTCACCCGCAGCAGCCAACCTGTATCTAAGCAGTTTTGAAGAGAAAGCCATAAACTTATCTACACTATAACCTACCCACTGATATCTATATATTGATGACACATTTGTTGTATAGCCACACGGAAGGCAGAAGCTAAAGGAATTCTTTGGTCACTTAAACTCCATATACCCGAACATCAAGTTCACCATTGAAATAGAAGAAAACGGCCAAATCCCGTTCCTGGACGTACTGGTGAAGAGAAACGCAGAGGGGACGCTCAGCCACACTGTATACAGGAAGACAACACATCTGGACAGCTATGGGTACTTTTTTGCCAGTATACATATATAAGATTAAGATCTTAACACATGCATAATCGCCAGATACGGTAAAACCTGTTGTAATCTTATACGTCTGGACAGGTTTTTGCACGTGGAATCTCACCGTCACCCGAAACAGAAACGGGGGATACTGCACACCTTAGCCCACCAGTCAAAAACAATCCGACACACAACATCTAAGAGACGAGTTACAACATCTACAACAAGCACTAGTGAGCAACGGATACACAAAAACAGAAATCCAACATGCCATACGAGAGAACCTAGACAGAAAGAGCAAGAAAATGAGGAGGAAGATATAAAAACCCGCGCTTTCCTGCCATATGTGCAAGGCACCATAGACAAAATTAGCAAATATCTAGAAAAATATAAAATAAAAACAGTCTTCACAACCCACCAGAAGATACCAGACGTACTCAAATCACCCAAAGACCGACTGCTGTTACAGACAGAAGGCGTATATTGCATTTCTTGCAGCAACTGTGAGGAAGTGTACATCAGGCGAACAGGAAGAACAATAGCCACAAGAAAGAAAGAGCACGAGGCAGCAGTGTCTTTGCTGCATACGGATAAATCAGCAACGGCAGCACACAGTGTAGACAAACAACACAGAATCGATTTTGACATGATGCGAGTACTAGCAGCCGTCCGCCATAAAGGTCCAAGATTAATTTGTGAGCAATCAAGATTCACAAGACAGAAAAGACTATGAACTGCAAACAATAAATGAAACTAAAGCTCAGCCAAACCTGGACGCCAGTCATTGAAGTCAATAGTGCATAGATATAGAGCTCTGAAATGGTGTGAGCAAGACAATAGAACCCTTGCAAGTGGACCTCGACAGTCGTCCATTGATCCTGGAATGCAGCAACTCTGTGGAGGAGACTCAACACACATATATAAATGTTCCCCCGTTCTGTTGCTTGCTTGATCAAGGTAAACTATGCCAAATCGCAACCAAATCGCACGGGACCTTCGCAGAACGACGGCACTCGGTCCCAGACAGGTTTTTGGTGCATTAGTGTGCGCCAACAGGGCATTCCCTGGCCACCGGAACCGCTTGCTGTGCTTACACCCGTGCCCTCACGTTACGATAAGTGGCGCCGCCATTACAATTTGAATACCCAGTTAGGATAAGGGCCGCAGCTATTACAATCCCCGGTTCGGATAAGCGGGGCCACGATTACAATCCCCCCCCCCCCCACCAGATTGATTAGCATTCGCCATGACCATTAACAAGGTGCAAGGACAGTCGTTGAAGGTTACTGGGCTCAACCTCGAGAGCCCGTGCTTCTGGCATGGTCAACTTTACGTTGCTTGCTCGAGGATTGGCACTGGAAGAAATGTTTACATTCATGTACCTGACAGACAAACCATAAATATGTGCATCTCATCTTATTGTCAGAATCAGAACCGCTTAATCCTGTACAGGGTTGCGGTGAGCCAGAGTCTATCCCGGCAGACACAGGGTGCAAGGCAGGGATATACCCACGATGGTACGCCAGGCCATCACCGGGCACTGAGGGAAATTTAGTCTGCGAGCCAATTGACCAATGCAGCAGCATGTTTTTTGGACTGTGGGAGGAAACCAGAGTGCTCGGCGAAAGCCCACGTGGACACGGGGAAAGCATGCAAACTCCACACAGAAAGGCACTTCACAACAAGACCTTCTTACTGGTGGGCGGCGCGGTGGCCCAGTGGTTAGCGCTGATGCCTCACAGCAAGAAGGTCCCGGGTTCGAATCTCTCGGCTCGGGTGCTCTCCCCGTGTCCGCGTGGGTTTTCGCCGGGCACTCCGGTTTCCTCCCACAGTCCAAAAGCATGCTTCTGGATAGGTTGATTGGCTCACAGACTAAAATTGTCCCGCAATGCCCGGCGATGGACTGGCGTCCCGTCGTCGGGTGTATTCCTGCCTTACGCCCTGTGTTTCCGGTATAGGCTCCGGCTCACCGTGACCCTATATAGGATTAAGCGGTTTCAGATAATGAGATGAGATGAGACCTTCTTACTGTGAGGCGACAGCGCTACCCACTGGGCCACCGTACCAGCCACTATGAATATTGTGTACTCAAAAAGAGTTGGAGTAGGTACATGTGCATTCAAACAATTGAATTTTTAGATTTGGTTCATAATGAAAACCCACTTTAGCTTTGCTTTCGTACAGCGTTTTACTAATTTTTATTGATTGTTTAGTTTCGTCATGATCAATTTCAAGTTCTTATCTTGCACCGGGCACCATCGGGTTCGTGTTCATGATTTTCACGTTCCATTTTTGCACAGGTAAACCATATAATTTGCCCCGACAACGTGGGGTCGCTCCTGCTAGTGGTACCTACATATAAATAGGAATCACACACACGACACATGCACATTGTGCCTGAGGATGCCTCTAACGCGTGAGGCGAAACGTCACGAGGAGAGGAGAGAGAGCCATCGACGCGGCTGTCCCGCGAGAGCAGCTTTTCGAAGCAATCATCATGCATCGAGCCGTGAAAACCTACATCATTACACAGGGTTTGACTGTACTTCTAATTTCTTCTTACTTTAAATGCATGTATGTAATGCGACGCAAGAGTTATCTATCATTGCCGGCAACATTTCTGTTGAGGAATGGCGACCTATTGCTCCATCATTTACAATCAGTATTTTTTTTCTGAAAAGCATTCACCACAATAATCCAGTACCGTTAGTTTTGGAATTCATTGCTTGCGAACTGATGAGTGCGTGTTGTATTTGATTACAGTTGGCCCAGCCTCCAAACAAGAGTTATCATCCCGCCATGGTCAATCCACTGTTGGATGAAGGCCACCATAACCTGCCACTGTCATTCCATGCTCTCCTGGAAATGTAATTCACCCAAAACTTGCACACGGGCTCATTTCAAGACTCCATCATCATTCTATTATTTTGGTGAAATACTTTACATCCATAATATAAATTAACTCATGAATTCCTCTTCAGAAAAAAGCAGACCTCGACAAAATAAAAATGGTTATTCTTGCCTAATGACACCACGGGGAATAATGCAATTTATGTCTTAATCATTTCATCAATCGATACATTTCATTTAACATAAACAACTTTAACATTATTTTTCTCCTAAATTCGTTTTTTCCCTCTTATTATGCAAGTCTGACGATTACACAAACATTCATGCGTTTCAGTCTCGATGCCTTTCTAGAATGTATCTCTTGAGTGGTTTATGGCATGAAACACATTTATTTCAATCATGTGTCATTTCATCATGACAGGATATCATTAAGACACACACACACACAAAATATATAAAACTGGTCCAATTTTTATTCCAGGCCAGATGGGAATGTTGAAACGTTATTTCCAATTCTTTGAAGCTTTTCTGTATTTCCATCATTAGCAATCCTTTATGCCAGTTTTTATTTATTTAAAATGTAAAATGTGTCTTTGTAACTTCATGTTAAAATAAAATGCAATGCAAGAAAATTATTAGGACATTTTATGCATTAGCATAAGCGTATCTCCATAAACCATGTCCAATTCATGAACGTTAGTGCAGACACACAGTGTCCCTTGGAATGTCTGAAATAACTAATATTCCTTGGAATATCCAGAAAGGAACTGAACAGTCGTCAAAAACGGTTATTTTTTCAGCATTAGCGCTCCACAGTATTAGTTGTCAAGTAATCAAAATGCAAAATATAACATGCAACCAAAGGCAATGCCACACAGACTTTCGCAACGCAATCTTACAGATTTTGACCAACTATTACAATAAAATATTAAATGGCAATGAACATTACCAACAGATGTCAGACGTGATGTATAAATAACAATAAGTATTTAAAGCCTTTTTGTGAATTCATGCTGGATAAAGGTCGTGGGGGTCGGTAGAACATACTTGGTATAGGAGGATGGGTTGGCAATGCCGATTGGTTGCCAGTTATCCCTTGGCTGTTAACCACACTATTAACCACTGCAACACAGGTGAAGCACAGATGTGATGGACATCTGACATATTTGTATTGTGTATAGCAACACTGTGCTGTCATATTGCATGGAAAATCAAAATTACAATTCAAAGGCGCTTTAGAAATGCAAATAATATTATTATATCAAGAGGAATTGTTTTTGTTTTGTGCCACTACAGCGGTACAATTAAACATGTGTTGTGTATTTACGAACGACTGAGGTTATTTCTCGCAAAGCATCTCGTAAACCGAGCTTCCCAAAACTACCTTGGTCATTAGGAATATTGTGCCACAGTTTGCCATGCTGACCAGGACTGGATGGAAATAGAAAGGGCCTGGACAAAAAAAAAACATTTCCGATATTATTCACCGCTGCTGTTAGCTGTAGCGAGGAGTCAAGAAGGCCGTGTGTGTAACACATTGTGGGAGCTATTGTGCCACGGCTTCACGCAAGCCTTCTAGTTAGACTGGGTGAATGTCCTCGCTTGCCAAACGGAGTGAAAAAATGGGCTGACCAGAATTAGCTGAATAATGCATACAAGTGCTTTAAATATTTGATAATTTCCAATAATAATAAAAATTGACACTAACTCTCTTTGAACAGTGTTCTTATTAGTTATGCAAATAATATCATTAACTTTACTTCTAATTGTGTTTTGATGAGTGATGTGCTGTGGGTTTTTTTTTTATAAAGTACGCCAAATGATTTATTAGTCTAAAGTAAGCAAACTGTGCAGGCCCTTCATCAGAAATCCATGGACATAATCTTTTTTAAATGTTTAGTTTAATGAAAAACATTTAACATTTTCTAAATCCTTTTCCCCTGCGTCGATCACCACGTATATCATCATCATCATTATTATTTCCACGGTTGTGGGGGGTCGGAGCCTATCCCGGCAGACAGAGGGCGCAAGGTGGGGCTATACACAGGATGTGACGCCAGTGCATCGCAGTGCATTGCGGGAAATTTACTCAGCAGGTTAATTAACCTAGGCAGAAGTGTGTCTTTGGACGGTGGGAGGAAAACAGAGTAACCAGCAAAAACACACGCGGACACGGGAAGAACACGCAAATTCCACACAAAAAGGCACCCGAGCCGGAAATCGAACTAAGGAACACCTTGCTGTGAGGCGACAGTGCTACTCTCTGCACCACCGCGCTGCCCCACGTAGTACATATGTCTTTACATATTTTGTATAATGATATATTTTTTGTCAAAAGTTTGAATCCTCATATCTCTGGTCACAGACTAACTACAGGAGCTGAAATTGAGCAGGTTGACTTTTCACGGTGTACGATTTGACCGATCAAATGTAAGGGTCCATCGGGCTTCTGTCTCGGACTAATCCCGATCTCAAAGTCAGTTCAGCACGTTTTCCAGATCCACACGCCGTAGAGCTTTGGAAATTTGGCATTTGCAGCTAAAAGTATGTATACTCACATTGTTTGAAATATTTCTTCTTTTGCTCGGAAATACTCATGCTGTAGTAATGTTTATCACATTTTTGTCTCTGCTACGACCTCTATTCGCCCAGCAACTCCTATCTGTGCATCATATTTAATCAATCGGCAAGTCGTGTGTGGTCAAATTTATTTAAGCTAGAAGGAACCGTTGAGCTGTCTAGCTCTTTTTGACCCTTCAGCATTGAGGGGTGAGAAAGTTATATCTCAAGACTCCAGGAGAAAAAAAAATTATCTGCGGGACAATTAACCGAGGCAGCATGTGTTTGGACCCGAGTACCCGGTGGAGACCCACGTAAACATGGGCAAAACATGCTAACTTCACACAGTCACCCTAGTCGAGAATCGAACACATGGTATCTTGCTGGAAGGCGGCAGCGCTATTCACTGCGTCACCTTGCTATGGTATAAAGTGTGAGACTCCAATATTTGTAATGATGTAGGTTTTCACGGCTCGATGCATGATGATTGCTTCGAAAAGCTGTTCTCTCGGGACAGCCGCGTCGATGGCTCTCTCTCCTCTCCTCGCGACGTTTCGCCTCACACGTTAGAGGCATCCTCAGGCGCAGTGTGCGTGCGTAGTTCCTATTGTTCCTTGATATGTGTTCCTTTATATATGCACGTGTCCTTTGTTGTGTGAACGGAGGTGAGCAGAGCTGGCAAAGGTATGCCTGACAACAACCTATTTCAAGTTCGACGGGAGTTCTACCAACAAAAAGAGGGTGCAGCAATGGAATCACCAGTCTCACCC
>JAZEWT010000013.1:13813250-13832576 GCA_036362905.1 Mordacia mordax
GACATGCCGATGAGGGATCAGAGCAAACACCAGGAAGAGACCGCCAAGAGACTCCGTGACGAAGGTGCAGCAGAGAAAGTTTCAGTTCAACAGAGCACACGGTGCAAGTCAATAGACAGCTCCTGCGAGGGGAGTACTTGGCAGAACTCTGTAGGAACACACGTGGCTCAGAAATACAGTCGGGTGAACAGTGGAAACCCCACCACCCACTGAAGGGAAACTCGAGACGACGAGAGGCATCTCAATCAATGGCGAATGGCAATAGCTCTGGATAGGCGGCGCCAGCCAGCAGCGGACCGAGCCTGACTCGGGAGAGGCAGTCTAAGTAGCGAACTGAGCCTGCACTCGGGTGTGCAGCACGGCACGGCGAGTTTCCACAGCAGAGAGTGCAGGGGAAGCGAGGTACCTGCTTGAGCAGCGCTGCAGAAGCACCACCGGTAACGCAACGCATTCGCAGAGTTACGCAGTAGAAAGTTGCACCAGTCAATTACAACGGCGGTTACAAGACCACAGAGTTGTAACTACAGTACGAGGCAGGACAAGCTTTGACTGCAGGATGATACTGCACAAACTAGCAGTAGACCGAGCATGACTCGTTCAACGGCACGGGGTGGAGCACATCTGCCACTGCAGCCTGCAGGAGTGCACAGCACAGCTGAAGCGACGGCGAGTGGAGGAGGAGCGGCGGCTGTCTGAATGAGACCGCTGAGACAGACGGTGGTGGGTCGAGCTTTGTCCGGGTGAGTGGACCTGATCGTAAGGCGTCTGTGGCGGCGGTTGCGAGGGTGAACGTGTGGGCACAGCAGATACGAGGACAGAGCATCACCTCTATGCCGCGCGTGGAAACTGCCACGGCTATTGTTCACCACCAACGTGAGATTGTGAAGGGAGGATGACTGCTGACTCCACAGTTCCGGGCAAAGACCCCACCAGGTCGTGTAAATGTACGCTCAGATACATAGACGCGTGAGGACGTGTGCTAGGTGTGCACAAACGCTGACATGCAGTCACACACGTGCGGGCGTACGGATTGCTGGGTAATGGTGTGATGGCGGATAACATCGAGACGGTTAATGTTAAGGTTCAGAGATGGTTTATTAACGCGATCGGACAGTACGCGGGAAGCGACGGAGCGTACTATTTTGATGACGACCCGAGTTGTGAAACCGATTCACTAGTAATTCAATTGAAACCGTGTTAACGCAACTGCTTTGTGTCGTTGGTTAACTCTCGAGACATGAAGCCGTAACTTTTCCCTGTGCAACTGGCCCCAATCGAGCTCCCAGGGCGAGGCCACCCTTAAGTTCTTACCAAACTGCTCCCTCTGCCACGACATTGATCATTCCTGCCCATTCCCACGGTTGGCTGTGACACCGAATAAAACTCACGCGGACATAGGGAAAACATGCAAACTCCACACAGAAAAGTACCCAACCTGGGAATCAAACCCACGTGTTGTTGCTGTGATGTGGCAGCGCTATTCCCTGCGCCACCTTCCCGACTTGACTACACAAATTATGAAGGTGATAAAGGTGGTGAACCTTCAGCAGGAGGAGTGGCCCAACCCCATCCCACCCCCCCATCCCACCCCCCGATTCTATGGGACTGGCCGTCACCCATGATTAAACTGTCTGTGCAAACCCCTAACCTTCCCATCATATTAAATTTGGGTTTTTTTTCTTCCCCGCTAAATATGGGTTATTACAGCTTGGAGTATTAAATATTTAATTTTGACAAATGCTATGAATACTCTCTGGGCCGTAGAGAAGGTGTGAATGAAGACCTGTTGAGGATTTAGCAAATAGTTTTGTGAAGTTCTTCTCCGGGGCAATTTGCTAACCCATAGTGTTGCATTGCTCACTGGGAGAATTCTTACAAAGGGGTCAGTGGATTGGCACAGTGGGGTAATACCATGTTATTAATGTGCATGACATGCCTCATCACCTTTAAAGTCCAATTCACGTAGAAATAACTGTATGTTTGCAGTTGAAACTTCATCATGCTTTGTAATTCTTACATTATCAGAATTTACTTTAACAATCCAAAATAGATGAGATGAGAATCCAAAATAAAATCACATGAGAGTTTTGATCGATATAGCATAGTGCTTGCCTCTAAGATATGCACCTGAGCATGTCAGCAAATGTGTGCCTGGCTATGGCTACTTATGTCACATTTTTTCGTTTCTTAAAAAATATATAACGTTTCAATGTATTTTAGGGGGGAACAATGTGTTATTAGGGCGGCGCGGTGGCGCAGTGGTTAGCGCTGACGCCTCACAGCAAGAAGGTCCCGGGTTCGAGTCTCTCGGCTCGGGTGCCTTTCTGTGTGGAGTTTGCATGCTCTCCCCGTGTCCGCGTGGGTTTTCGCCGGGTACTCCGGTTTCCTCCCACAGTCCAAAAGCATGCTCCTGGATAGGTTGATTGGCTCGCAGACTAAAATTGTCCCGCAATGCCCGGCGATGGACTGGCGTCCCGTCGTCGGGTGTATTCCTGCCTTACGCCCTGTGTTTCCGGGATAGGCTCCGGCTCACCGTGACCCTATATAGGATTAAGCGGTTTCAGATAATGAGATGAGATGAGACAATGTGTTATTTGGAAAATATTTCTATAGTTTACAACTGCAAGAGCTGAGGCAATAGCTTGCTTCATAAGTCAATAAGGTAACTTTAATAGTGAGATCTAGAGAGGAATGATATAAATGTTATTGCTCAATGTCAAGATCACAGATCAAAATTTGGAAAAAGGGCGCTTGTAAAAATAATCTGAGAAATTCTGTGGCTCACGAGTAGCTCTTCTTCCTCTCATTATATTTATTCCAGGAAAGAAGGGGAGAGGCTCTAACTCAGTTGGGTTTGAATAGAAGACCGTGTACGGACATCTCGGTGGAAGAATGGGGCCCGTGTGTTTTCGAACTTTGGTCCTCGGTCATGGATTAGGTGTCCCAGGTGATCCATGCGAGTCATTTCTTACAGTGGGTGAGATGAGGTAGGTTTTTCAATTTTCAGGATTTTCGCTATTTGAAGCGATATAAATTTGGTATTTCTAGACCTCCGCCCAATATTTTTGAGATATGGAAGTTGTCCTTTCAAATTCAAAGGTTGTCTGCATGTTATGGCACTCATCAAGGAATGTGTGGTTGTAGCTTAGGAACGCTGCTCTGTAGGTCTTTGCAGTCATGCTGTTAATCTCTGCAATGTAATGCATACAAATCCCGAAGACGCTCCCAGCGTAGGGAGCAAAACATCGAACACAATGCAAAGCAACAGGAAGTACACCGAGATAATGCATCGGACAGTCTATAATAAATGGTTGTATACTAAAGTGCACTCCAAAATGACAAGGGCTGTTTTTAAATTATAGTGCTGATGGACATCTGGGGGTGGCGCGGTGGCCCAGTGGTTAGCGCTGTCGCCTCACAGCAAGAAGGTCCCGGGTTCGAATCTCTCGGCTCGGGTGCCTTTCTGTGTGGAGTTTGCATGCTCTCCCCGTGTCCGCGTGGGTTTTCGCCGGGCACTCCGGTTTCCTCCCACAGTCCAAAAAGCATGCTGCTACATAGGTTGGGATTGGCTCGCAGGCTAAATTGCCCCGCAGTGCCCGGCGATGGACTGGCGTCCCATCGTCGGTATATCCTTGCCTTGCGCCCTGTGTCTGCCGGGATAGGCTCCGGCTTCACCGTGACCCTGTATAGGACTAAGCGGTTTCAGACAATGAGATGAGATGAGATGGACATCTGGTACTATTTGTAGAAGATCCCACTTTGTGAACAGAACAACTCGCTGTAGGAGAGTTGAAGGATGCTTTTGCATGATTTGATATGGCCTTCCTTCAAGATCCTACTGCTGTCAACTAATGCATTTCTGCTCATTTACAATAGGCGATAATGAGTTTTGTGCACGTCAAGGAGCTTGGCAACAGTGACTGGATGTTATAAATCTTACTCATTCATGGAAGTAGCTGAATATTCTCGGTAAATACTGGGTCTGGGTCCTTGGATAAAACCAATACCTTGCTTCTGAATGCTTATGATAAGTTACATCTCTTTTTCAGGTTTTCCAAATTGTTCTAAGTCCACCGTGGTCAAGAAAACAAAGTAGTTTTATTTTGCTAAACTTTGCGGTTTTTTTATTCTCATCTATCCTCAGGGTTTACATGTGATTTACAGGCTAATCCATTGTTAGGCGCTGCTGCATTTCCAATATTCTGTTCAGACGCTGCTGTTTCAAGTGAGTGTCTTGCGTAATGCGTATTCATCATGCAGGCTTTCGTGACTCATTTAGTGCACAATTAAGTGTTTTTGGGTTATGTCACGTACGACATTACTTTTATGTAACGTAACCCAATAACACTTCATTACGTCAAATGTGTTTTTGAAGCTGGAAATTGCGTAACTTTTCACTTACACTTAATTGTCCTGCTCGACTCAATACAGTGTTGATTTTTTAAATGTATGTATCCATTTGGGGGATCTGCTTAGTTAAAATTGTTATTTTCAGGTATTCATTGGTTGATGTCAAGCTGATGTGGTACGGAAATAATGATAGTAGTACTCTTGGGGGATTCTCGGTAGAGGAGTCAATATTTTTATTATTAGTAGCATTCCAAATGAAGAGATTAATGAAGGTGTTTGCATCGATTTTTAGTAAAGATTTTGGGATGGTGACTGCCAGCATGAAGAGCTTGTAGAATAAGTTATCGAGCTGCTATTCCTGCTGCTGCTTCAGCGAATAGGCAAAGGTGCAGTCCTGCGATTGTTCACTTTTGCCACTGACGACAGTATGACTTCGACTGGAGGGAGCTCTGAAAAAACCCCCTCGAGGTATGTGACCTACTCTTCAATACGGGGCAGTTATCTTGGAAGAGTTGAGAGTACCTCACACTTCATCAAGTCCCACACGTCCCTGTTGATCGACTGTGGCGTACCCATTAACTATGAGTGGACGTAGACAGTGGGATTTTAAGTAAGCTACGCATTGTGTCAACTGTCGTGCCACGAGCTCGAACCAGCGTCCCACTGATTGTAAGGCCAATGTGCTCACAATTACACCAAGGTTGAATCTTAGAATTACAGAGATGGTTTTTTTCCCCATTCAAGAATGTAGATGTAGATTGGAGCAACAGCAGTCCTGGAAGACATTGCCAACTTGATTATTTAAAACCATCCTTGTGTCCCTCACCTTGTGTGTACGTTTGTTGACAGCTATGGCTATCTTGTTGTTGTTCAACGTACTTAGGAGAGTTTAGTTTTGGTCGAGAATTAAATCGTAATCTGTGGAATTCAATGGACGCTTCGTCTGACATTGTTCTTTTTTCGTTAAGGGTCACCTCAGCTCTATATTTTTAAATAGAAGTCATGAACAGTTCGGTTAATGAAATTCTTTTTATGAGTTACAGTATATTGTCTCCTGCCGTTGTTATCTTTCATATATAAGAGTTGGTCTCATTAGATTTTACAGTATGATGTTTGCCAGAGTTTTTTGACATTGCAGATGCCGCATATAATGTATATTGCGACGGAGGATGTGGCGGTTTGTTCATTAATAGTCTTATTTTTTTTTACTTGTTAGACGTTTTACATAAAATGTTCTTTTTTTCGTGACTTTAATTGTGTTGAGAATTATTTCTACATCTTTGAAATTAAAATTTATTAGCATTGTGGCACCACGACTTGGACCGCAGACTCATGACGGCTCGGCGGTAACACCACGGCGAGGATCGGCACTCACTCCGTGATCGTTCAGCCAGCGAGCAGAGACTTCTTGACTTTTGATGCTTTATTGAAACACAGCGACGCGGGCCCGGGGCGTAACAAACACGAGCAGCCGCCTACATGTTCAACGTCTCTCCGTCTCTCCGATCTCCATCCGACTCCTGGCTCGACTGACTTATAAATGCCCGCTGCTCAGTCCCCGGTAGTCGTCTCACTCTCCACCAATCACCGCTGTTCCCCCTGTGTCTCTGGGCGTCGTCTCTCTCCCCACCAATTACCGCCCTTCCCCCCCTCCCCTCGCGCACTCCCCCAGATGACATCATGCAAACACCACGGGACAATGAGTCACATACCACGAGTTCGCTTATCACGGGATTATATGAGTCAACAACACGAGGCTGAGATGAGTCAAGGGTCTCGTAATCGTACTGTCCGTTCGTACTGTCCGCCCTGAAAAGCCCCAATTCCACAGCATGTCTAAATATTTGTTTACATTTTCGGAGAAAGGGCTACATTACAGCTATGGACTTGCTGAGTATTTTAAGTTGACAAACGTGAAGGGAAAGGTTGAAGCCTCGGCCTTGCCTTGCACAGCAGCCCGGCCGCCTCCACCTCGTAGGAGCAGCAACAGTCGCCACTCAGTACCCACATCTAATCACGCAGCAAAGTTCCACGCTCACCTCCCTCATGCACTTAACCCTCATCATCTACATCAGTAATTTAACGTCGTGTATTGAGGCCGAGACTCGATGCTCGTGTAGCGTTTTTCAACGGTCTTTTATTTTCATTAAAACGAAGTGTTTTTAATCGCGTTTTAAATATCATTATGTGTGCGTCTGAAACAATTTTAATCATTTATCTCTGTTTTACTCTTCCCTAAATCGTAGTGTCTAACATTGTAACTCCCACCACTTACACTGAGACTCCCATCTCTAACAGTGACTTCCGTCTCTATCACTGACTCCCATCTCTAACACTGTGACTCCAATCATCTCGAACACTGTGACTCCCATCTCTAACACTGTGACTCCCATCTTCTCGAACACTGTGACTCCTATCTCTAACACCGAGACTCCCATCTTTAACTTTTAGCCTATTTTCTATACAGTCTTTAACTACAGCCTATAGTGTAGTATTAAAATCAATATTCTGGTTACGTGTCCACGAGGTCTGTTCAAGTAATCGCATAATATTATATATAAAATATTTAAATAAAGTCTGTGGTGAATTATTCAGTCAATTTTCTAATTACATATTTTTTTTGACAGTAGGTACTGTCCTTACATACAGAATTCATCATATAAGAGTGTTAAGATCTTAACACCTGCATAATCGCCAGATATGGTCAAACCTGTTACACTCTTCTATATGTATACTGGCAAAAAGTAACCATAGAATTCATCATGTATAAAGTCTTTAAATAGAGTTTTCAGTGTATTATTAAAGTAAAGATTCTCATTACATATTATATCAGACGTGCCTCACACACTATACAGTCTATAGTCTTTTGAGTATATATTAATCTTTAGTCTATACATACTGTCTAGTCCATACAATCTATATATATATACTGTCTATAGTCTATATAATCTATCCATACAGCCTATAGTGTGGTGATGTGTCGCATCCTGGGTGTGGCCATTACTTACGCTCATTGTCCCCAAATTTGGGCTCCGACCCCTGTTCGAAATGATAACCTACACTTCCGCATCTTTACAGAGCTTGATTCCTTCATCAGTTCCTTGTAACCCCATCCATCTGGTTATTTGCCCTGAGCTGGCAACAAAAATCTCATTAACCTGCCTAAAATTGATTTCCCTACCCCCATTCTCGTATTAAGCCCTATATATCAGCTACAGAGGAAACAACAAGTTAGACAGTTTGTAAATCGACGTTGCTTGATTAAAATACCGCTGGTTATTGTCCCTCTTCCAGCACAAACATTGCCTGCAAGATGATTTTCTCACATTGAATCAGGCCATACCACGAGACTTTACATTCCATCAGAAGGCTCGTTCAAATAGCCGTGGTGGCAGCCTAGCAGTTCTCCACCATGTGTCTGCCGACATCTGAACGATTCTGTCGCCGACCTTCAATTCATTCGAGCACATGTCTCTGGATTGGAGGTCGGCTCAACCTATGAAGTTGGTGCTGCTCTGCCGCCAACCTGGAGCCTCCACCTCTAAGCACCAAATCCATTTTCGTAACTTTAGCACCCTCACGCCAGACATTTTCGCTGCCGTAATCAATAGTAATTCACTCTCCACCTTGGCAGCAGAAACTTACAACAGCGTGCTATCAAGCATACGTGATGATTTGGTCCCATTAAAATCACGCTATGTCTCAGACAGAAAGCCATCACCCTGGTATACTGCTGAACTCCGAGATCTCAAAGTGAATGCACATAGGGCTGAATGGACTTGAAGAAAATCTGGTCTCACCGTTCATGGTCAAATCTTTAAGGAACAACTCCTCTGTTACCGGAAGGCACTTGACTCTGCCCGTACTAGCCATCTTTCCAGCACTGGCTAATATCTGCGACAAGCCCAAGATTCTTTTCTCTACCATTAATCAGCTCCTTTGTCCTACCAGTCACTCACTCTCACCTTCCTTCACGAATAAAGATCAGGCAGATCAGTTGATTCAGTTTATCTCTGAAAAAACTGAAGCCCATTGTATCTCTGCCCAGCCTCAATCACCAATCAATTCCTCAATAATTGTTCCTCCACCTTTCTGGACCTCAAAACTCCTGAAATTTTCCAAATCAACGGAATCTTTGGTCTCCTCTTTAGTTTCCAGATCCCGGCCCACAAACTGCTCCCTGGATCCTTTCCCATCCAAAATCATATGGGCAAATTTCAAATTCCTTGCCTCGTTCTTCACTAATCTGTTTAATAACTCACTTCACTCTGGTATCGTTCCACCATTGTTCAAATGTGCCACAGCTACTCCCCTGCTTAAAAGCCAGGCCTCCATTGCAACAGATCAATGGTAGACTTGAGACCATCTCAAATCTAGCATTCATCTCTAAAGTCCTTGAACGTGCCCTAGCTGCACAACTCCAGACACACCTTCTTAATAATGACCTCCTCGATCCCTTACAATCTGGGTGCAGGTTTGGCCATAGTTCTGAAACTGCTCTGGTAAAAGTCGTTGATGACCTACTCATTGCTGCTGATGAAGGCTTGCCAAGTATTCTTGTCCTCCTGGACCTGAGCGCTACCTTTGATACCAATGACCATCTGATCTTACTTGAACGACTTGAGGGTATAGGGGTCTTTGGCTGTGCCCTACATTGGCTGAGCTTCTACTTGTCCCACCGGAAGCAGTTTGTCAGCCTTGGAGGACAAAACTCTGAGATTCATCCTGTTTTGTCAGGAGTTCCTCAGGGTTCAGTTCTTGACCCACTCCTCTTCAACATCTACCTACAACCTCTTGGCCATATCCTGTGCAGTCTCAATCTCAGCTGCCATTGCTATGCCGATGACATCCAAATCTATATCCATGCAAAGTCATCCATCAATGTGTCTGGTCTTTGCATGTCATCCTTACTGTCAACTGTGATGGCCTGGCTCAATTCAGTTCTAAAACTAAATGGAGACCAGACAGAAGTTTTGCTTGTTGGAACCCTGCACCAATTGTCCAAGGCTGAACGTAATCCAATTGATGCTGGACGACCAGACAATTCAAGTTGCTAAAACAGTCCAGAGTCTAGGTGTGACTCTTGATTCCTCACTCACCTTCGAGACACACACCAACAAGGTGATGAAGGTAGCCTATTTTCATCTCAGAAATATAGCCAGACTGCGCAACATCCTGTCATCTTCTGACGCTGAGAAGCTAATACACATCTTCATCTCCTCACGAATCGATTATTGCAATGCACAGCTCCCTGGCACCCCTGCCTATTTGATCAATCGTCTTCAACGTGTGCAGAATGCGGCTGCTAAAGTCCTCATTCGCACACCCATCCATGATCACATATCCCCAGCACTCATGTCTCTCTACTGGTTACCTGTTAAATACAGAATTGAATTCAAGATTCTCCTTCTCACCTACAAGCCTCTCACTGGCGCAGCTCCGACATATCCGTGACCTACTTCAGGCACCCTCCTCAACATGACTACATCGATGCTCCAATACAGGCTTGCTGCATGTGCCCAAGTCGCACCTCCATTCAATGGGTGAATGCCCTTCCACTGGAGATTCGTTCAGCTGAGTCCTTGGGCATCTTCAAATCTCGTCTCAAGACTCACTTGTTCCGTAGAGCTTTCAAGTCCTCCGGCTAGGACTATTGATGCGGCTCAGTATTGTCGTGCCGGGATTTTGGCTCTCTTCCAACTTGCGCCTGCTTGGGAATATTTATCCCTTCCTCCAGCTTGGACTACTCTTCTGATCCGCACCTGCTCGGGAACATGTTCCTTCCTTGTTTGTTTAAGAAATCATTCATTTTTTGCGACTGTATGTTCTATAATTTGTCGCTGCTGTTTTATTTTCAGTTAAACTGTTCTGATGTTGTTGTTGACATGGCATTCTCGCCACAGCTCGGATTTGTAAAAAAAAAAAATCCCCAACAAAGTTATTGTTTCTGATTTGCCGTTCTCTGCCGTTGTTGTTGACATGCCGTTCTCTCCACAACTCTGTGCAGCGCTTTGTAACCCTCGGGTGAAAAGTGCTCTATAAATGCAATTATTATTATAAGCATTTATTGAAAATATAGATGGCTTGAGACTATGGTGCATCAGCATGTTTGAGTAAATCGCTAATTGCCAGGCCGTATGTAAACAATAATTTTGCGTGTACATTTCATAAGTTTAGCCAGCTGAGAAGATTCTAAAAACGATAATATGAGATCATTTAAGTGCAGCACAAGCCCTTGTAGAGTTTGATTTGTATAAGCAGTACTGTACCTGTTATACATGTTATCTTGAATGATCTTTATGCAACAATTGAAATTGTTTTTCTTTTTAAATGGACTGTTGTACGATTAAAACATCTACCAGAGTGTGAACTCAGAATACAATTAGTCTTTCGTCTCCTCGATTACGTCTAACATTACTTTACCTGAATATTTTACCTACCTTTATGTTCTTTTCAGCTTCTCCCAAAGTACTAAATGTAAAGCTACTGCTAATATTACCTAAACATCCCACCATTATGCTTTCACCTTGTGATATGCTCCAGCGCTGGCTGTCAAGTTAAAGTCAAATAAATACACACATGTCGACACTGGCATATATCACCGTATCAAGTCATTTATGATGTTATAATTATCTCATCTCATCTCATTGTCTGAAACCGCTAAGTCCTATACAGGGTCACGGTGAAGCCGGAGCCTATCCCGGCAGACACAGGGCGCAAGGCAAGGATATACCGACGATGGGACGCCAGTCCATCGCCGGGCACTCCGGGGCAATCTAGCCTGCGAGCCAAATAACCTATGTAGCAGCATGCTTTTTGGACTGTGGGAGGAAACCGGAGTGCCCGGCGAAAACCCACGCGGACACGGGGAGAGCATGCAAACTCCACAGAGAAAGGCACCCGAGCCGAGAGATTCGAACCCGGGACCTTCTTGCTGTGAGGCAACAGCGCTAACCACTGGGCCACCGCGCCGCCCGTTATAATTATCAATATCCGCTTAATCCCGTACAAGGTGGTGGGGGGACGGAGCCTATTCTGGCCGACAGAGGGTGCAAGGCGGGGAATACCAGCATGTGATGCCAGTACATCGCAGGGCACTGGGGGCAATTTACTTAGCAGGCTTAAACTCGGCAGCAGCGTGTCTTTGGACGGTGGGAGGATATTGGGGTACCTCGCGAAAACCCACGCGGACGTGGGGAGAACAATGAAACCACACAGACACCCGAACCTGAATCGAACCCGACACATTCTTGTTGTAAGGCGACAGCGCTACTCACTTTGCCACCATGCCACCCCATTTGTAATGCTATTTTTGTAATTGCTTAACTGCATAATTAATATGCAGAGAGTGATGAATATGTGCCAATGCTCAGTTCAGTCAGGCTGCTCGACACTATTGCTAAGCAAAGCTTATTTAAAATTCAGCAGCTATTAAAGTGACATTCTTATTTCCAGTGCCTTTTCGCTGGATTTTCTTAATGAGCCAGTTTTAATCATGCTTTGCTGCGGTTCCTTGTGAGGATTAGCATATATATATCATGCCTATTAGCTGATAATTTGGTATTGATTTCAAAAAATGTAAAGGCATGATCACGATATACATTGGCCTTAGTGACGACCACATGCTTGGAATCGTTTAGCCATTTTTATTTGCACACATTTCAGCAAATGGTACCTTTTGAGGGATTTTTGCATCCACTCTTCAGCACACTGTATTGACTTAAGACCTTCCTGGCAGAGCTTGCTATGACACATTAGTATGCTGCACTGCACTTTTTCAGCTGCTCCGCTGCACAAACAGAAAAAAACATTGAGGTCTGTCCAGGTCAATGCATCACTCTATGGAGTGCTAATAATGCCATCGTTGTAGTTAATAGTGCAGTCAATTTTAGGAATGTTTATTAGTGCTCATGATTTTGATTTTTTTATAATTGCATTTAAATTAAGAAAACTATATTTTTCGAAAGTGCATTTTTTACATCAATTCTCACGCATCATCACAAATGTGCACTTTTTAGAGTAAAACACATTTTCACCAATTTAAAAGTTGCTCGTAATTTCCTCAAGCAGATTGAAAGATTTGCAAGATCGATATCAAATTCTGCAATTGTAAATTAGTAAACAACAACGTAGTTTAATTGTAATTACCAAGGACACCCCTCTTATTGTCATCAACCATTGTTACACGATCCACTGCTGGATAAACGCCTACTCATGCCGCTACCATTCCACATGACTGTGAAACTACAAACTAACTCATGCAAAAGAAAGCGTTCTCTTCATTTTATATCTGCAATAGTTGTGCTTTTGGGAGGATTTACCCATTTAGCGACCATTCCATCACCAGTCTCATCTATTGGCCTACATCCCATATAGCGATGGGGTCTGTCCAAGCCCACTTGTTTCTTAACAGTAGACATGATATCCATAAATTTGGGGTGTTTGCTTAACCAAGCACTCGTGTGTGTCTGTGAATGCCATTCCAAGCACACATTTATCCAGCCTGTCGCTGTCATTTTCAGCTGTTGGTTCAATTCTTTGTCATTGTCCACATTTTTCAATGCCTATGTCATATCAGTAGATTTACACCGACTAACAACTCTCTTCTACAGGCACGGTAGAATGTGGCATTTCATGATAAAATGCAGCTTTCCTGAAGCAAATAAGTCACTCTTGGAGGGATACAATTTATAAATGCGACGGAACACGTATACCTACGATGATTATTGAAAGCTTAATGGGATAAAAAAAATCGTAATTTCCACTAAAAGAATGCCATGCCCTTGTATAAATCTTCTAGAATAAGCACCTGTATTTTATTGTAGATAGAGGATTTGAAAGAGATTAGATGGGCTATGCTGACTTTCAATTTGCCCTTTTATCTCACCATGTTTATGGAAGGCAACATGATGTCAGTATTGTCCCTGTCAGAAAATAACAATGATTTGTGGACACAGTGCACAGAAGGTTATAAATTCACAATGAGAAATGTTAAAGTGGTTTGACTGATGGTAAGAACTCTCAAGCAAACATCACTGTCAGTAATTTACTATTATATTAATAAAGGGCTTCCTTGTCGCGTTTCATAATATCACATTTTCCTCACAGCCAGCAGAGGTAACCGCAGTGCATTGCCATGGCGGCTAGGACATCTACCATCACACATTTCTGTTTTTATACATTATGAACGGATTTTTGTTTTGCAAAGCTTATTATTATTATGTTGTACAGGGATTTATTAAGGTAGCAGGATTTACGGACATATGTACACAACATGTACGCAGGTTGCATGATTGATATCTGGTCCAACACTCACTGATTTATAGTCATTTGCTCACTGGTCGTTAGGTGCCACCTTATCACATCTCTTATCACTATTGTTAGACTTCTTACCAACGTCACTACTCCATGTTGAGCCCTAAGTCTAACAGACTTGACTGTAATCCAATCCGTACTGTGTTCAAACAGGTTGAAATTTCCTCTCAGTACCACATTCATGATTCTGTTTTACTTTTAAAATCCCTCTTTTGTCAAGATCTTATAGCCTTGCTCAACGCAAGAAATATCAGCTCTAACATATCACTCCCTCAAGAGTTGGTTAGTTGTAAAATCCTTAGCCTTTTAACCTGTTTATAGTAACCGTGAGAAAAATAAAACAATATACACGTTTACGTATACACACAGTAGTTTGCAATTTCAACTCTCACCAAGACCACCAAATTGTTCTCTGAAGATTAGTGTGACGTGCAGAAAATCCTTGGCAATGTTAAAGCATACTGAGCGTTACTCTGCTTCATGACTCGGAACCTAGGGATAGACTGAGAAATAAGTATCACTGTAAATATGCCAGGAGCACTGGTCTAAACGGTGGAACCGACTTAAGATGATGCCCAGTCAACTATTTTATCTGAGTGGTGGGGAACTATGCCAGACGCAAACGTCAAATAATACCTATGAGTCACGATTCCTTGCATTATGATTGCTTCGAAAAGCTGCTCTCTCGGGACAGCCGCGTCGATGGCTCTCTCTCCTCTCCTCGCGACGTTTCGCCTCAATCTGAAGCAATTGAATCTCAATTGCTTCAGATTGCTTCACAAGACTAAAAGCATCATGAACCAAAAACAAGAAATGCGTATAAAACTTAGCCAATCCTGGAGGCCAGTTATTGAAGTCAGGAATGCAGGACCTCAGAGGGGGATCGTCTAATTGTGTGAGGGGCATCTTTTCATGAGATGTAAATCAGGGGACTAGCCACAGACAAAGCAGGGAGGGGTAATCAGAGTTCCCGGGGTGGAAATGGAATAAGGAAATTAGTGTCAAGGTGACTCAGAGGCGGACTCCCACAACAAAGGACACATGCATCACGCCCACACATATAAAGAGACAATAGGAACCACGCCTCTAACGTGTGAGGCGAAACGTCGCGAGGAGAGGAGAGAGAGCCATCGACGCGGCTGTCCCGAGAGAGCAGCTTTTCGAAGCAATCATCATGCATCGAGCCGTGAAAACCCACATCATTACATTCCTTGCATTCTCAATTCTTAAACAGCTGTTTTTATGCTATGGGAACTTTTTTGCCAGTATACACCTGCATAATCGCCAGATACGGTAAAACCTGTTGTAATCTTATAGCTGTTTTTATGTTTAAATCTGTGAGCAAGCACATATTTGTGTTCTTACAGGACACTTATTTTGGCTTACTTATTGCGGTACACAATATATATAATCTATGTCAACCATTGTTCACAATTATAATGCCAAAACAATTTTTTCCTGCATTTATTTTCCCAGTTCGCAGTGATTTAAAATACTAGTTATTCATGCGTTACCTTGCAAAATTCTCATTTGCATAGAAAGCTCTGTGTCACTGGCTTATAATTAAACTCATTAAGATCGCGTTTCCCACCTGAGAATTTCAAACCCCGGTGTTTGTGTAGTACTATGGTTTTGTTTAAAAACAATGATTAGAATACTCACATCATGTTTTTCCATCGTGTGCAATTTTACTGTCACGTGCGTTAGGCAAACCTGTTTGTGGTAATGGGTTTTATTCCCCGCATGTATAATTAAGGCACGTTTCCATCATTCCCAGATGTTATTTTGAAATAAACTGAAGCCTGTATGCCCCAGTGTCGTAATTAAAATGTAAGCTTGCAGACATTGATTTCATCAACAGGCAGTCACTCATTCATGAAGTTCCTTAGCCAGTGTTAGTTTACTCCTTATATATCTAATTAATTGAAATCTCTGCTCATATTTGTTTGTGTACGTTAACCATACGTTAATAAACATATAATACCCTCTGTAATCTTTCACGTATATTTGTTAGCTGCTCTGATATATAAAATTATAACATAACATGCGTGTAACACAACACATGGCAAAACCATTGAGATATATATAGCATGCAATGCGTTCAACACAATAATCCCTGCTGAGGATAAAATTAAACATGTTGATGGAAATTGTCTGCTCTCACCCAAGGGTCACAAAACGCTGCAACAGAGCTATGGAGAGAACGGCATGGAAACATCAGAGTAGAAAAGTTGAGTAAATTGGAAATGTGTAAATTTATTTTGCTTCAGAAAGCCCTTTTCTCGCTTAAGAGATCGGGTGCTCAAGTACTTAATGCTCATTATTTGGATCAGGACGTTACTGCAGTGGCAAATTTTACTCTTGGGAAAGAAAGTGCCGTGGTCAGTTAATAGCATTAAGCTGGCTTAGTTTGTCGATGAAATCCATTTTTTTGGGTCAGGTCACGCAAAAAATAGTGTCGTTTAACCCTCCACCACCTGACACGGCCAATTAATAATATATGTCACGTGAACAGAACGTGCCAATTCCTTCACTATCTCAGCACACCGGTGTGTGGAAGAGCGAACCCACAGTATTTATAATGAAATACGACGTTTCGCTGATAATTGCAATCAGCATCATTAGGAACCCACGCCAAATCTGGGCGAGCGGCTCAGAAAACTGGTCCGGTTCTGGGTCCGTTTATATAGGGAGGTTGTGACGTCATGGCTGACGTTTTCAAGGGTGCCGGGACACAATGGGGGGTTGGGCAACTTATTACAACATATAACCTATGTGTTTACAAGATCGGTATCTTACAACATAATACATAATACAACCCCCCCATTGTGCCCCGGCACCCTTGAACACGTGAGTGATGACATCACAACCTCCCTATATAAACGGACCCAGAGCCGGACCAGTTTTTCGAGCTGCTCGACCAAGTTTGGTGCGGGTACCTGATGATGCTGATTGCAATTATCAGCGAAACGTCGTATTTCATTATAAAATACTGTGGGTTCGCTCTCCCACACACCGGTGTGCTGAGACAGTGAAGGAATTGGCACGTTCTGTTCACATGACATTCCTTACTGATTGGTCGTGTCGGGTGGTGGGGGATTTAAACTACACTTTTTTTTGCATGACCAAACCCAGAAAAATGGATTTCATTGATAATACTGGTCACGAAAGCCTTCGAACGAAAGTGACTTAGCTTGCTTTATTGATGCTGTACAATTTGAATGAGAAACCCTCAGTGCCTCTCTCTTCCAGAACCAAAAAAAGGTGACAACGTGTCTCCTGCAGCTGAGGCTCGAGCCAATTACTCATGGACATGAAATATCGATCGGGCTGTCCACAAGCAAGTAATATGTGGAGCCACAAAAACCTGTAAAAAGCATGCCCCTGCAATATGTGATTTTTATTTCATCTTCATAGAACTAAATTATCCAAGGACTGTAATAATTTACTACTTACAAATTCTTATTGCCGAATAAATTTAAATAATGAATAGTATCGACATGCACAACGCAAGCACATTTTAGCTTACGATTTATGTTAACTTGTAAAAAAAAAAGCCCCGTGTGCAATTGGCGCATCAAATGCTGTTGTTAAACCCATACACACGGTGATTATAATAACAAATTAGTTTTTTGTAACTTTTTTCTAATGTACGTACTCGGTCATATAATGTCTGAGGATGTCTCCAACACGGGAGGTGAAACGTTGCGAAGGAGAGAGGAGGAGCAATCGACACATATCTCGAATGAGCAGGTTTTGAAAACAATCATGCATCGAGCCATGAAAACCTACCTCAGTATAGTATTTTCGACTTTACTGCGTGTTATTGGGGAAAATTAACCAAAAAACAGCAGCGTTTATAAATAGTTTTCTCAGTACGTAGACTTTCAACAGACACTATAACGTGTAAAGAATTGAAAGGTTTTTACAATTTTTGGCAATTATACAGGAGTTAAGATCTTAAAACACCAAAATAAACACCTTTCACAAAGTTTTTTGTTTGCATATTTTGCAAACAAAAACTTTCAAACTCGGTACTTTGTGAAAGGTGTCTATTTTGGTGTTTTAATATCTTTACTCCTGTATAATTGCCACTGACAAAAGTACCCTTTAGCAGAAACTATATTGTGGTGGCACACTTTATTAAAAGCAGCACAACTGCCATGTACATGATTTCCATGCACATTATCCATTCCAAGCCATGAATGCAGGCCTCATTTAAGAATATCTTCACATTACAAAATGTTCGATCACTTGTAGTTCCTAGGCAAATCAAACAGACTATAGCAAATAACAATACTTTCAATGATTGCTTCGAAAAGCTGCTCTCGACGCGGCTGTCCCGAGAGAGCAGCTTTTCGAAGCAATCATCATGCATCGATCAGTGAAAACCTACATTATTACAATTAATACTTTCCCCCATAAGATTTGCTTTTAGTATAAATATATTCTTCCTGGGTGGCAAAACTGCAGAATGAGCAGCTTGCGTTTAGAAGATTGTAAGTTTATATCCCAGTTGTAGGTAGACTCGGACCACAATGCCTTCACAGATGATAAAATAGCTACTGTGTGTGTAAGACAATGGTGGTTGTCTGGTGGAAAGACTTTTCTGTCGTCAAAACGTGGAATGTTTCCAGCACTGACTGAGAAATGTAAGCCCTACACATAAGAGTACGCCATTCTTTATAATATGAGATTGACCTTGGTTATAAGGAGCAAGTCTTAACCATCACTATGTACAATAATATACTATCTACATTCATTATACATTTTCCGTCACATTGGCAATAAAGCAGTGTACCAAACACTCGGTAAATTGTTACATTGCAAGATTGTGATCGTGGTGGTTCGAGCAGGTCTTCATCCAGCTGTGGATTGAGCAATGCAGCTGGTGATTGCAAGTGTATGTGTTCGTTGCAGTTGATGTAATGTGGCATTGAATTTCGCGGTCAAGTGATATTGTGATTTGAAGCTCAATTTTAAAAGCAGACTGAGGTTCCATGAATTTGCCCTCAGTAGGATTAACCCTACGAGCCACCAAACCTTCATAAAAATGCATTTTTCAAATGTGGATTAACGTGTTTCTCAAACCTTGCAAGCGTGGTCCAACTAGTAGAGGGTAAACACGTGGAATTCTGTGTGACTGAGGGATGCACTTTAATGAGTTTGTTCTCGATGGAATAGCAGCCATGGATTATAGACCACCGAAAATAATTACAGCTCTGAAGTATTTAGCATAATCAAAACAATACACCGCTTGCTAATGACTTACTATATACTGAAGAAGCAGCTGTCGCTTGGCTCAACGGGTGAAGCAAACAGTAGAGGATAACACGTGGCAAAGAGGATAACTACATACTTACTTTTGACATTCCAGTGAAAGCAATTCCACTAAGTAACACTTTGCCAATTATCGGAGTCTACATTTTAAAAATACAGGTTTTTTTTTTTTAAACCATGTATGTTATGGGAAGAACGTTCAAAGCAAGCAGAGTGGTAAAGTTCGACTGCCCTATGAACCCACACTACGTTGGATTTACAGGTATGGTTAATGATGATGGGCGGCGCGGTGGCCCAGTGGTTAGCGCTGACGCCTCACAGCAAGAAGGTCCCGGGTTCGAATCCCTTGGCTCGGGTGCCTTTCTGTGTGGAGTTTGCATG
>JAZEWT010000013.1:13834628-13853423 GCA_036362905.1 Mordacia mordax
AGATGATTGAAAAACAGTTTGACTGGAGGTTAGCAGAGCTGGCAAAGGTATGCCTGACAACAACCTATTTCAAGTTCGACGGGGAGTTCTACCAACAAAAAGGGTGCAGCAATGGGATCACCAGTCTCACCCGCGGCAGCCAACCTGTATCTAGGCAGTTTTGAGGAAGAAGCCATAAACTCAGCTACACTAAAACCTACCCACTGGTATCGATACATTGATGACACATTCGTCATATGGCCACATGGAAGACAGAAGCTAGAGGAATTCTTTGGTCACTTAAACTCCATACACCCGAACATCAAGTTCACCATGGAAATAGAAGAAAACGGCCAAATTCCGTTCTTGGAGGTATTGGTGAAGAGAAACGCAGAGGGGACGCTCAGCCACACTGTATACAGGAAGACAACACATACGGACAGGTGTTTACACGCGGAGTCTCACCATCACCCGAAACAGAAACGGGGGATACTTCACACCTTAGCCCACCGGTCAAAAACGATTTCAGACAAACAACATCTAAGAGATGAGCTACAACATCTACAACAAGCACTAGCGAGTAATGGATACACGAAAACAGAAATCCAACGTGCCATAACAAGAGAACTGAGACAGAAACAGCAAGAAAATGTGGAGGAAGATACCAAGATTCGCGTTACAGACAGAAAGCGTATATCGCATCCCTTGCAGCAACTGTGAGGAAGTATACATTGGACAAACAGGAAGAACAATAGCGACGAGAAAAGAGAACACGAGGCAGCAGTACGTCTCCGGCACACGGATAAATCAGCAACAGCAGCGCATAGTGTAGATAAACAACACAGAATCGATTATTATAAAATACGAATACTAGCAGCCATCCGCCATACTCATACTCATTATCTGAAACCGCTTAATCCTATACAGGGTCACGGTGAGCCGGAGCCTATCCCGGAAACACAGGGCGTAAGGCAGGAATACACCCGACGATGGGACGCCAGTCCATCGCCGGACAATTTTAGTCTGCGAGCCAACCAACCTATCCAGGAGCATGCTTTTGGACTGTGGGAGGAAACGGAGTACCCGGCGAAAACCCACACGGACACGGGGAGAGCATGCAAACTCCACACAGAAAGGCACCCGAGCCGAGAGATTCGAACCCGGGACCTTCTTGCTGTGAGGCGTCAGCGCTAACCACTGGGCCACCGCGCCGCCCTCCGCCATAAAGGTCCAAGATTAATTCGTGAAGCAATTGAGATTCAGAAGACTAAAAGCACCATGAACCGAAAACAAGAAATGCATATAAAGCTCAGCGAATCCTGCAGGCCAGTTATTGAAGTCAGGAATACATAGATATAGAACCATTGCGTATGGACATCACAAGAGGATCATCTAGGTGTGTGATGGGTATCTTTTCATAAGATGTAAATTAGGGGACTAGTCACAGACAAAGCAGGGAGGGGATAATCACAGTTCCAGGGGTGGGAATGGGATAAAGAAATTAGTGTCAAGGTGACTGAGAGGCGGACTCACACAACAAAGGACACGTGCATAGCGCCCACACATATAAAGGAACAATAGGAACTACGCACGCACACTGCGCCTGAGGATGCCTCCAACGTGTGAGGCGAAACGTCGCGAGGAGAGGAGAGAGAACCATCGACGCGGCTGTCCCGAGAGAGCAGCTTTTCGAAGCAATCATCGGTTGATATTTTATCTCGACATTCAATTATACATATTTAATCACTACATATATAATTAACGCCTAGTCTACGTTCAAGTATGTACTCATACAATTAAACCTGAGACTTAAATTGTACAACCTAAACGGCTGATTTATGACAATAGGAGAGTGTAGAGCAGATGCACAGTAAACTAATAACATTGGCATTTAAAATGTGTTGAAATTGCCCATTGTCTATTTGCAAACCAATTTTGGCCAGCATTGCTCATTATATGCTGTTGTATGAAAACGAGTTATTTTGCAAGTTGTTAATAATAGTGGTAAAACATTTGTGCAAATGGCTTTTCCTTTGCCCATACAAAACATCATAATCTTTTTCTTTACAGTGATTGGTTAATGGGCTAATTGTGCTTCCATGGCATGATTATCTTCGAATGTAATGTGGTCTGGAAAAGGTAATTCATCTATAAGGAGTGGTTTATTAAAATTGATATTTCATAGTTTTTATTGATAAAGTGTCGTTTGGTATAGCGTTAAAAGCCTGCGCTCAGTCGGAATTAACGTTTGTGTATGGCTGATGCAGGTTGTCATGGCCTTATGCATAATTGCTTACCAAAGCAGTTATTTTAGGATAGCCGTGTTGAGCGCTCCTCCTCTCTACTTCGTGACGTTTCACTTCCCTCATTGGAAGTATCTTCAGGTATTTTGAGATTGGGTAAACTGTGATTCTGCTGTGTTTATATATGTCCTGATGTGTTGTCTGCATGTCTGTGGTCCTTTGTCATACTCCCCCCCCCCTCGCCATATGACAAAGGATGGAAGAAATGTAGCTTAGATTCATTTAAAATTAGGGTTGTATTAAGTTAAATTGGATTCAAATCAAAGTGAAGGAATGTGGGCAAGGAAGTGAACTGCCCTTGAAATTATAGGGGGTGAGAGACAATGACATGGTATAGGAGGAAGCTTGAATGAGGACCAGAGAAATGCGTGCAAGGCAGTGGAGCCACCTCTGACATCAGGACACATATGTCACACCGTTGAAGGCAAAATGTGGCAAAGGAGAGCGGAAAAGCGCTCAACACGGCTTTTATTACTAATTATCATTTAGCAGATGCCCTAATCTGAATACCGCGTGCTATGCTGATCAGTAGTCAGATGTGAACTCATCCACTGATGCACGCAGGCCACCTCATGCCATTGGCATCTCTCATGGTCTCGAGATACTACAACCCATTTAGCGCTAACACGTTGATTTCCTCTCTCCATCTCCACAATTTGCAAACGTGTATGGTCTATTCCCGACATTGACTGAAATTCCATCACCTGTCTCAACTATTGGTGATAATCCATTCTGGCCACGCGTCCTATTGAAGCTCACCCATCTCTCCTTATTGGTCCATACGATGTCTGATCTAAATGTGGCCCTTCTTGTCGCTTTGTGCAAAAGCAAGTGTGTGCTTCTCCATGCTTCTTTGCACAGTTTTTGCGTTTGATAAATACTAGTTTTAAAAGGTCCACGTGTCCAATATGTAAATGTTTTCTAACTTTTGAATACATTGTCTTTATAACTGTTCAATGCGTGGCAGTGTTTTTTTTATTTTTCTAAATATGTATTACTTATTTACGACTCAGTGTGTGAGAGGTTGAATTCATGTCAACACAGTTAAGTACTAAAATAGTAGTAATACCATGTTATTGCAATATGGTAGCATTACAATAGCACCAGGATAATACCAATATAAATGAATACTATGTTGTAACGTATGATTTAAGAATATATTGGATCATTGTGTTCAAAGCTGCTCTCCATAGCTGTGGGTTTTTTTAGATAGCGGTGTCCTTTTTGCGATGTTTCGCCTCACACGTTGGAGGCATCATTAGCAGGGCATTTTGTTCAGGCTCTCTTTTGGAAGGTAAACACGGCCTTCTTCTTATTAGTAAGGCCGATGTCAATGTAAAGCCTCGACTATAATTTAATATCGAGTTGATCAAGCAAGACAATTTTATCAGGAGCAGTGGAATATATCCCTGTGATAATTCCCCCTTTGTACACTATTTATTAATTGTGCATGCAGTCATTCATTACATATTCTGAGTCACCAGAGTGGCACATTGGAGCGTTTTTAATTTCCCATTTGTTCATCAAGTATTCTCATCTATCTCTCTCAAGTGGGCATCTTTAACAGCCAGCAATGACCAAAGTAGCATAAGTCCGTTTGCATATTCGTTGCTACCACGGTGGCACAGCAGCCATAAGCACGGGCCGACGTCACTTGCAACTTATGTCATGAACCGTGATGGCAGCAAGGAAGGTGTTCTAGGAGTGGGTGATGTTAAGAATCTCCGAGCAACAGCAGCACGTCCGTGTGATTTGGCCATCGCTACATCGATCACGTGGACTCTATGTGATGATGCGAACCTTGCTGAATTGGAAACGGAACTGAGAGAAATAAATGGGTGCGCTGCTCGCCCTCATTGATGTGAAACGAAAAAGGGAGAACCCATACATCTGAACGAATGGCAGCATTTTTAATAGCAGAGTGAGATTTGATAGTAATTACAGAGTGAAGTCCATGCACTTTCCAAATAAATAGCACAGATAATGCGATAGATCTCTAAAGTTTGAGAATTAAAGATAGTTTAAACATATGCCCTGACTATAATATGAAGAGATGAGAAACATCATGTATGCATTCTATATGTGTTTTAGCAACATGCATATATATAGACACAATGTTATTTGAAGCTTTGGCAAAATAAATGCGGTCACAGGCACACCTTGTTCATATTTACACAGTGAAAATAACATTTGCCAAAATATGAATGCTGTAGTAATCTCAGTTAATGTTTGCACAAGCACATCCAAATGGAGGGTTAGAAGCGCAATCCACAGTAGTTGACTTGTCAATATGGCAAATCACATTGCGGAAGGGAGCATTGGCACATGTGTGAGCACAACTGGTGATGAAGCCTGTGGAGAATGATGTCTCTGCCGACATCCGCCCACCTGCCATCACCAGCTTGCACTGACAAGCATGCTGAAGTATGGGTAATGGAGTCACATCACTGCTGATCCCAGTGGGGTAATACTGTTTAAGCCACTATGTACAACATGGCATAGGAAAACTTTTAATCTAGCAGGAGACTGACAACGGGCTGTAGTTTATCAATATTATTTAAGTGTGGAGAATCCATTGCCCTGCAATGGGAAAATAAGAGGCAGCTGTCATTTTCATGCTCATTCAACAATCCTGCACACGGAATAGTGACAGTAATTTGCTATATTCTACAAGAAAATATCAAGATATTTGTTGAAATTCATGGAATTTTCAGACAAAAGGATGGCATTAATCTCCACTCATCTCATTGTCAGAAACTGCTTAGTCCTGTATAGGGTCGCAGTGAGCCGGAGCCTATCCCGGCAGACACAGGGCGCAAGGCAGGGATACACCCACGATAGAACGCCAGTCCATCACCGGGCACTGCGGGTAATTTAGTCTGCAAGCCACTTAACCTATGCAGCAGCATGTTTTTTGGACTGTGGGAGAAAACCGGAGTACCCAGAGAAAACCCACGCAGACACGGGGAGAACATGCAAATTCCACACAGAAAGGCACCTGAGCTGATATTCGAGCCCGGGACCTTCTTGCTGTGAAGCGACCGCTATCCACTGGGCCATCGTGTCGCCCAATTGCAGAAATTTGAGCACAAATTGAAATGTTGCACAGTGAGAAATCGGCAATGGCAGTCCACACTTCAGACAATACATACAACCGATTTTCAAAAGATACTAATAATTGCACTCCTCGGGAACTTTTCGCCCGAGCGTCACAAAGCGCTGAACAGACCTGTGGAGGGCATGGCATGTTAGCAACAACAACTACAATCGCTCTGCAGTGATGTATATATATAAAAAAAAACTATTGTTGCTGATTTTCCGTTTTAATGTCGTTGTTGTTGGCGTGTCATTCTCTTCACAGCTCTGTGCAGCGCCTTGTTACCCTCGGGTGAAAAGTACTCTAAAAATGCAATATTATTATTGTAAGAAAAGTAAATCAGCAACAATAACGTTTTTTGGGCTTTTTTTGTTACAAATCTGAGGTGGAGAGAACGGCATGTAAACAACAACAATATCAGGACAGTTCAACTGAAAATCAAATAATGGCCATAATGTACAGAAGAATTTAAAATTAACGATAAATATATGATACAAGTAGAAAAGGTTTTTACTATTTCTGGCAATTATACAGGAGTTAAGATCTTAAAACACCAAAACAGACACCATTCACAAAGTGTCTAGTTACATATGTACACTGGCAAAAAGTATACATAGCTTAAACAGCTCGATCTGAGCTGCTAAGCATTGATATTGCATTGTCCTTATCTGACTGCCTTTTGGCAACATCTGGCTAACACTGACAATCAGGCTCAAAAGAAAGCCATGTCTGGTGTAGGCCACAAACGTTTGAAGGACAATGCATATGTTATCAAAGATTCCCATTTGCATATATCGCCACAAGCATGTGTGGCTTTTGCAAACTAGACACTTTGTGAAAGGTGTCTATTTTGGTGTTTTAAGATCTTAGCACCTGTATTATTGCCAGAAATGGTAAAAACCTTTTCTACTTCTTACAAGGCCGTCACCAAGGCTATGACAATGAGCCTTTTGATGGAGTGCAAAGTCTCGTGGTAAAGCCTGATTCAACGTGAGAAAATAATCTTGATGGTGTCAGGTCTTTGTTAGACAGAGCAGGTCCAGACTGTTGTCCGAGATCAGCTCAGCAATGAGTGGGGCTTTTTCGGTGTTCAGAGAGCTCATATTGAGCAGCAAAAGTGGGTTTCAGTTGCAGACAATGTGCATACTGGAAGAAGGGTACCGACCAGCGTATTTTTCGCAAGCAATGTCGAGCTGCCAAAGGCTTAACTTGTTGCTTCCTCGGCAGCCGATATGTAGGGCTTAATAAAGGGAGAGGGATAGAGAAATCACTTTAAAGCAGGTTAGTGGCCTTTTTGTTGCAAGCACCCCGATGCATGTAATGACGGCGTCAAAGTATCCTCAGCTTATGGCAAATGGCTAGAAGGTTGTGGGTACAGGGAACTGATATTAAAATCAAGGTCTTTTTTTCGAGCCGCGCGTATGTAGGTGATCATATCGAACAGGGGCCAGAGCCCACCTTTGGAGACACAGGGCACAAGCAAGGGCCACACCCAGGATGGGATGCATCACTACACTATAGACTGTATGTATAGACTATATAGACTGTATGTAAACTCTATAGACCGTATGTATAGACTGTATATACTATAGACTATATATACACGTTAGACAGTATGTATAGACTCTGTGGACTAAGCTGTATGTATAAACTATAGACTGTATTATCTACTGTATCGACTACAGACTGAAATCCATTTTTCTGGAATAGGTCGCACAAAAGTCATGTCGTTTAACTCTCCACACACTGCATGGCCAATTGGGAAGGCTTGGTCACGTGAACAGAACGTACCAATTATTCACTATCTCAGCACAACGGTGCGTGGGAGAGCAAATCCACAGTTTAACAACATGACTTTTTGTGTGACCTGACCCAGAAAACTGGATTTCATCAATAACATTGGTCATGAAAGCCTTCGAATTAAAGAGACTGTCGACTGTATGTATGGACTGTAGTTATATAATAGACTGTGTAATTACATAATAGACTGTGCGGTTTTATAATAGTGTGGTTATATTAAATTGTGTGTGGCTATGTAATATTCTGCACAGTTTAGACTACAGCAGTGATGAGGTTAACAATAAAGATGAACTAGGATCTCACAGCGAGAGAGCACGCTACACAACTAGGCTCTCACAGCGATGAGCCATTTCAATGGTCTGCTCGTCAAGCATCAAATGAATAGGTTCAGCCTTCGACAATTGGTGCAGGGTTCCAACAAGCAAAACGTCTGTTTTTGTCGAAATTTAGTTTGAGAAAAATTTAAATTGAGAAAGGCCTTCAAGGTTGACAGTGAGGATGACATGCAAAGGCCAGATGCATAGATGAATGACTTTGCGTGGATAGAGATTTGGATGTCATCGGGATAGCAATGGTAGGTTAGATTGAGGCTGCGCAGGATATGGCCAACGGGTTGTAAGTAGATGCTGAAGAAGAATGGGCCGAGAACTGATCCCTGAGGAACTCCAAGCAAAACAGGATGGATCTCTGAGTTCTGTCCTCCGAGGGTGACAAACTGCTTCCGGTCGGACAGGTAGGAGCTGTGCCAATGCAGGGCACTGCCAGGTACCCCTATACACTCTAATCACTTAAGTAAGATCAGGTGGTCAACGGTATCAAAGGCAGCGCTCAGGTCCAGGAGGACAAGGATATGTGGCAAGTCTACATCAGCAGCGACGAATAGGTCATCAATTACTTTTACTGGAGCAGTTTCAGTACTTTGGCCAAATCTGAACCCAGATTGGAAGGGATCGAGGAGGTTATTGTTAAGAACGTGTTTCTGGAGTTGTGCGGCTATGGCACGTTTAAGGACCTTAGAGATGAATTGCAGATTTGAGATGGGGCGATAATTATCAGGGATGATACAATCGAGGCCAGTTTTTTTTTTAAGCAGGGGGTTAACTGCGGCACATTTGAATTGTGCGGGAATGATACCTGCGCGATTTTAGTTATTAAACAGATTAGTGATGAACGTAGCAAGGAATTTGAAATTTGCCCGAATGATCTTGGATGGGAAAGGATCCAGGGAGCAGTTTCTGGGCCGAGATCTGGTAATTAAAGAGGAGACCTCGGATTCCATTCATTCAGAAAATTCCAGGAGTTTTGAGGTCAAGGAATGTGAAGGAACATTTATTGAGGTATTGGTTGGTGAATGAGACTGGGTAGAGATACGATGGGCTTCAGTTTTTTCTGAGAAACTGAATCAACTGATCCACCTGATCTTGATTTGTGAAGGGAGGTGAGCGCAAGTGACTAGTTGCACGAAGCAGCAGATTAATGATTGAGAAAATAATCTTGGGCTTGATGATTGCTCCGAAAAGCTGCTCTCTCGGCACAGCCGCGTCGATGGCTCTCTCTCCTCTCCTCGCGACGTTTCGCCTCACACGAAACGTTTCGCCTCACACGAAACGTCGCGAGGAGAGGAGAGAGAGCCATCGACGCGGCTGTCCCGAGAGAGCAGCTTTTCGGAGCAATCATCATGCATCGAGCCGTGAAAACCTACATCATTACAATCTTGGGCTTGTCGCAGGTATTAGCCCAAATACTGGAAATATGTCTTTCCAGTATTTGGGCTGAGCTGTTCCTTAAAGATTTGACCATGAATGTTGAGTCCAGATTTTCTCCAAGTTCATTTAACTCTGCATACATTCGCCTTTCGATCCCGGAGTTCAGCAGTATACCATGGGGATGGTTTTCTGCCCGAGACATTGCGTGATATTTATGGGCCATATCATCCGGTATCGTGATAGCACGTTTTTGTAAGTTTCTGCTGTCGCATCAGAGGCAGAGTGAGCGGAGGCGGAGAGTGAAGTACTATTGATGGCTGCGGTGAATATGTCTAGAGTGAGGGGGTTAAAGTTCCGAAATTATATATGGCACATGGTGATGGATATGGTAGGTGGTACTTGAAGATCAAACCACACAGCGGAGTGACCAGGCAGACCAGGATCTGTGACGGACATGTTAGTTACCAATATGCGCCATGAGCAAACCACGTTGAGACTATGGCCGTATCTGTGAGTGGCAGATGTCACCTGTTGAATGAAGCCAAGTGAGGTCAGTGTGGCCATGAGATCCCTTGCAAGATGGCTCTTTAGTGTGTCAACATGGATGTTGAAATCGCCAAGCATCAGAATAATTTCAGAACCGGAGCACATCTTAGAAAGCAGCTCAGACAGCTCATTGACAAAAGAATTGGAGGCTCCAGGCGGGCGGTAGAGCAGCACCAACCTTAAGGGTTGAGCCGACCTTCAATCCAGAGACATATGTTTGAATGAATTGAAGGTCGGCAATGGAATCGGTCGATGTCGGCAGACACATGGTGGAGAACTGCTAGGCAGCCACAACTGCCATTTGAATGAGGCTTCTAATGGAGTGCAAAGTCTCGCGGTAGGGTCTGATTGAATGTGAGAAAATCATCTTGATGATGCCAGGTCTCTAAGGCAGAGTAGGTCCAGATTGTTGTCCGAGATCAGCTCAGCGATGAGTGGGGTGTTTCTGATCCATGTCTAACAGCAGATAATAGCGATGGGTTTTCTAGGCACGTTGGTATAGTGATAATTATTGTCCACTTCCACTTTCCAAAATCACTGTACTCCCTTTGTATTTCATAATTTTGATCTCTTCCATAAATGCCCTGAGTGAAAATTCTGCTGTTTTCTGTCGTCCTTTAAAAGAAATATGCCTTTTTTTAGCAAACATTGTCCATGATTTTTGTTGTACTCATTAATCGCGTTTTCAAATGTATAACTTTGTCACCCAAGGTCTTCTTTTGGGATATCTTTGTCGAGCACTCCTTCCTTTCTCTTTTGCAACGTTTCACTTCCCACGTTGGAGGCATTATTAGGCATTCTGAGACTCCACGTTCTCAGGCATCTTTAGGGATTCTCAGAACGCCTGAGGATGCCTCCAACGTGGGAGACAAAATATTGTGAATAAGAGAAGGGGAGCGCTCGACACGGCTATCCTGAAGGAATACCTTTTGAAAGTTATTTTCATGCACCTAACGGTGAACACCTATATCTGTACTTTAATTGGAACGCTTGTCTAACATGTTCTGTATTTGTATTCTTAAAGGATGTTAAAATAATGTGTAAGTTATTTCAGACAGTTTTTTCATCTATATTCATGCATTTGTTTTCCCCATCCTATTTTAATTAAAACAAGTCCGATGATCATTTATTCCTAAGCAATTGGACAAGGAGCAAATATATCTTGTCGGTAATAAATAATTATTTTTTTTACACGTGTACAAAAATTCTAGACTTTCATCATTAACATTATGTTAAAAGGAAAATTATATAACAGGCAACATTTCGGGCAATTGCAAAATCACCAAAGGTCATACGAGGAAGGGCATTACCAAAACATTGCCTATTATATATATTTTGTTGTTTTAAGGCCACTGACATTAACAAATATGTAAATTTTAGTTTTTTTCCTGCTTGTGCGCCACTGACAACATCTCTCATCTCATCTCATTATCTGAAACCGCTTAATCCTATATAGGGTCACGGTGAGCCGGAGCCCATCCCGGAAACACAGGGCGTAAGGCAGGAACACACCCGACGACGGGACGCCAGTCCATCGCCGGGCACTGCCAACATAGTTTCACCAAACAAAGTGTAATACACACACGGGGCTACGCTGGTTGAGGCTCTTTGCACGTGACACACAACGATAATAAAATACATAAATTTTATTTCATTACGTATTCCATTTAAATAATTGTGCTATTTATTACGTAGTAGACATCCGTTCTAAGCTGGATAATCTTATGTGTGTTCTGATAATTGGCGATAACAAATAATAGCACAAATAAGTAAAAAAGTACACATGTAAAAAAGAGAAGAGGTTCTGCCATTTCTGGCAATTATACAACTATTGAGGTCTTAAAACACCAAACAGACACCTTCCAGAAATTGTCCAGTTTGCAAAAAAAAAAAACACGCATACCGGTGCAAAATAGGTAAACAAAAAGCTTTGATAATTACAACAAAAATCAACATTGTTTTGCACTTTAAACTACAAGCATTAAGTGAAGGCATACATGAGTGAGCGCTTGGCAATGCTTTGAGCGCAGAAGAGAGTCAGTCCTGTCACGTACGTGAATGGGCGTCATTATTTTAGGCCAGCCTCATTAATCTGCATCAGTGTCCCCAATTACAAGAGCACTTGGGAATATGTTTGGGTCAGTGTGCAACGCATCTACACTGCGTTTATTTTAGTACGAGGTGGCGGAAATGCGTGTAACGTCAAAGCATGGCTCTTAATGGAAAGCAAACATTAGTTCAGGTCCAACAGTTTTCTTGATAAATTCATTTTCGCAAAAACAGCCATGAAACTTCCCACGGGTATTAGTTTCTAATGCGGCTCGCTGGCACTTATTAATGTGTTTGATTAAATTAGATTTTTACATATAATTTAAATACCAGTGTTTGCAACTATATTGGCAAAGAAGTAAAGAACTATTCAATATATTTTTTTAAATTTTCAATTACATTTTCGGTTGAAGGTTGGGGATGTTGGGTTGAGTGATTTGTTTGTTATGTTTGTACATTGAATAGCCAAGTAAATGTTCCTAGTTGATTAAGAGAAATTCCAAAATTGAGGACTGAATACGTCTTTCAAAGTGGTTCTATTTCCATCTCATCTCATTGTCAGAAACCGCTTAGTCCTGTAAAGGGTCGCAGTGAGCCAGAGCCTATCCGGGCAGACACAGGGCACAAAGCAGGGATATATCCACGATGGGACGCCAGTCCATCACCGGGCACTGCGGGCAATTTAGTCTGCAAGCCAATTAACCTATGCAGCAGCATATTTTTTGTACTGTGGGAGGAAACTGGAGTGCCCGGCGAAAATCCACGTTGACACGGGGAGAGAACATGCAAACTCCACACAGAAAGGCACCCGATCCGAGGTTCGAACCCGGGATCTTCTTGCTGTGAGGCGACAGCGCTACCCACTGGGCTACCATGCCACCCCGATTCTATTTGAGCATTACATTTTTTTTGTTATAGCGGAGTAACATTGCACATTTTCCATGTAGTGCTCATTTTCGAACTTCTTTTTCATGTTAAGATTTTATATATAAAAAACAAAAACGTCATACTTAACATCGACACACACGTTTTGTGTATTTTCATTATACCACTCACATAAATCTGATCAAACAAGGTAATTATTGATTGAACCTCATAATTACGTGCAAAAATGTGAAGTATTGTGCGTTGTAAATATATATGTATATATAAAGCAATTGTCATCTGGAAATGTTAAAAGACGGAATTATACTTTTAAATTAGAAATGAATATGACTGCACTATGAATAATGAAATATATCCATGTCCGTAATGTGTATCCCTCAACCCAATCACACAGACAGCTTAATTGCTCTGTGCAGACAGGATTTCATATCCTGATACAGTTTCTATATTTATGTACAGAACAGGTGGCATAGTGAATAGTATGCCACCTCCAGCAAGAAGAGCCTGGATTAGACTTAGGGCTGAGGTGCCTTGCTTTTTGGCACGTGCCGGTTTTTGCCAGGTATTCTGGTTTCCTCCCATCATCCCAAAACAAGCTACGTTAACTGGCTTGAATAAATTACCCCTGGTGCCCTGTGATGAACTGGCGGCCTATCTTAGTTATAGGCTAGCCTTGCACCATTTGTGTTTTGAGATAGGTTCTGGCTCAGGTAATGATAAATACATAAATAGTTGGTTAATATGAGGGCGGCGCGGTGGCCCAGTGGTTAGCGCTGACGCCTCACAGCAAGAAGGTCCCGGGTTCGAATCTCTCGGCTCGGGTGCCTTTCTGTGTGGAGTTTGCATGCTCTCCCCGTGTCCGCGTGGGTTTTCGCCGGGTACTCCGGTTTCCTCCCACAGTCCAAAAGCATGCTCCTGGATAGGTTGATTGGCTCGCAGACTAAAATTGTCCCGCAATGCCCGGCGATGGACTGGCGTCCCGTCGTCGGGTGTATTCTTGCCTTACGCCCTGTGTTTCCGGGATAGGCTCCGGCTCACCGTGACCCTATATAGGATTATGCGGTTTCAGATAATGAGATGAGTTGGTTAATATACATGTACATATATAGATGTATAATTTGCAGCTTCATCAATTACTTTTTGTATTATGCTATACATATTGATGATTGCTTCGAAAAGCTGCTCTCTCGGGACAGCCGCGTCGATGGCTCTCTCTCCTCTCCTCGCGACGTTTCGCCTCACACCTGAGGATGCCTCTAACGTGTGAGGCGAAACGTCGCGAGGAGAGGAGAGAGAGCCATCGATGCGGCTGTCCCGAGAGAGCAGCTTTTCGAAGCAATCATCATGCATCGAGCCGTGAAAACCTACATCAGCTATACATATTGTCAAAGTACTGGTATAAGTATTATTGGCATACGTTGCTTTTCTGGCATGTCCTGCAGATAACAAATGTATTTTTGGTTTTTGTGTTCTTATTCTGGAACAAAAATGGTAATATTTGGGACAGCTGTCGCATGCCCATGCGAAATACTTCAGCAACGTTATGATATGTTAGATTTTGACATCTGTTTGTTTTTCTGTATTTAGCCTATAATTAAGACCTTTAACGCCAAGTTGAAATAAATTGTGGTTGAAGAAGGTTCAGACTACAAATTACAGCTGCAAAGTATCTAATGGAAAAAAGAAAGACAATGAAAGTCAAACTCCCTGTAACACAGGATTTGAAAGAATGCCGTGTGGTCTGGAAATCATACTATCGTGTGCCAAATGTGAATGTAATCAGATTGTTTTCTCCTGGGTCAAATTACTCTGGGGATTTGTTTAGCCAATTTATTTTGTGATAACTTGCTGCATCGAGCATGAGACGCTCCACTTCTAGCAGCTGTAGTAACTTCCTGTGGGTACCTTTTTGCCTGGATGCTGCTAATGTAAAAAGAGGAACGCGTTCAGCATATAACCTTTTCTCTTTTTTTACATCACCAGTCCTTCCAATATCCGTCGTTTGTTTGTTTTCCCTCACAGCCCCCTCCACAGCGTTTGCGAATCAATTGCTAGCTTTGAAAGGGAGCTCAATTCATTTTAACCGTGTGTATGCCGTGATTAGCTTCCTTCACCAGGCCGTTTCTAAAATGCGCATAATTTATCCTGTGTGGCTTCCACTACTGACGTTTTATTCCTTTTATCGCGTCAAACTCCCATGTATCTGCCACTTTAAATCTGTTATAAAATGTCCCAACACCCGACACACAAATCTCACTGCAATCCATCAATGCTGAACTGTCCATGAATGTGCCAATGCATGCAATGCTCTACTATTGCCTCGCTACTCTTCACAGAAAGCTTAGCTTTGAGGTCATTTCTCTTTTCGGCTCGTATTGTGGTGGCCGACCTGCTCTGAGAGCATGTGTTCAAACTCGGGCAGCTGCCCGTGACGAAGCTGGATCTTCGATCTCATATTTGTGCCACGCTTCTTTGGACTAAATTCCAGCTCTGAGATGTAAAATATAGTCATACAATAGATATCACTCTCATATGCAAAGCAGGAGGGGAAAGTGATGCCCCCCACCAAAGGTTTTATAATTGGCTGTGCGTCACCTGCTTTCATGGGCCGTTCTCTAACGCGATTGGTTCTCCTGCTCTACGGGAGTTGTGAATGTAATTTTTTTCCAGGAAAAATGTTCTACAGCAACAAAATTAACTCGTTAATCAGATATTAACAGCCATTCGTTAATCTACTGTGGCGGTTGTTTGACTGCAGATAACCACGTTGGTCAGCTAGAGCTGGTACGTGAACGCATGACGAGATCAGATATGAACCACCACAAATGTTAGCCATGGGTCGGTGTACAACTCAGGATGTCAAATCCTCTTAGCGCAGTGTATTAATCACTATACCTCTACCTACGCGTCTTTTTTGTTATTTTTAAGCAACTCCATATCAGCCTCATGGGTGTTTTGCAGGGGCGGCCCCGGTGGCCCAGTGGTTAGCGCTGTCGCCTCACAGCAACAAAGTCCCGGGTTCGAATCTCTCGGCTCGGGTGCCTTTCTCTGTGGAGTTTGCATGCTCTCCCCGTGTCCGCGTGGGTTTTCGCCGGGCACTCCGGTTTCCTCCCACAGTCCAAAAAGCATGCTGCTACATAGGTTGATTGGCTCGCAGGCTAAATTGCCCCGCAGTGCCCGGCGATGGACTGGCGTCCCATCGTCGGTATATCCTTGCCTGGCTGCCGGGATAGGCTCCGGCTTTACCGTGACCCTGTATAGGACTAAGCGGTTTCAGACAATGAGATGAGATGAGATGGGTGTTTTGCAGTGATTTCCTACAAAGCCAGGATACTTCAATTCATTGTCCATTGTTCTTTTTTTTCAGGGCACTATTTTTAATGTGTCTAATCTAGTAATACCGTGCATCCATTTAATTAATATTGTTCTGATTATTTTCTGCATGTTTTTTTTTTCAATGTGGCTGATTTATTTGCGGAGAATCCTCATCTCCTGGGGGAGCGCCTTTACTCATCAGTTCAGTATCATAACACGATTTATTCTATGAAGTGTCACAGGTTGCAGCAGACTAAACTGTCACACACAGGGTGCAAGGTAGGGTTATACCCAGGGTGATGCGAGTAGATCGCAAGGCACTTTTTGGGGGCAATTTTCTCAGGAGGACAATTATCCTAATCAACAGCGTGTCTTTGGATGGTGGGAGAAAACCAGAGTACCTGGTCAAAACCCACACGGACACAGGGAGAGAACACGTTAACTCCACACAGAAAGGCACCTGAGCCGGGAGCCGAACCAGGGTTGTTCTTGCTGTGAGACAGCAGCAGCGCTACTCACTCCGCTACCGTGCCGCCTACTTTTACTCATGACACACATTTCTCAAAACATTCTGTTGTATGTTATATTTCAGTCTTTTACAACATATTCCAGTTACTTAACAGTATGTAAGGATATAGATGCAACGATATAAAATATTTAAATTCTGCTAAGCTTGAGAAAATATTCCCACCTGCCCCTGTGTTATGTGGAGGGGTTTGGAGATTGTAGGGGTCCCAGAAAATATTTCATGAGAAAATATTCCCCGGGAAGTGTAGCTGTCTTGAAATCTGTGGAGTATATGGCAGGAGATGAGTAGCTCTCTAAAAATGTATGAATCCCAATATGCATGGCTTAATGGTCTTTCAAATTTTGAATGCAGTCACAATGTAGCATTGATTGAATCTCAAATCAACAGGTATTGTGAAACTTCTGCAAAACGCTAAAATAGAAATTCATTTGAGATAAAAATGAAAAGTAGCTTACAAACTTTGGACCAAAAATAATTTATGGGTCCTAGTTTCATAGTTGCTTTAGGGCACACATTTCACAAGGATCTGTAATGCCTAGCCATCAGACGATTACAACTAATGTTAATATTATCTATTAAAAACGACGTCTATTTTAGTGTTCTAAATAATCTGTATATCAAAGTATTTTTCTAAAGAAAGTTATAGACCATACACGGCCCATAAAAAGTTTGTAGCCCGAGGATACATGGGAACTAGCCAAAAGTTGTTTTGACGGTGTCCGTCAGTTCCAATGCAGTAGCTGATAAACACCGCTGCTAAATTATTACAATGAGTAATTTTTTCCCAGCACGAGTGATGAAATACCACGAGAAAACACAATGCTGAACAGTGTGACCTTGGCTTTCTGTGGACCCTTATATTGGGCGTCATGCTGTATTACGATGCGAGACAAAGGATTGCTGAACCGTGGACGAATTGACGGGCGCGGAAGCTAAGGGTGGGGACACTCAGACTTGAAATCGCACTCACTGCTGTGGCAGGCATTGCGACCACACTAACCAGTGTGGGTTTTTTTGTATAGTGGTACGTGGGTATAATAAGACTGAATACAATTTAAACGCGTGCACGGTCAAAGGTATTCGGACAGAGCGATTCAGAGTCGCGAGGAACCACATAAGGGAGCAGGAGAGTCAGCCAAGCGGTCAGTAGGCACCAACTCGCCAGGCACGGCGTCCTATACATGATTATGTTAATAATCATTTAGTTTGGAGTTGTTTAGTTCAGAGAGGAATCCGGAGATCTTGGAGAACCACGCAGAACGGGGGGAACAAACACAAACGCTACATTGCAAGTGCCCGAGTCGGGAATCGAGCTGCTTTGGGGATGACATTTTTTGAGGCACAGATGTTACCACTGTGCCCGTTGCCGCCCTTCCTGATAAACTATGAGGTTACGATGGATCGTAACTTCATCATGGTGGAGTTGTGTGCGTGTTCCAATGAACCCACAACATTAACATCATACCTCTAACATGGGACGCAAAGCATCGCAAAGGAGAGAAGAGGAAACATTCGAAAAAAGCAGCACTTAAGAGCTATGCTCTTATATCGAGTAGTGAACGCCTACACCAGCTCACAGTATTGAAGAGTGTGCCAAATATTATTTAGATGGCCTGCCTGGTGCTCCTTCTCGTGAAGGCCCTCTGGGAGGAAACGTGAACTTTGCAGTGCCGTGACTAGTGGTGAAATGAACTTACATTTCTTATTCATATGGTCGTATCGAACCTCCCCATTCCACCTGTACTGTACTGAAGGTTTCGATCAATTTCTTACCGGTACGCTGGACCAGACCGGACTGGTATATATTCACCTCTAGTCGCACTTGTACATCTGACACTGACGTCCTCCGTTGTCCAACAAATGTGCATTGTCTTTCAGGAACCACACTTCATGCGATTACATATTTTTTTTTTATCAAGCATGCTGTGCTATTCTCCGAACTCCGAAATATGTCTGTGAAATCAAGCAATGTCTATTAGCGCCGTCACAAATCGATTTGTAAATACTCTAAGCCGTGAGACGCGGCATGGCATTTCCCGGCTAGGGTGGATAAAGTCAACCTGTGCTCATGGGGAGCGCAACTGAATGTCATGAGTACTACACATTAGATAGAACCACACTGTGTCTCAATGTGAGTGTATTTACATTTATTATAGCTGCTGTCAACGTTAAGCTGTTCAACTGCTTGATTAAGCGTGGATTTTTTTTTTCAGAGACCTTTGTACCAACGTTACGTCAGAGGCGAGAACTGCGAAGCACTTTGTTTAGTACCTGCTTCATCCTGTCCTGGATCGCGAGTGGGGGGGGGGCTCTCCCGGCAGCCGGCAGACAGAGGGCGCAAGGCGGGGCTATACTTGAAATGCGACGCCAGTACATCACAGGGCACTTTACTCAGTAGGACAATTAACCTAGGCAGCAGCTTGTATTTGGACGGTTGGAGGAAACTGGAGTACCCGGTGAAAACCCACGCGGATACGGGGAGAGAACGCACAAACGTCACACAGAAGGCCGGTACCTGAGCCAGGAACCGAACTCAGGACTTGTTGCTGTGAGGTAGCAGCGAAACAGCGCCACCGCGCTCTGCTA
>JAZEWT010000013.1:13900122-13915763 GCA_036362905.1 Mordacia mordax
TTGCCACCTTGTACAGCACACTACAAAAAACTGCTGCTAATTACTCATCCTGTGGATGGCGGATTACTGGCACATCTTTTCATCTTTATTTGCACTACATTTCTTTTATTTACACTACATTTCTTTTATTTGCACTATATTTGTTTTATTTACACTATATTTGTTTTATTTGCACGATATTTGTTCTATTTGCACTATATTTATTATTACAGTTTTTTTATTGTTGATCTGTGCCTTGTTATGGTCCCCCCGCCCCGCAGCTTAGCTTAACTTGTAAATATTAAAATTAAAAGTGTTTTTAAACCCTTGTGTTTGTGTTTCAATCCTGGTATATGCCAACACCGGGGTCTGAGAGAAACGGCATTTCGATCCTCTATATGTCCTGTACATATGGCAGAATTGACATTAAAGTTGATATGTAAATGTGAAGTTAGTAGATCACTTGGGCTATACCCGGCATTGGATCCCAGTCTGTCACAGAGCATCAGGGACAAGTTAGTCAGGCCAATTAAATTCCGCAGCATTTCCTTGGACTGTGCAAGGAAAACGGAGTACCCAGGCGCAAAGGCTTGCAGACATGGGGAGAGAATATGGAAACCCCACGCACCAGGAATCCAACCTGGTATTTTATTGCTGTGAAGTCGTAGGGCTACTCACCATGCCACCATGCAACGTTGAGTCAAACGATCTATCCGCTGTGCGTGAATTGTTCTAACTACGCCTTCTCAACGGTGATCGTCATTTCAGGCATATTCTCTCCTTTGGCTGTCCATCATCCCTTCCAGCAACGTCTCCTGCACAAATGCACTTCGTTTTCTTGACAGACATGATCGTCTAACATGTGTTTGTTTTCTGGCTCTTTAGTTACCCTTTCTCTCTATGAGAAACTGCTATTGGACTATAAACGTGCGCACTCCTCTGGCGAACACTGGTGGAGACAGATACAATCCTTTGATTTCAGTGCAAATGTGTGATAGTTCCACCAATATAGAAAATAGGTTTGTATTCGCAAGAATCTTCTGACAAATCTTAAAAATTACATCCTGAGATGTTTATATATACTGGGCACTTTGGGTCCGATATTTGGGCCTCAATTATTTTATTTACCGTTGTGTTATATGATGTCCATGTTATTTTTTACATGCTATGATATATGTATATGGTATTGGGATGTATTTGAAAGTTAAAAACTTAAACGCATCCCATTTTCAAATACTACATTGTCTCTGTGTCTCAATCTCCGTGTCTCCGTGTCTGTGTTATCCTTGTGTCTCCGTGTCTGTCTGTTTCTCTTTGTTTTTGTCTCCGTATCCCCGTGTGTCTCACAAGAGAAGACTCGTGGGAACACGAGGCTTAGCGTTCGAGTGTCTCTGTGTCTTCCCTCGTCGCGATGTCTCCCCTCGTCTATGTGTCTCCCCTCATATCTGTCTCCCCTGCTCTCTTTGTCTCCCCTTACCTCCCCTCGCTTCCCCTGGTCTCCCATTGTCTCTGTGTTTCCCCTCATCTCCCCGGTTCTCCCCTCGTCTCTTCTCATCATAGTACAAGTTTCTTGATTTGCACTGCTTTGTCATCATCACATCTCACCAGGTGTCGGAAATGTGACAACAAGAACAGCGCAAAATGATCTCTTGGTAAACCGCATTCTGATGTCTGTCCCTCACTTCATTGTTTGGCATTAATAAAACGCTTAAATAACAGAGTAATACACAGTTTGTGGGGGAAAGTAATAGGAAATTGAGTATAAAACTTAATTTTACTGAGATACTGAATCTCATACATTTTTTTCGCATGACTGTTTAAAACAGCTTCACCTGACCGGAAGGACGGACATTAGCAACTTTGTTTTTTACATAAAACACTTGGCATTGAAAATTCTTCACACTCCAAAATAATGGGTTTTTTTTTATTCAAATCTGTCAGAAACTGAAAGGCACCCAAGTATGCGATTAAAAGATGTCTTGAGTGCTCAGTAATGGAGTGTCTACAATTAATAGTATACTTGTACTGCTTTTATGTAAAACATAGTTGCCAGGAGTATTCGTGCTGGCTCTCGCCCGTTGATTGTAATCTTCTGCTGATGTTTGATTCTCACTTGTGACATTTTAAGCATCAGATGTTAATTCTCTCATTATATTGGTGCTTACTTCACCACATATGTCTCAGCAAAAACGTGTTATCCACTCTACATATTGGACGGTACGGTGGCCCAGAGGGTAGCGCTGTCGCCTCACAGCAAGAGGGTCCCAGGGCTCGAATCTCGGCTAGGGTGCCTTTCTGTGTGGAGTTTGTATGATCTCCCCGTGTCCGCGTGGGGTTTTGCTGGGCACTCCGGTTTCCTCCCACAGTCCAAAAAATAAACTGCTGCATAGGTTAATTGGCTCGCAGACTAAATTGCCCTCAGTGCCCGGTGATGGACTGGCGTCCCATCGTGGGTATATCCCTGCCTTGCGCGCTGTGTCTGCTGAGACAGGCTCCGGCTCACCGCGACCCTGTACAGGACTAAGCGGTTTCTGACAATGAGATAAGATGAGATGAAAACTGGTATGACGTAACAATCGAGAACTCTTCGTTTTGTCTCCATAGAAAATTTTATTATATGGAAACGATATCTTTGGCCATCCCTCTCCTCCCTTTTATTTCAACCATCTTATATTATCCAGCTTTCCAGATAGGTCCATTTATTGAACTGTTTTAGATTTTCATTACCTATTTTGATGTTGCACAAAGGTACACTTTTCTTGTTTGAAATTGTCATGCATTCTATTTTTCTCGAATTTATAGTTAACCCTTCTTCTCACTTTTACTAACAACCTTATCTAGACGAATCATGTAGGTTTTCACGGCTTAATGCATGATGATTGCTTCGAAAAACTGCTCTCTCGGGACAGCCGCGTCGATCGCTTCCTCCCTCCACCTCGCAACGTTTCGCCTCACACGTTAAAGGCATCTAACGAGATTCACTGCGCCTGAGGATGCCTCTAACGTGTGAGGCGAAACGTCGCGAGGTGGAGAGAGGAAGCAATCGAGGCGGCTGTCCCGAGAGGGCAGCTTTTAAAAGCAATCATCAACCTTATCCAGAATTTCTTGCAGATTCCCCTCTGAATCCCATAAGAAAACTACATCATCTGTATAACGCAGGTTATTCAGATTCTGTCCACCAATTATAAACCCTGGCAAACCTTCAATTTCTCTCAAGATGTTCTCACTATTCAAGTTAAATAAATCTGATGAAATACACAGCCTTGCCTCACACCTCTTTTAATTCGGATGAAATCACTTCATTTCGGATCCATACTGCTGCGGTTTGATCTGAGTATATGTTTCTTAAAATTCTCAATTTTTTACCATCAATGTCCAGTTTTTGAATCATTTTAATTAGCTTATTAAACGTCAACGAATTCTCAATTGTCAAAGTGTGTTTAGGCTCCTTGTCAAAATAATGTATGATATACCTCAAAGATTTAGTTACTCTTTGCTTCACACCCAAAATTGAGTTTAATATAAGATGATTGTCAACATTTGTCTGGAGACTCCATTAAATTTTATGTCTACGGTTAATGTTTTCTGACACTGGAATGCTTATTTTAGTATATAATTAACTATAATCAGAGATTGCACACCATTTAGAATAAATATAAGTAGCTGATGTGCCTTTTTTTACATATTCTATAATGACTTTGTATTTTTATTTGAACATTTGTGACGATTGCTTAGCGTGGGAGAATGTCGTGAGTCTTCCTTAAAATACATGTTGATTAGTACCGTTGCGAGTTCCTTCAGAAATGTGTTGTGCTGGTAAAATCTTTGCACCTATATTTTCTTTGCCTAATGAATAGAGAATATTCTGAAAATGAACAATTTCCACATCACGTTGTAATCGTATTTTACCCCGTGCACATGTTTATCAAAGTATCTATGTAGCTCAGCGGTTCCTTTAAGATTAATTGAGTGACGGAATTTAATTATGAGTGTCTCATTGTTTATCGCTTAAAATGGTGAAAAAATTAATCTACACACTCCACAATATATTGTTAACCCAAGGTAGGGTAAGCAGAGACGCATAGCAAACAGAGGTAAAAATGTATACGCAAACATTAAAATGCGTATGCATTCATTTATTTCACGACAGCGTGTCTGTGCGGTGATAACATCCGCGCCTTGCATAAAAAAAAGTCCTGCCCATAGCGGTTCGACTCCCACGACGGGTGCCTTTCTGTGTGGAGTTTTTGTGTTCTTCCCCTGTTCTGCGTGGATTGTCTCTGGGTTCTCTGGTTTCCTTCTTCAAGTATACAACACTCATCTCATCTCATTATCTGAAACCGCTTAATCCTATATAGGGTCACGGTGAGCCGGAGCCTATCCCGGAAACACAGGGCGTAAAGCAGGAATACACCCGACGACGGGACGCCAGTCCATCGACGGGCATTGCGGGACAATTTTAGTCTGCGAGCCAATCAACCTATCCAGGAGCATGCTTTTTGGACTGTGGGAGGAAACCGGAGTACCCGGCGAAAACCCACGCGAACACGGGGAGAGCATGCAAACTCCACACAGAAAGGCACCCGAGCCGAGAGATTCGAACCCGGAACCTTCTTGCTGTGAGGCGTCAGCGCTAACCACTGGGCCACCACGCCGCCCTGTATACAACACTCATTATGTTATTTAACGGTGACATCATAATAGGTAGGAAGCAGTGTCTGGTGGAATGGCGGTGGCTGATCACACAGCTGCCTTCCCGCCTCTGCAATTTCCTCATGCCTCCTATGTGTCCTACTACATTACTTACAACATTACAGAAAATTATATTTATAGCATTTCCTTCAGAAAATTTCTGTACCTGAATGTTTATTTTTAGGAGACATAACAAAATCGAGGAAAATTTGAGAGAATTTACGTTTTGTTTGGGAATACATTCCGATAATGCTACGAGATATATACACATTTATTGGCCACTTGCAAATGTATTTCTTTAAGCATACAGGTATGTAAAAAATTGCTGGCTTTTATGATGTTTGCGACTAAGCTGTGCGACCCTGAACCAAAAATTACTCATGGTTGTAGTTATTTTATCACCGGAGTATAACCTTGATTAATGACCTCATAAATCTCCACTATGGCGAAAGCAACAATACGGTTTAAAATCACCGTAAATTTTACATCTCCACGAGTGTGCGACACCACCTCCAATTATCATTTATTCTAAACGCCACTCAAACAAAAGGCTAGGTATATCAAAGTGCATGCCAGGCAAGTGAGCGGGCGGGTGAGTAGGCAGGCAAGCAGGACTTCTGACAATTGCAATGACTTGGGATTACAGCCAAAAGCCCAGTGCAAGTGGCCGTTTGGAAGGATGTCCATAACTGTCCTGACGGTCGGTTTAATGCCAGGATTTACAGCACCGACAAATGGCTCCGCTAATCCTAATGATTTATTGGCTGACGGAGCTTTAACAGACACGAGCAGCTGTTGACCTTGAAGAGGGCCTGATAAGCCCAGATGCTTCCTCCGGAGGGGGGTGGGGCAGAGTCAATGAGTCCGTATGAGATGAGGCGTTATTAACGCACAGCAACCAATAAACCTTCACTCTGATCATAATCGTGGGGAGCATTCCACCAATATACATCGCGTGGGTTTATCAGATGACCGACTCTTAATGGGTAATCTTTCCAACAATGCGAATTTACAAGCACTTAACAAATATTGTGCCTGTTGTTTTTATCTGTTTCAATCACTATCTGTTATTCATCAGTCAGGTGAGGCCTACAATATTTCACTTGTCACCAACATTAAGCAATATTTAGTTCACATGAGCCCTGAGGGCCAAACGGTTAAACTCGCTTTTTACTCCACGCAGCTAAACGTGTACGAGGGTTAACATTGTCGAACTTTGTTATGTTAGTGTTTGTGTACGTAACTATTTGTGAAAACGTGTGGTTACGTATTGGATCTTACAATGTTGCGATAAATTATTTCCTACCTGTGACGCATTCGGAAAATGTCACCTCACACTGAGGGCATCATTAACCTCTCCAGAAAGTGCAGCTCTTGAGAGTAAGTCTCATACATCGTGCCGTGAAATTCTACATCAATACAATGATGTGCACATCAAGCTGAGGTCACCTCTTTTCCACTCTACAACCAAGTTGCACTGAGACCATACCAAGCTATGGGTACTTTTTTGCCAGTATACAAATATAAGATTACAATATGTTTTACCGTATTTGGCGATTATGCAGGTGTTAAGATCCCAAACACCAAAATTGACACATTTTACAATGTGTCCAGTTTGCAAAAGCCACACATACTAGTGGCAAAGTATGTAAACAGGTAGGTTTGATAACCTATGCATTGTCCTTCAACTGACCGACCTTCACCTGGCAGTGGCTTTCTTTTCAGCCTATTTGCCGGTGTCAGTCGCTGCCAAAAGGCAGTCAGCTCCAGACAATGCAGTATCAATGCTTTATAGCTTAGGTGGGGCTGTTAACGCTATGGGTACTTTTTTGCCAGTATACAAATATATATACCAAGCTAGTCTGACACGTCTCATGATGCCAAAGGATAGTTTTTTTTCTCCCACTGCTGACGCCACACTAGATGAACGCGTGATGGTAGAGTTACGCAACTTATGGTGAAAATGGACAACCCTGTTTCTTCCTGTTTCTTGCCCTGAATCAAATTCAGATATTTTGTGAAGTTACCACATCGCAGATCGATCCGAGTTCAGCTCGACAAAGTCACTGGAAACTCGCTGTGAGGGCCTGGCGCTGACTTGGATGTGGCAGTGGAAACGGGCTGCTAGAGCTCTCACTAGATCAGCTAGGTCTTGCGAATTATATAGAGCGTAGGCATTGCATTGTTCATGGCAGCCATTGCATCAAGAAGAGTGAAAGGGCCTCTGCCGACTGAAGGCTCAGACTCCCCCATTCATTTTCTTAATTTGTATGAAGTAAAAAAAGTTCATACAGTAATTATTCAACATGCAATCAAGCGATGGACGTGACAACTCTTCCCCATACGCACAGGGGATGATAGCTACAACAGAATACATGAGATATAATAGCAGATAACGTATGTCACTGTTTAGCGATTAATTTTTTTGTTGAAAAATGCTTAGGGGATTGTTGTATAACTTGTCCAATTAGCACCTACCTTTTTTGGAAAACTGACACATGTGCGCTGCAGTTGCTTGGGGTCATGCTTTGGGACCTGTGACACTTTTGAGATGTTAATGGGAATTCCAGGTAGCTGCTACATTTGCAATATGAAAAAAATGCAGTTTACATGTAACAGCCTTTAGCATTAACATCTAACAAAACATAGCTAGTGAAGTAAAACATTTAAACGTGAAGTACATTGTAGAACAATAGTAAATTCACATTTTTTTTCAACCGGTTAACAGTTCGCACAAATATTTTTGCTGTTAAATGATTCAATGCCACTATGCAAACAATTGTCAGAAATTAATAAGACATGCAATTCCGGTGATGGAAAAGTTTCTTGGAATAAAAGGCTATTAAGTAATGTATTGCACATGTTATTTCACTTCAGGGTGCTTTTTGTATCTCCCAACTAATGCTTGCAGAGCGTTTGAGAATACCAAAAGTTATTCCTATAAGTTAACGCTGGCACCTAGGCTGTCGTCTACCAAGCCATTAACAGGTTTGTCTGCTCGCTACCGTAACTTTATAAAAAATATTGTGGAGGAAAGCAAAAGTCACAACCACCCATCATCGGTCCTCATTATTATACCTCCCTACTTAAACAAAGGCATTCGTGCAAAATATGGAAATACGATACCCCAAAGTACAAAGGGCACTAGATATTAAACTGTTCAAGTAATAAATTCCCATTGTAAAAAAACAACATTTTAATAACACTTTAATAGATTTGGCATCCATGGAGTATTCATGGAAACCTCGGCCTTTTTTGAAAGGGCGAAAAATGTGTATGTATTATACAACAGCTCTATATCGCACATACAAGGCCCAATTCAATAAACCATTATGGGCATTATTCCACCACCTTTTGGCAGAAATACGACGTTTTAGAGCTAATTTATCTGTTCCATATTTTATAATTGACAAAGGGCTGATTTTGTATACAAAACGTCACGAAAAAATACGTGGATACAAGAGCCATTTCAATAAAAAAAATGCTAGCACGGTACTATGACTAATGCAATGTAATACTGTGTAATGTTACAATTGCAACAGTGATTCTTATATTTATTTCTGATAGCTGATATAAGCTCATGTACAATTGAAATAGTGTGTGGCAAGCTAACGGACTTGTGAAAGAACACAAACTAGAAAAAAAATCTATGAAATGGGGATTACCAGACATCTGGACCACCTTGTAGCGTGGGCAAGATAGTCTATCTTCAGTTTTAACGTTGTTGCTTTGTGTAGTTAATTAGTGGTAGCTGCTGTATAGCCATAGCGAATACCATGCGATTACTACGGTAAGCAAGGTGGGCTTCCGCTAACATATGGGCACCCAAAACCTCGTGGATGGCAGAACAGTTCAGTTCAGGAAGAGGGGAGAAGAATGTGTATAGATGTAATGTTGAGGGACATGCTGAACTTGGTTTTAAGGATCCGCCGTAACAATGATGTATCCAATGTCTCGAAACGTATTACAGATTTCCCAGGAAACTCGTCTCAAAACAAGAAACAATCCCAGCAAAACCGTACAGGTGGCAACCCTAGCAATACTTGGTGGAGTTATGGTAACTCCAACAACTGTACAAACCTGGCAATTCCCACCATGGTAAGGAACTGTTAGTCACACTTTTGAATGTGGCACACAGTGACAAATTTCATGCAATTGTGTTTGTTCTTGTTGCATCCCTTCTAATAAAGGTTCGTGATAAGAGCACGCAGATTTTATGGTAGATTTTTTGTCACTACACAGTGTGGAAAACAGAGCAATGCATGCACCCACCTATATAAGAACAACAGTAGCGATGATTCAGGACGATTATGATGGTGATAATAATGAAAATGCTGAGCTGCTGGCATGTCAACTGAATATTGATTTCTGGCATTTGACTAATAATAATAATAATTGCATTTATAGGGAGCTTTATGATGCAACGTTAATAGGTGTTGGTAACCATCTGTAATAAAATGTATGGCTTCCAGGCAAGGGTTGGTTTGTGATTCCGATAGAACTTCCTTTTAATATGGAGGTCATTTGATCTACATATCTAGTCCTACCTCTTATCCGTTCACTATGCCTAACTGTTGCAAGTGTCTTCTGAAAGCAAATACAAGTGCTTTGCTTTATCGCCACTGCTCCTTCGCAAAACCTTCAAGGACCAAATACCACTTCTTTTAGCTAAGCTAAGGCAACTCGCTCCACATGATGATAGCCGATGGTCAAAATTAATGATGGAGTGAGTGGCAGCCAAAGGAGGAACATGCCATAGACAACCGTTTTTGACATGGAGCAATAAATCGGGCTCCTGTGTTCAGAGTTATATGGATCAACATCTTGTGAGAGGATGCCTTTGTACAGCAATAAATAAATTATCGCTGATGATAGTGATGACTGGCACTTTGGCATCCATGAAATCAACACCTTGTGAGAGGATGCCTTTGTACAGCAATAAATAAATTATCGCTGATGATAGTGATGACTGGCACTTTGGCATCCATGAAAAATAGATCGACATACTTACGAACGAGTGCTGAATGGACAAAGTCATGGAGTCAAGCACAGTTAATGAAATTTAACTGACCCTGAAGTGTGGACTGCTTTTGTGAGCTGCTGACAAAATGTATTTTATATTCTCAAAAAATATCCTCATCATTGTTCGTGAAATGATTATCCCACCGGCTCAACCAACTCCTCATTTTTATCTCTAAATAAATTCACTGTTGTGAGCAAACATTGATGTGATTGAAAATTACACATTTCAATCTGCGATTAATGTAAAGAGCACTGTGGCAACAGCATTGAAATATTGCAGTGTTTGCGCTTATGAAGCACAAAATCAATAACTGACGATAATTGAAATTTACCGATTCCGTCTTTACATGTCTGTTGTTTTATGGCTGAAGTAAGAAAAAAAAGCATCCTTTTCATTATTTTTTAGATCATTGTTAGTTTTAGTCTATTATTTAGTCATTGTTCTACTACTTTCGGCACCATAGATAATTCCATGATCCTTAAGCATCCCTATAATCACGTGGATGGATCCAGCACACTTCATTTTTGCTCGTCTAGATTTACTTTCAAGGACTGTCCTTCCCTCAACAAACGTCTGTGCATTGGTGTGTTGACAAGGCCCTATCCTCATCCACTTCACGTCTAAATTTATTGTCTCCCTCTTTTATTGTAAAAAATTATCTATTGTAATGTCGGCCATCATTTCTCTGCTGATGGCACCCAGGTCTACATCACCATAGAGTCCACGAACCCAACCTCACTCAATGATGCCACATCCGGTGTTAATGTGATCTCTTCTTAAAGTGCTCCGAAAATTCTCTGGCACAATTTTTGCAAAACCACAGAAAACCTTCTTGGTAAATAGTCAAAACTGAGCAAAGACCTCAAATTTTAACACACACCTTCACGCTGACATGATATTGTAAGAGTGTGAAAAGATTTCGAGTTGTCAATCACAGCAAGCTCTATTTCATCCTTCCACATATCTTTCCTCTGCAGGACCCCGTGTGTCCATCTGAGCAATAACCCCTGCATTCACAATCAACTTTCTCCAGCTGGAGCTGAGACAATCATCCATGCCTTCATCACATCCTGCAAATGTTTAAATATTATCCTCTGCTGCCTCGGATATTTCCTCATTTTCAAACTGACAAATTATGCCAAATGTCACTGTCATACAGTACTGCTTTCTTTCATCTCTAAATTAGACCAAATCGCCACAACACTCTGCTAGTTAAAATTCCAATGCTGGATCAATTTCAAGATTGTACTTACTGTTTTAAAAACATTCTCCAAGTACTCACCCAAGTGCTTTCTGCTCCAAAAATGAAGTGTAGGTTGGTGACGTCGAAGGGCCTAAGATTGGTTCAGATTTCACTCGTCAGGAAATGTAGCTATGACTGAGGATTTAACTCGGGTTTCTAGGTTCAGAGCAGAGTGTGTTTACCACAAATCTTTGCGTTGTTTTGACGGCATTGCCTTGAAATAAAACACTATTGTTTCATTTCATAAATTATTTGCATAAAGTGTACATTTGTTTGAAATAAAAATGAAAGAATAACTATTTTGGGAGCCTTCAAAAGATATAAAGTGCCAATAATTGGGCCAATTATTTGCAAAGGGTAAACACATTCTCTAGTTACAGTGAATGGCATTGCTGATCCAATGGGATTACACCGTGACAAATGGCAAAAGGCAATAGCAATCGGGCTTTTAATTGGCTCAAATATAGTGTCAGTCTTGTGCTATATTTTAACTTCTGGATTGTTCTAGTGGCTGCAGGAATAAAAATAGTGATATAGAGCAGTTAAGCCAAGACAGATAGTGAACTAAGATGAACCGGCGCTTACTTTATTGATTAGCACGTAAATCCCAGTTGTGCTACTGTCGTTATTTACATTGCATCAATCCACCAGTGTAGAGGTATGTTAAGGTTCTATTTAACCCCGCGCTCAATTTAGTGAGTGGGTGAAAATATATTGCTTCAAACTGGCAATTCAAGTTTTGCTTATTCCAGGCAATGAAAGACGTGCTGTTGTTGTCATCGTTTGCTACAATTGTCAATTCACACAATATTTATGGGTTCAAAGTGGAGACAGTTGTCCACCTGAGATTGTCAACAACTACGCAGACTGTTGATTGTGTTTATATTAAATACTGAAGGCTTTACGTGTAAATTTCAATCCTGTGTTACCCTGCTAACAATGTTGGTTATTTGGCAAAGATTGCAAACATGCTTAAACATCACCACATCACCTATGGATAATGAAGTAATATAAATATTTCATGCAGTTCTTTTGTCAGCAGTCACGTCTCTGGTATGTAGTTTATGAAACCCTTTTCGACCAATTACAGTAATAAGTAGCCACATAAAAAAATTGCAATCGTATACATAATATATGATTGCAAAGTTTGAAAACTGAAAATATCTTGGGTCAAAGTTCAAACACGTATTTATTCCACAATGAGCCAAGAATGAACACTTGACTTGAAGTGAATTGGACAGACGGTGGTGTTGTAATTGCATGTGGACAGAAAACTATAATAAGTAACGCTCTCAATTTTCACCATGATTAATGGGTAACTTTTCTTGTTATTGCACAGCTAATTAAATATTCATTACAGTTTAGAATCCAAGGGATCCGTGTCATCCCACAAACTAATAGTGTAATCCGTCAACTGCTGAAGACACATGAAGCAGATACAAAATGTGGGCTGCATTTGTTTAAAATATTTATAGAGCACAAATTATTATTTAACGTTGTTCCATTTTCTGCAGTGGTTTTAACTGGAGAACTTATTAAATTAATAAGGTAGCCTAATTACATTTTGATGGTTTTGAATGTTTTGGCATAGCGTTGTCTAAATCACCGTATGTAAATTATAATGTATGCCCCTTTGTCAGTTCACAGCGAAATGAAGGCCTCACCTTTGTGCAATGCTCTTAAAAGCTGTTTGCAGATACTTTACCAAACACGTCAGTGTGAGCTGGTGGAGGGCTTTTTCGGATATTACGCACCACAGCAGGCGATACACTCTGCCACCACTTCTCCACCCCACGAGTATCTATATTCCATAAAATACTATAAATGTTTAAGGAAATGTCCACATGAGCAGGGCGCAGTAGTGTGCTAAAAGCCATATCCATTCCATAACACCATAATCAAACCATGCGTGGCATGTCACTTTGTAATTCTCGCACCACGCTGCGGTGTCAGAAGCAAGTCCCAAGCCCCCAAGGCGATTCTGCATTACACGACGTGATTGTTGATCAGACTACTGGGTTATTCAGGTCAGTGTACATGGTGAGTATCTAGTGAGTTCCTCAGAAAAATGTGACCACCAGAGGCACAGGCGGATACGGTGATTATGATCGACACCTACAGCGCTGATGCACACGTAACAACATATACATACAGGTATATCTCAATGGGCCAAGGAAACGGAGGAACCTATATACGGTCCTAAAGTACTCACACATCTTCCACTTGCACCCTTTGTACTGTGTCATGTGATGCTGTTTCATTTAAACGCTGTAAATGCTCAGTGGTAAATATGCCGTTCTTCAATTGTTTGCTCAGTTCTCTTCTGGTGGAAGGGCCCGCACTGGAAGGACAGCCCCTTTATATTGTTCTTTGGCCTATTCTTTCACTGGCAGATGTGCTGGAAGAGATAGGGGTACCCATACGTTACGTCTCCACACGCGACGTGTCGAATGACTTATTATATGGTGTGCTCGTTTATATCTTTGGGTGGACAGAGACAAAAAGAAGGCTTACAAAACTTGCACCAATGGTAGCAAATCCAGTGCACTCATCATTACACAAAGACCGCAGAGTGTTGCATGAACTCGAAGGATATTAATTAAATAGTTTCAGGGCGCCCATTTCATCACCTAACAGACATGGATATCATGAATGTGCCATCAACGTCTTTAATATCTCAAGTTGGGTTTGCAGTCGTGATGTGCCATCCCCTTACCCCACCACCGGTTTCCATTAAATTTCTATGTTGTTGCCAAACACAGAGGAAACTGTGCAAAGTCTAACCGTGCCCGAAATGCTGGCGTTATGTTGTGAAGATGAGAACGTGAGCAGCCTACAGAGGGTGACATAAAACGAGACCCCTGGTGTGTAAAACCTCTTGTGTCAGTGAGAATATTCCTATAACCATGGCCTCCTGTGAGTGACTGTAACTGCATCTTGCAATTCGTCTTTCTTTAGATCGTGTGCCGCAGGTCGACCCTTACACCCCCTATTGCTTTGCGCTGCCAATTGTACGAATTACCTAATTAAGTAGAGTGCGATAATACTGAGCGTCTGGGGATGCTGCCGCGGTGTGTGTATTATTTAGCACACCAGACTTGTAATCGAGACATCTCTCTGTGCGCAGTTAAAACAATACGGAATTATCTTAACCCTCCCCCCCGCCTCCACTGCAAGTAAATTGGCAGGGTGGTAGGGTAAAGTGTAGGTATTCTTCTTCGGAGCAGTGTGAAAGAGTAGCCCAACAACTGTCTAAGGGAGAATTTCTGGAGCGACGTATTGATGGAAAGCGAATCGCTGCACTTTTACCTTTCCCTTTTGCGGAGGATCATTTCATCAAATGGGATTTTTACAAGAGTGTACAGGTCCGACCACAGCGAGGATTCAGATATAGCAGTTTTAAATAGTCATGATGTCAGTAGAGAAACAGGTGATTCCAAGGTTGATTTTATTTAACAAATGGGTGACAGCATGACAGTGGCATCAATGATTTCACAATAGGGACATGTGGTTGCTTAAACCAGCCCACCGCCCGTAACCCCCAACTCTCTCACGTAACTTGCGTGTGGCTGAGCGCGGTCAGCACCACATTGTATTTCCGAAAGCAGCCTTTCACTCGAAATATAAAAGATGAATTTTAAAATGTCTGACGCGCGCAAATTCTACACCGGGTTATGGACGAGACACGGAAACGGCAAAGGGGGAGCAGTGAGCCAGGTGTTGAGTCGGCGCCAATCCGCCAGACGCTGTTTCCTATGCAGTATGGTGCAGTATGGTGTTAAAGGCCAATTAATTAATTCGTGTTTGTTTTTTTACTTATTTGAGAGGACACCCACGCAGAACATGGAGAGAAAACACAAAATCCACACCAAAAAGCCTGTTTGAGGCGAGACTCGAGCTGACTTGGGCAGGACTCTCTGTGAGGTGCAGATGTTACTGCTGCGTCACTCTGCCACCCAGTTGAGCATCACTTATTGCACAATGGATTGTCTGGACTTTGAGTGAGAGAGCACGTGGAGCAGTTCTGAATTAAAACATATTGACAGACTGGGTGAGCATTGGTGAGAGCTTCAAACAGGCAGCAACTAGCACTAGGCTTATTTAACGTCTGAATTGACCACATATTAACAAAAGCTCTTGCTGATTACGAGAGAGGAATACCTATGAGGTGCACAAACGATATAATACCTGCCCTCTTGTTTTCAGAACTAATAATGATTAGCAGTGATGCCATTATTTTATGATTTTAACGATACATGTTTAGCATGTGAACATTGGATGGGTCAGCACTTAATCATATCCTTGGAAACAACGGTTAGCATTGTTTTTAATCACTGAAAGTAGAAATCAAAGCAATATTTACAACCATAATTGTCATAGTCACATCTCAAATCGTATAAAAAATTTGACGAAAAACAGTGTGAAAGCATCTCTTGTTAAACCATATTGATTACTGCTCGTCACTTGATTCCTTGGCATGATTAAATGCATAAACAACAGTGTAATAAATAGTGTCGGAAAGTAATAGGCAATCGAGCATTATACTTGTTTTTACGCAAATTATGAAACTCAAACACTTTTTGGCATGATTGTTTAAAACAACTTCACCTGACCGGACGGAAGGACATCAGCAAAAAAAAATTGTGTAGATATATCTCATCTTATCTCATTGTCTGAAACCGCTTAGTCCTATACAGGGTCACG
>JAZEWT010000013.1:13915867-13927695 GCA_036362905.1 Mordacia mordax
TATCTGCAAAAAAAAAGTAACAAAACTGACTTGAATAATTATACCCATTAGCCACTTATCTTACAATGTAAAATTTTCAGGAAGAATATTAGGAATGGAATCGTATTCTTTTTCTTTTGCACGGTGCGTTAGTGCGCTCTAAGTCTGGGTCCCAGCGAATAGAGCAATGTGGTAGCATTGATGTTGATCCCATCGATTCCTCCCTCGTATATTTTGTCGGTGTAAATGTGAGCGATGCGGCTGATGTTCTGACGCTTGCCGCAATCACAGAAGGTTTGTGTCTCATTCCCCGACGATGGAGGAGGGACTAGAATAATAGGGGATTTCAAGAAGAAAACCCACCACATGAGCAAGCTGGTTTGAGGAAAGTTTTCTCTTCCATTTACTATGCATATAATGTGCACAATAGAGGTTAGATTCTCGGAAATAAAACTGCTTGTATAATTTGCACCAAAGTCTGCCCAATATTGGAACCATGCATACTTTCAAAATGGACAAAAATGTGATCGCCTACAAAATTAATTGTACGATGCCCATCATCTCAGTGACGAGTAAAAAAAAGAACGATTAGTATTTGAGTTCTGAATTTTATAAAAAGAGTCATGCAACGTCTTGATATATAATGATATGGAGGACTGTTAAATGAATATGAACCTCAGGCAGAAAAATGTAAAGCAAACATAAAAAGCATTTCACACTCTTTGTCAAACTTTAATATGTGCAAATTGCCATTCAAACAATCATTAAATAGTACAGACTTGGTGTTCCTTATCAAATGTGTCCTTTGTGTTACATAGAATGACACCGTGCTGGGATAATTTTGTAATAGGCCACGTTTTTTCAGTTGCTCTATTGCATAGGTCGAGTAAAAATTCATACGTGATGTTTTTCCACTCTGCGGAACGTGCGATGTTGAATAAAGCAGAATGTAATTTCCCGAAGAAAATGAGCATTGAAGCAGTACCCATCTACTTTTCAAAGCTCTAAACCCGCCCTGAACCCATGGGGGAGGGGGGGGAAATTCAACATTTCTCTGGCGAGGGAGAAGCATTCAAATCAAATGTTAAGCGATTAAATATTATTTCTGCGGCCTATTATAAGTGCTTTCAACAATTTACCTACACTTGCCTAATGTGTAGTGATGGAAGTGTGTAAATCATGAATATCAGCTAACACTGTTCATAAATTAATGGAATTAATCGACGAATTCCATTTTTTGGGTTAGGTCACGTAAAAATATTTGTCATTCGCTATCCGATGGCGGCCAATTGGTGGGGTTTGTCGGTGTGAACAAGGCGTGCCGGTTATGTATTCAGTCTCTTGCCACCGGTGTGTTGAACAGCAAACTCACAACATTTACAAATGAAATACGACGTTTCGCTGATAATTGCAATTAGCATAATCAGACAACCCGCACCAACTTGAGACGAGTTCGCTTTGGAATAAAGAGAAAACATTTCGATCTCCATGGGGAGGTTGTGATATCATCAATCGCACGCTTGCCCGTTCCAGGATCCAATGGGGAGGGGGGGGGTTGGGGGTGTGGTATTGAAAGCTTGGTTTATTAGATTAAATTAGTCAGGTGTACGAATCACTTGAGTCTTATTGGACAAAGGGCCAAGCTTGTCAAATTACCTTCATCAGAAAGTGATATGCAACGGGATTGTGTTCATGTAACAGAACATGCGTAACAAATAAAACATATGGTTTGAGAACACTTTTTAAACGCATTTATTTGTATAGTTATCGGAACGATTAAAATAATTTTATTTCTATCAATTTCAATAGACTCTCAGATTAGTGTAGACTAATCGTGATTCGTTATGCATACAATGTAGATGTTGTCAAATTAATTGTGTGACTTTAATGGCAGGCATAACTTTGCAACTGCTGAACGTTATATTTGTGACTTATAATATTCCTTTTATGTTCTCGAAGTGTTATGGGTGGTGAGTGAGTGTGGCGAGAGAGACGATGCCATTTATTGGTGGTGAAGTCATCATCGCTTTGTGACCCTCGGGTAAAGGCGATCTATAAATGCTATTATTATTATTAAATGAACAACCACCGTTGTCTTCTGCACGCAGTGATACTTATTTTATAGTCTCGGGTGTCTTCTTTAGTGGTAGGGTGGAGCAATGTTAACGTCCACACCTCACAGAAGGAAGACCCTGTCCGGGGAAGAAATCGAACTGCCTTGGGAAGTTTGTGTTCTCCCCCTGTTATGGGTGAGTTTCTTCCGGGTTCTCCAGGTTCCTCGCATAACAGAATAACTAATTTACTAATTGGCCGATAACATCATAATATACAGCATACAGTGTCTGGAGGGTTGGTGCCACGTGGCTGACTCCCCCCACCCCCATTCCTCTACGAGGCTTCCTCATAGTTCTTTTTTCAAAGGAATACTGTCGACATTGAACGAATACAATGTGCGTTATAAATTGTACATTTATTTATTATATTTCTTTGTCGAGTTTGTGTGTTTTTCCGTGTTCAAATGAATTTCCTCCCGTGGGTATAAAAAAACCTCACTATTTGATCAATGAGAGCTTAATACAGTGGTAAGACAAAGGTTATGAACCCTTTAGAATTGTTTATTTCCAAATAAATTTGTCCAAAAATATTATCAGATCTTCATCTAAGGTTTAATAATAATAAAAGCCTTGATTTAAAAAAATCGGACACACAATTTTACTTTTTCAGTTACGTATGGAGAAAAAAATATGCAATATTCAATGTTTTTCTTGGAAAATATGTGAATCTCGAGGTTAATAATCTAAATTGAGGTAATTAGAGTTGGGTGTTTCAAATTATAGGATAACAATCGGGAATGAGTTTGTTGACCTATGTGGTGCCAAGCCTCGCGCCGTGCCAGCTGGGTACATGGTGACGCCCACGCTGGGGTCAGATTGGGTCGTTCACCAAGTTAATTCAAGTCAGTTGGACAGGGCTTAGGGGTGGCGCTGATTGGCGGAGGAAAGCAAGAAAGTGAGGTTCCCCAGGGTCATAACACGTGGTCTGAGAGGGAACATAAGGCAGATGTCTGTTGATCGGATTGGCTAACGGACGTGCGATGACATAGCATGGCTGATTGATGTCGGAGGGGATATATTAAGAGATGTACGGAAGCGAAGAGAGTTCTGCATGGGATATGGCAGCGGAGTGACATCCGATGTACTCAAGGAGAGTCATTTGTGCATGAAGCACAGGGTGGGTGGAGTCGTGTGTTAAGTAGTGTTGTGCGTTAGTGAGTTGTTTATAGTGTGGTTTAATCAAAAGCTGGAAAGACAGAAGTCTCCTGTCTCCTCGTTGGAGTGGCTGCTGCGTGTATGCTGAGGAGAGAGGAAGCCGCCACCGTGTTCTGTGCTCGACGTTGGGACAGAGAGGGCACATCAGTGGGCGACTAATTGATGGTGATTGAGTTGGCCCGTTGGCTTGCACTCACACCTACGCTATATGAAAATCAAACTCAAGTCTCATCCATCAGAGTCTAGTCTTCACCACACAGTTTTGTGGAAGCGTGCCATGCACCGATCAAAATATATTTCCAAGGACCTCATGAAAAGAATTGTCAATGCTTATTGGTCTGGAAATGGTCACAACCATTTATGAAGATGTTGGGCTCAACGAATCCACTGTCAGGCAGATAGTGTACAAAAGGAGAGAATTCAATACCATTATTGCTCCTTACACGTGTAGTCACCTAGCGAAAATCACTCCAAGAGCAAGGTATACAATAATTCAGCTCACAAATAACCCCAGGGTAATGATTGTTAGGGTTCTGCCAGCCTCTTTTGATTTGGCTATTGTTAGTATTCATGAGTCCACCATCAGGAAAACATTGAACAAAAATGGTGTGCAACATAAGAACCTCACCCCAACTGTGAAGCATGGTGATGGTAGAATCATGGTTTTGGGCTGATTTGCTGTCTCAGGACTCAAGCGTCTTGTCATCATTAATTGAACCATGAATTTGGGATTCTACCAGCAAATTCTACATTAGAAAGTAGGTGATGCAGCAAGACAACGATCCTAAAAACACAAGTGAATCTACAAATAAAAATGGCTGAAGCAGAAGATATCCCAGATTTTGGAATGGTCAAGTAAAAGTCCAGAACTTAACCCAATTGAAATGTTGTGGTAGAACCTGAAGTGAGCAGTGTATGCAAGAAAGCCCACAAATATCTGTGAGTTGAAGCATTTCTACCAAAATGTATCCAAGCCAATGTACCAGACTGAACGAAAGTTAACTTTTACTTTAGCTGAAGTTAGTTACTGAATGCAAAGTTTCAAGTACTTTTCCGAAAGAGAAATTGAATGTCGGATTTTTTTCCCAATAAATGAATGAAAAACGTAGATATCGTGTGCTATTTGTTTCATCAGGTTCTCTATCTATTATTTGGATTTATATAGGTGTCTATTATTACAGCAGAAAGCACCCAGTGAGATTATAAGCTTCAGATGAGGCATTCCCACGATATAACAAACGTCCGAACTGACCAACATAACATTTTCGGTCAAATTTATGCAGAAATAAAGCCAATTCTAAAGGATTCATGAACTTTTCTCACCACTGTATATAGAGGATGCAATGTATGGCAAATGTTGGCTTCCGTTTTCTGTGTTGCTACCTTCTCCCTCCTCCACCTCACCTCACCCCTTCCTCCGAATCGTTCCCCTATCTTTGAGAGTAAATTAAACTGTGCATATTGAGTCGTGGATTATTATTAGACCCAAGTGGGATGATTGGTTCAGCTGACAAACTAGGATTCAGAGCCGCAACAGTCTGATTTGCAAGCCGCACACTCACACTCTACCTATTAGCCACAGCCTACAGGCCAGAGTGAATGTGTTGAATGGCCTAAGGACATTTACTTTCTTGACCATGCACAAAGGTACCGACATGCGCATTAAGTATTCAACATGCACAACAAATCAGCACAACTATTGACTGATAAGCTAGCAATGCATCTAGCAGCCACAATGAACAGCATTGTGGAGAGTACTCTGCATGCATGAACGGTCAGTGTGAATTTACAGCATGTATGATTGAATCTACAGCTTCGTTTTTTCATTCAATGGCAGAAATAATTTTAATGTTAAAGACTACGTTTGCTGGAACCCGGGTCCACGATAACATTTGATGTTCAGTGAGCAATTCAGTTTAGCGTCAGGATCCCATGATGGGTTTTGGAAGTCGGTGAATGTTTGTAGCTATCTCTGATACCAAATCAGCCACGACCCTATGTGCAGGTGTGACCTTGTGTCTCCCCGATGTGGCACACTGGCTCGCCGATGTGCACTGATATATTTTCCTCTAACATGATACTGTTTATTTCAATTTGCTGTGAGATCCACTACAGTTCAGTTTAGGACTGCATCTACAACAATGTTGAGTCAGGCATGGTGATGTGTATCTACAATAATCCACTTTGGAAGTGATGGATGGTGGATGACACGAAACAATACACCTCCTAAAGCTGCTTGTCAGGGCCACCCACCGTTATGGGCAGGAGTGAGAGAATATAAGGGAGAGGTTTGATGAGATCTCAAAGTGTGTGCTCACCCTGGGTTCAATTGGGGTGGCTGTGCAGGGAGGAGGTAAGGCTTCATGACGCGAGATGTTCAATCAGACAAAGTGAGGTGGTTGAGTTAACATGGTATCAATTTAATACCCCGAGTGAACCATATTTTACAGCTCACTTTGCCGTCTAAATAGCTGGAATGGTACCGTCTGGACCTCTGTGGGATACAAAAGGTCGGGTGGACTGGTTCTGGCTTCAATCAGCAGGAGGGGTGGACTCCTGGTGGATAGCCCTCCATTCGGGACAGGAAATGCCAAGCAACAGGGAGTGGCTCTTCTTAATAAAATAATGAAGGGGGAATGGGAATGTGGTGGTGAGGTGTGAGAACCGGCGAGTCCCAGTCTACTGTGGGCTCGCCTCACTATAAATAGGAGGTGAGGGATGGTGGTAGTGATGGCTTATGGTCCCACTGAAGATGAACATCATTTGAGAGATGCAGGCAAGGCAGATGAGTCAGATGCCTTATATGACCTTCTGTCTCAAGTGTTGGCTAAAGTGGCCCCTCGAGATATAATCATTCTGCTAGATGACTTTAATGCCCGAGTGGGTAATGATGCAGATACCTGGGCTGGAGTGATTGGAAGGCATGGACCAGATCAGCCCAACAACAATTGTAGGAGGCTGCTAGACTTCTGTGCAGCCCATGGGCTTATAATAACCAACACACTCTTTCGTCATCGGTGCATCCACACAACATCTTAGGTACATGCCGGGTTCAAGCAAGACCATCTGCTGGACTACATATTGGCAGAGCAGCGGATGCAGGCCCATGTCCTTGCTACCAGGACCTATCGAGGAGCTGATCTGACTTCTCTCCATTAGCTTGTCATCTCTAAGATCTGCCTGCAATTTTTCGACGGCAGTGGTGAGCGTCCACCAAGGAGCCCATTAAAATCCACAGTGGCGTGGTCTCGGCTAGCTCATGAAAGCTGTATAAGAGAATTTCATCATTGTTTGCAGCTGGGGCTGATATCGTCCCCCACTCCTTACAATGCCGAGGGGAAATGGGTAAGGTGGCTCATGCAGCTGGAATGGCTGCACCGGGTACATGGTCCAGACCTCCCCAGAAACCCCGGTTGATGGAGGAGGTGTTCAATCTAGCCGAGAGAAAATGGCAGGCCCACTCCTACTGCCTGCAACATCCTACGCCAGAAAATGAGGAGGTTTAGCGCAGCCTTCGCTCGGAGGTTCGGAGAGCTGTGCAGCATTGTAAGGATGATAGTGGTCGCAGGCTGCTGAGGAGATGGAGTCTGCCTCAGTAGCCCATGATCGAAAATCACTCTTGAATTCCATCAAAAGATTGACTAGCAACACTGCACCGATTACCATTTTTAAAGGAGAAAATGGTGATCCAATCTCCAATACCTAGGAACAAGTTTGCAAATTTGCAGAGCATTTCTGAAAGGTCTTGGGGGAGGGGAACCCCCCCCACACCGAATTTAATAACACTATGGTACAACATAGAGGTGACCCTGCTGGGGCTGTGGTACCTCAAATAATGGAAGAAGTAGCCACACCCTGTGAGTGACCTCAGAGATGCCACCAAGAGAGGAAATACGTGAGGCGATTCAGAGCCCGAGACCAGGAAAAGCACCGGGCAGAGACGATCCTCCAAGCGAAATGCTGAGGGAAGGCAGTGCTTGTCTGTAGACTCCCCTGTATGACATCATTACAACCATGTGGAGCACAGGAAGGGTCCCGCAAGAATGGAAATATGCCTCAGTAGTCCACCTCTTTAAGAAGGGGGGGCCGCACTGATTGTAATAACTACAGGGGCATCTTGCTCCTCAGTGTGCCGGGAAAGGTCCTGGCAAGGATCTCTCAAGATCGTCTTGCTAGGCACCTTGAGGAGATGCTTGCAGAACCCCAATGTGGTTTCAGGCGGGGGCAGTCTTGCACAGACACCATAGTCTCTGTCCAGTTGCTACAGCAGAGGTGTAACGAATTCCAACAGAACCTGCATCTCTGCTCTATTGACCTGGTCAAGGCCTATGGTACCATTAGTAGGCCAGGACTGTGGATTGTTCTTTGTGCTTTTGAGATCCCTGACACCCTGCTCACTATCATTAAGGACCTTCATGAGGGTGGGCAAGCCCGGGTAAAGCTTCGTGGTTGAGAGTCAGAACCATTCCCTGTTCACCTTGGGGTGCAACAGGGATGCCCTCTGGCTCCTACATTATTCAACATCTTTTTTCACCACATAGTTAGAGAGGCTTTCCATGGATGTTCCAGTGGAATATACTTCTGGTAGAGGTACAATGGGAGGCTGACTGATGCCCAGGTGCGGTCAAGGGATGGTCTCCTATTGGCCAAACATGTTATTGATGCCAATGATTTAGTGATTGCTACTCATTCTGAGGAGGAGTTGGAGGCTCTGCTGTTGAACCTAAAGAATGCCACAAAGAAGTGAGGTCTTAACGTAAATCCCACAAAACAAAGCACCTGTCTGGGTATATAGTGCCACCAAATACTCCACCTCTTCAGCTGTCCATGAGTGATGGGGCAGTTGTGGAGAAAATGGAGAAGTTTCCATACTTAGGCCGGTTCTGGTTTTACAGCAGATATCTCACTTCAAATCAGTCGGGCAGCATTATCGTTTCATCGGCTACGAAACGCCGTGTGGAAGCTGCCTGGCCTGACGCTCCACACAAAGATTCGGGTCTTCCCAGCTGCGGTAATACCCGCTCTTCTCTATGCTTGCGAAACCTGAACGCCCCTGGCGGAACATCTGTGCGATCTTGAAACTTTCCAGCTGGCCTACCTACGATTCATCCTGGGTTTAACCAGATTAGAATGTGTGAGGTGCTCACAAATTCTCGAAATATCTGGACAGAGTTCCATTGGTGAGCTCCTCCAGCAGACGAGGCTACAGTGGCTGAGTCATGGAGCCCACATGCCCAGCCACCACATGCCCAAGCAGTTGTTGTTTGGCCGGATAGAGGGGGCTCAATGGGTGCGGCATAGGCTAGAGAAGAAATGGACTGATGTGTCACAGGAGTACTTGGGGCTGAGTGGACTTGCTGAAGTATGGTACCAGCGGTGACAAGATCGACAGTTGAAGGCAGTCGCCCTCCAACAACAACGGAGGGTGGAGGAGCGACAGTCACAACAACGAGCAGAACATCGGGCAGCTAAAACACAGCAAGTTGGTACAGTAGGGAGCATAGGTGGTTCATCTGCCAGTCATCTCAGTCAGGCAACCCATAACACCTGGGTCTGTCTCGTGACCTGTCAGCGAGCCTTCGACACTTCACGCGGCTTAAAGGTGCACATGGCCTGACTCAGGTGCCGTGGTGACGTCACCGTCACTCGTGGCGAATGGCGGTTGCTGTTATTGTGTAACAGTGTGGTCGTGTAAAGAAATTCCCGAGTCCGTGAGATGCCCCCTCACCCAGACGAGGCTCCGCAACGACTGTGTCATTGTGTGGGTTCGGGTACGGCCCTACGTGTGCACTCCGCCGCACCTCGCATAGCACTCGCAATTCGACTCAAAGTCGACACCCACATTATCACAACCCTTAATAGTCTAAATGTGGAACTTGTATGGCTGGAGCACAATCACCCACTGCATGACTTCTATTGTCCACCTAAGCACGTTTAATGAACATGAGGGGCTGATGATTGGTCTTTAAGATGAACCCCCCTCAATACAAGTACAACTGTTATTTTTGTACGGCCCACACCAGTCGGAGACATTCACGTTCAATTACAGAGCATCTCGTTTATCGGTGGAGTAGTTACTGACTGATGTACAGCACTAGGACAACGTCCCCTTCATGTTGTTGTATGAGCATAGTCCCTAACCCTACTTTTGACATGTCGGTCCTCACAATAAATGGTTTTGTGTCGTCGAGCAGTTTCACTATGGGGCCAGTCATCAGTGCAGACCTCAACGTTTCAAAAGCCCAGTTTGTGTTCTCTGTCCACTTAAGCACGTCAGAGCGGTGTGTACTCGTCATGTCTTTCTAAGTCTTTGCAATATCTGCAAACCCTGCAATTAAATTCCTGTTGTACCCAACAAGCCCATGAAAGGAGTAGTTTCTATTATAGTAGCGGGCGCCGAGCATTCGCAATCTTAGTTGCTTTCTCGGCTTGTGGCGTAATTTCTCCCTCTGCCACAACATGTCCTAAGAAGCTTTTTTTTTATCACTCCAAGCTGGCACTTGGCAGGATGTACTGTTAGATTGTGTTTCCTTAGCCTATCAAGCATCGCTCGGAGTACTGTCATGTGCTCTTCCCCGATTGTGGTAAAGATTAAAATGTCGTCAAAGTAATTTGTCACCTCGGGTATAACAATAAGCAATCCCTACATCAGGTGACTCAAAGCAGCTGTGGCATTTATAAATCCGAACGGCATTACATTAAATTGGTATAATTCCTGAAGGGTAATGAAAGCCGTTTTTTTGTCTTCTGGTGCAATTGGAAGTTGCAAATAGCCTTTGGCGAGATCGATTTTTAGAGAAGTATTTACTGTTGCCCAATTGCGTGAACATTGCCTCCGGGTTTGGAATTGGCTCAGTGTCAAATTTTATGATCTGATTTAGTCGTCAGTATTCTACACAGAATCCGTTCGACCCATCGGGCTTCGAAACCAGAACAATTGGACTTGCATTGCTCGATTTGGAGTTCTGGATGACGCCCGTTTCCAGCATGCCTTGTAACTCGGCCCCTATCTCCTGCCTGAATACTAAAGGTGCTGGATATGTATGCTAGCGTACATGAACCTCATATTAGGTTAAAGTGGAATTCTGACAGCTCTGTAACCTGGTCGGTCCGTTAACACATCGGAGAACTTCTTTGGTAAGTCCGTGATTCTTTTGAATCTCCGACATCTCTGAATTTTTCCGTACGTCCTGTCAATTCCGTTTTCTTTTCTCATCTGGGGGCAACACCAGCTTTGGGTCGCTGGTTCAAGGGTCGTCTCACTCACACACCGCCTATTCATTGTTATAGCGTCGAGCCGAGCGTTAGGTGTATTTCGCTCAATGTACCACTTCAACATATTAGCATGAAATAGTTTCTATTTGCCATTAAATTCATCCACGTAATAGGTTTTCCCCATTTCCACACTATTTCAAACAGCCCTTTGTACTGCAGCAGCAATATGTTTTTGTCATTTGGGAGGACCAGGGCCACCTTTTCTGCCTCCTGCGTGTATCTGTCTCATGTCTTTCTGTCGTACAACTGTTTGTATCACGTGCAGGCCTTCCCAAGGGTCTGTTGTGCCAATTCACACGTCTCCTCCAGTCGTTTTCTCAAGTCAAACAGGTACTAGTACATCTAGACGTCATCATCGGCCCTCCCCTGCATTAACAATTCGCTCAATATCATTAATAGTCCTAGTGCGGTGCGTCTATACTGCAGTTCAAATGGGAAGAACCCTAGTCTTCCCTGAGGTACGTCATGGTAAAGAAACCTTAGCAGCACCAAGTACTTGTCTCTCTCAGGGTTGACACTGGTGCATACGTTGCAGCATCATTTTTAACATACTATTGATCCACCCGCGTCTATACTGCTTGAGCGGCGGCGTCTCGGGAGGTGCTGTCAGAATTTTATGTCCACGAGGGAACTGTATTGAGACTGGTCTGTCCCAGGCTATAGCGCCTGGGATATTGCCGATAACAACGTATATGGAGGGAGGCCCTTCCATGCAGAGAGCCTCCACTTGCTCTTAGTGAACATCGCTTTGCGGTTCCATCCATTAACCAACATTACTTTTGAGCTCTGGTTAGTTGTGAGGCATCAACTAGTTTTTGGCACACCACTGGTCCAGAACACCCAGAGTCTCTCAACACTATACGTGGGTGCTGTCTCCACCTTCACGTTGCGACCCGTTTACTGCTGTTCCATGGCGGTTATCGGCCCTCGCTTCGTGACCAACCTCATCTCCATCGCTATGCATTACGTATCTCTATCTTATTTTTCCTGCTCCAGCTCTCTCACGCTCCCTCGCACATTCTCTCTGCTCTCTCACGTTACTCATGCTCTCTCATCGATTTATCTCCGCTTTCTCTTCATATTTTTTCTCCGCTGCTCTCAGATCTCTGCACTGCATGCTCATCTTTTCTCCATACCTGTTGCTCGACATAGAATTCTTGCAGGGTAGCTCCTTCCTAGACTAGGTCTCTACCTAGGTCTAACAAGTCCTGACCCATAATTGCTAATGATCGTTGGGTTGGATCACTCGAGGGGAACCCGCTCCTTTGTGCAGCCACCGTGCACTCCTGATTTTGACTCCAATAC
>JAZEWT010000013.1:13927880-13939424 GCA_036362905.1 Mordacia mordax
CGCTGCCCTGCAATTATTATGTTACGGTCAATTAATTAATGGGGTTTTTTTTGCATGGACGAAAACCAGATAACCCGGCGTAAACCCATGCAGAAGAGGAATCGAACTGCCTCTGGCAGTAATTATTTATGATAACCCAACAAATACTACTTCCCAGGAGAGGAGACACAAGTGAATTGCACTTTGAACCCAGTTACCGTGGTTTCATTGCCAACCACAGCTTACGTCTATCCCTATGCCCTCCCCTTTTATCAAACTGAAATACCCAACATGGTGAAGTATAGTCAAACATCCCGCCAAGACGAGCACAGCATGGGAAAGCTTTAATCTATCAGTGGCTTGACAAATAACTGTAAGTTATCATTCTTACAACTGATCGTCTCGTAGGATAAGCTGGCTTAACCTCGTGGCCATGCTACACATCACTCATTGCCTCACATGTGAAAGACAGAATAGACAAGAGCTTCTCATTCACCACCAAAACTACATTCATAATGCACGAGCGCAACTAAGCCTTAATGGGAGATAGAAATAGTCCTAGGTTCTGGTCAGCCGCTGTTGCATGCAACTTTCTATACTATGAACAACAGTCTTGCTATTAACTCACACCAGCATCACCCGCAATGTAAGACATTCGCAGTATCTTACAACAGCACTGCCCCACATGTTGTGTAAATCCACAGTAGCCACTGCAAAGGCAGACGCTGCCAATTACACATGCAACGGAGACGTTATAAATGGTGTGAGGCAGTCATGACTTGAACACACAATGGAACGTGTTGACCGTAGCACTCAGTAGTAAACATGAAGCGATATGCGTTACCTAAACTGCTGGTAGGGAAGTGTAACATGCATTATTAATATACTACGTATGAAAAGCAATAGCGTTGAGGATAAGTGTTATAAAGTGAGCTTTCAACAAAACAGATGTAAAACGACGAGTCGAGCGCAAAGAGTGAGTCTTTCTTCATAGAGCGTCCACACGTAATCCTGTCGCAGCACGCAAATCAATAGGATTCTCACCGCCTCCCACCTGCCCTGCCCCTGGGTTCAATAGTGTATCCGCACTATCTCTCGGCCAATTGAATTCAAACAACGATCTGTCACTTTTTTATGCAAGCACCGACCTCGGTTTCCGCCCTCGATCGATGGACAGAACCGATTCTCATCAAATATTAAATGTACAGCCTTAGAATGTTCGTACTCCGAAGACAAGGTGATTTAAACGAGAGCTGTCACTAAATATTTACTTGGATGGAAGTGCACATTGGGTTCTTGCAAGTTGTGTACACACTCTATTCTATGTATTCTTGCTCAACTCTTTATTTGTCCGTAGTGTGGCTTTGGACTCATGTGGTTATAGTGAGGATCCAATAAATGCGTTATTACAAGCGACAAGGCTCAATAAATGAAGCATTTATCTGCAACAAAACTTCTAAACATTAATAACCTTTGTAGTTTCGGACACCGTTGAAGCAACTCAGTGTTTCACGATGTTTGGTATTGAATTTGTGTCCTTAGCATATTTAGTCAGATTTTCACAGTATGTACGTTGTTGTGCGGACTGAACTGGAAGACTGTGTGTGATGCATTTTCCCCTCGTCTTAATTTTCTTCGTGAATTCTGCATTCGCAAAGGAAAATGTGTAAATAAGAGAGTTGTACGAGAGATAGTGTGCATAATAATGTAGGAATAACAAAGTGGACTCGCGCTAAGTATAAACAGAACGATCATTGTTTTGTCGTTGAGGGGGGGGGGGTTTGGCTCGCGCTTGCGTTCAGGCGAAGGAACTGAAAAACGTGTTAAACGACTCTGCAGTGCATGCTGGTGAGTACGATGATAGAGATGATTTTCCCTCCCAGTGACATTGGATTTATGACGTAACCGTGACTGTTCTCTGCCTCAGCATTTGATATTCGAAATGATGGATATTTCATTCCCATTTACGTCACCCAGGGTATAAAAAAATAACATTCACTCAGTCGTACAATTTTGTAACCATATGTTCCCCCAATTACTTGGTTAATGTTCCAAACGAGTTTAGTGTAAGGCATTTTTGTCTTGCCAATCGGACGAACTGATAGTGACAGTTTAATAGCATAGTACTTGAACGTGAATATGAAATTGTAACGTTATCTCGTTAAGAATATCGCTCATTGATGATTTCTCTTTTTGAATATCCCATCTCATCAAGTCAATTCATGTACTCTGCAGACAATTTCAAATCGATGATACGTTAGATATATGAATTTTAAGTAAATAAATCGGTACTGATTATAAACTGGACAAATAATCAATACGATCAGTACCCCCTTAATCCTATATAGGGGTTGTGGGCAGCTAGAGCCTATCCTGGCAGACACAGGTGCAAAGTATATCTATATTCTAGATAGGATGCCAGACCATTGTAGGGAATCAACGGCAATTTAGTCGTACAAATTAACCTGGTTGGCATGTCTTTGGACGGTGGAAAGAAACCGGAATACTTGTAAAAATCCACATGGACACAGAGAGCATGCAAACCTCACCTAAAAAGTTACCCGAGCCGAGAATCAAACCCACTATCTTATTTCTTTTAGGTGGCAACGCTACACTGCACCACTATGCTGCAATACAAATATTCTGAACGTTGCAGTTCTCGTATAAATACCGAAAAGTGTTTTTTTGTGTTATGTCATAGGTTGGCGACAAACATTAAAAAAATATATGGATGCCATAATTTTATTACGATCATCACATGAGGTTTGCAATCTATGTATGTGTGAAGTCTCTTCTACAGAGTTGCTCGTCGGGGTCCACTTGAAAGGTTGTCAGGCTTCTGAAGCCCACCTATGTGAGACGATATGTCACGAAGGAGAAAAGAGGAATGTTCAATATAGCTATCATGAAAAAAAGCAGCTCTTGAAACTAATTCTCATGAATCTATCTATGAAAACGTTCATCAATATATTGTAGGCCATGAAATTAAACCAGCAATAGAAATGTTCACATTTCCACTTTATAAGTACACACTCATACTTCACGTGGTTCGTAGTACCTTGCACGGAAGTTCATTGGACATTCAGTAAAATGTAGTGAAGTGCGAAAATGTTATGGATGGGTAGACGACTCTGTTTTTGTTGCAATATCCACATCTTACTAAAGTTTTGGATTTTTCTAATTATTTGAATATTTACCCACGTGCTTTGTTGTAACTGTACTGGGCCGAACATCTTTTTTTAAAATACATAAATCACAGAATGTAGCAGCACTACATAAACTATATGCACAACTGTAATTGTGGAAATGTTTATTCAAAAAGGACATCACACAAGGCTCAATGTCATGATCTGCATAATAGAAAGTAGAGGTACGCATCTCCTATGCGCTTGTCCTGCCTCTCGTGTCATTCCTGCTCATTGCTGCATCTCATAATTTCTGTTTTCCTTCCTAATGCAACGACGCCTTGCGTGTTCCACATGAAGAGAAATGTAATTTCTCTTAGCTTCTGGTTCAAAATATTCCTGGGTTATTGTACAATGAAAAAAAACAATTATTGTATAATGAACTCTAAAAATACGCAGTGAAGAAAAAACAACGGCTAAATCAGATGCAAGCAAATTGTCGAGTGTACGCGATGGTATCATCCACATGCGTGGCTTGACATTAGCAAACAAAACAATAAGGCTGAAGAGGGAAGCAATAACAGTTTGTAACGTGAGTGTACTGCCATTCACAGCTCCAAGTGCATTACCTTCCCCGCGTCCTGTGCGATATCCACGGGCTGTTGAGTACCCACTGTTAATGCATGTCTAATATGCACTAATTACAATGCGTTAATTGATATGCCTTGCGCAGAATTACAACTAATGCACTATGTTGCAACGCACAGAGCCAAATGGACAATGCCAATTAGCTGTGTTAACCTAAGTGTATAATGACTTCAAGCGCAAAGTGAGTGCATCCTGAGAGTGAGAGGGTGGGTTTTGAGCGCTCAAAAGGAAGTTGTTTTTTATACTATCTGTAAACATTTGAGTAGCTTGTTGTACGGTCAACATTTGGCCAATGCAATTAACCAGGAATGTATTTTCTACAGTCGCGCTGTTAGATTTCTTCAGCTCCCCGTGAGCTCAGTGCACGTGAGAGATGTCCGAATGAAAGTACTGTCTTGCTGAACGTGTTCCTTCCTCGGCTTTTTCAAGTGCAAAACAAAAATAAGGGCACCTGGGTGCTCAGTGGCTGAATTAGCATAGCCCACACAATGAAACGCATTGGCATTCACACAGCAAAATTCTTGTCCAGCGATAGATGTGTCCAACGCTAATTAGATGGCAGAAATCAGATGGGCACACTGCAATTTTAATTCATCAATGACATACAAAATAAAATATATACCAGCTTTGGTTCATTCTGGCTGAAACATTTTCAGCAATATATATGAAGATTTCTGTAAGTTCAATATTACCAGCACTGAAGTTAAATTCAGAAACCATTTGTTGTACTTCATCAGAGCATACATTAGAGGTAAAGTGAAAAACATGTATGTTACTTACAGACAGAGCCATCATACTAAATCCATCAGGTTGCGAGCACTGCTGTCTCCGATAGAAATCTCTGTGAAAGCCAGCAAACGCCATTACTTCTCAGTCAATTGACTAAAACAACACTGACTACTTTGGTTACTTTTCCGAACAATTCTTATTAAAAAAACAAACAGCTTCAGGAGAGAACTAAAATATCGTATTGGAAATGTTATATTCATGTTGCATGAAGCTGTTTATCTAAATGTTTCCTTTAAAGTCATCATTACAATGTATATGCAAATTTACATAATGAGTTTTCCTTGTGATGACCTATTTCGCAAACTTAGGGCTACGAAGGATGTGCGCGGTATTCTGATGGCATTGTATAATAATTAGATTCTGAAAATACACTCAACGTGTTTTTTATAGGCATAATAATCACTGTAACAAGACAGCTTAATGCATGCTTGGAAAGCACGAGTATTACAAAAATTAGTATTTCAACTGTTACAAGGGTACCACTTTGTTTATACATTAATAATAACCATTTAAAATTATGCTACATAAGTGTTAAGCATTTGGTAAAATTTGCATTGGATTTTTCCATGGTCATCAGGTATTAATACTTATATGAAAGCAAAAGCTTTGTAGTCTGCACAACAAGCCATCCATCTAGCCTTCTTACATTTGTTGAGTAGTAGTTCTTGAAATCAGTCACAGCATGCGCCGTGCAAATTAAGCAAGCGCTATGAAGGAACAAGAGAATTGTCTTACCCGGGCGGGCTGCTGCTTGATTTGAGTCTGCGCTTGTAAAGTTCCCTCTAAATAATTAGCAGTTTTTTTAGGTTGCACAGGCCATGAAGGACACTTGCCGCCGCTGAAGGATTATGGATTCTCGGTAGATTTTTTGCGAACCCCCTCCGCCCTCCCCGAGAATTCCTCCACTTCCCAGACACACACACACCCTCGTTGTTGGATTTGCAGAAGGGAACGAGCGCCTGGTGTCAATGCCGCGGCTGCAGCGGAGGAGAGCGCCGGCGAGCCGAGATGTGCGGTCTGCTCCAGACTCGTCTCGCTCCCGGAATGGAATGCGCCGCAGCGCGCTGAAAGGAGCGCGCAAGCGTGCGTGTGATGGGACAAGTAACCGGCGGGCCGAGCGCTGAATTTACTCATTCCAGCACTAAATTGATCCCCTCGGCGACCCCTTGAGGGAGGGGAACCTATGGGAGGTGGAGCGGAGGATGGAGGGTGCACGGGATGGTGATGGTGATGGTGGGAGGAAGGGGTTGGGGGGGGCATTGGAAAGACCGGTTCAGGAACCAAGAAACACGGGATGCGATGGTGCCACTGAGCTGGCTTGTTACGGCTGCTGTGCCTTAACGCCATTACAACTCATCACAGATACAAGGTGCTATGTCCATAATATTGGCTATCTTTAATTTCGTGGGGACGGAGAGTCCAGACAGCTGTGGAATTATATTTTAATGCTGTAATCGTTCTGGAATGCAATACAGGAAATCGTATTTGCATTCAAATTCAATTACCCAGTGGAACACAATTTGAAGTAAATTTAATTCGGACGCTTGCTCTTTGGAATGATTGGAATGGAAGGAAAGGTTTAATGTATTAGAATTAGGCAGGTTAAATTAACGTATATTGGGGATATATGCCTATGCATGTTGTACACCATTTAGAGATCGTCATCATTGTGATCAGCTATCAGAAAATCCTTGCCGAATGCCTCCCGAAACAATAATTAAAATATACTGCTTATTTATATACTGTATATATATAGGAGAATCAGAGACTGCAGACTTATGCATGCACAATTACTTTCTTTGTAATCACATTTTTTTCATGATGACGTCTAATTTTACGTACATTTGCACTTTAATCAGATTACCAAATTATGTATATAGATATGTTAACATTTTACTTTTCTTAAAGCAAACGGTCATTCCAGTCGCAATCGTGCTACATTAAATAAAGATGCACACATTTCTTAAACATATTTCGGAGGAAATTTTTGACCCAGTAAGATAGACACGCAAAACGTTACACGCAGCAAAAATGTGTCGGTTTATTGTAGCGTGGGATTAATTAACTTACCTTTTAGGCACCTCTTACATTTATTTTACTTAAACTTTTTGAGAAAATGTAATTAAAGCACATATACTAACCATAAAGCAAGACCATCGTCATAGCCGCACTAAAAAAACGATTTCCACCCTTAATCGATCCACTGCTAGATGAAAGCCTCCACATGCCTTATTGCTGTGGGCTTTGTTTGACCAGTGAAGGGTGCTGAAAACCAGTTCAGATGTCGCTTTAATACAGATGTTAGCCATAAGAATATAGATTACTCAAGTTTCTGGGCTCACAACGCAGTACACTAACCACTGCTCCACCCCAAGCCACAGACATGAAACCGGTCCAAAACAAATCAAACGAACACGTGCTCTTATGCCCACTTCCCTGCACGCACGGGCACTGCCCTCTCTCTCTCTCTCTCCATGTGGCATGGAGGTTAGAGCGCTGAGCCAGCGCCGATGAGATCGTATATTATTAAACTGTCTTCTTGAGTGCGGTAAGTTTATGGTGTGAGCCATGAACCAATGCACATCAAAGTAAATCGTATTTAATATAGTTTAGCACTCGTTAAATTCCAGCCCAGAGTTTTAAAATATAAATATATTTCGTCATGCAACAGTACCATAGTAAAGCTGGTGTTGCAGTATGCCCCCTACTGTGTAAATTTAAAGAAATGAAAAATCCCTGCTGCAGCCGTTGCCTGACACATAAAGCGCGCTGCTCTCTGAAATCCCTCAACTCATGATTTATGGCATGACGTCATGTAGATGGCACAAACATAATACATAGTAGAATTTAAAAACGCCATCCTGTCACTACGACAAATGTTGTACCTGTGTCTAGCTTTTTTGCCAAAATTCTTCCACACCCATTTATTGCTTCGATATAAAATAAACACTTGTCTGTTTCCTATTGTGCGGTATATTATTGATTTTTCTAGTCCTCCATTTACGCTAACAGCATGCCTGCTCTAATTTACAAGTCAATGGTAGCACAACCAATTTGGGGCCCTAAACAAAATACTTGTCTCGGGCCCCTTCAGTTTTAAAAATCCTAGCCAGTTAACGTAAGATATATAGACAGACTATAGAGACATAGTGAGTAGAGATATGTATATTTGTAGTGAAATGAGAGAAGAGAGATTAGGGCAAGACATGCATTAATTAGATTAGTTGGTCCTATATGTTAATTAGTATATGTTTATTCGGATTTGCATTAGCTATTATTTGATGCGCTTTTTCCATGAATTCTAGGTCAATTTAGCTGCTTGGGGACTTATATTTTTCGTTAATTTTCTAATTCCTACCTTTGCAACTGGCCCAGTCGTTTGAGTCACTTACTATACCCCATATTCATGTTTTCGCAGGTGTTGAGGCGATGCAGTTTGATTTGAGCCGGTAAAGAATTTCAGCTGCATCCCTGCGGGCCCTCATTACTCCAGTATTTAAACATTTTGTGTGTGTGATGAATGCTGGCAGTTAGCAAGGGTCTCGGGTGGGCTTCACTCAATTACCAACTCAATGAGGTTCTCCTGCATCAGGACATGCAAACCTGGAGCCCGGTGTCCTGTGTAAGCCCTAGGTGGCTGCAATTAACCCAGTGCTTACCCGAGGATTGTAACTTCTGGACGTAACCTAAAATGGTGTAGGTCGCACAGACACGCGAGATTTTAATTCTATATATTAATACTGTACACGCATACATTTGCTATTCGATTTAAAATTGCTGTTTCCTTTGTACGAGTGATTGTGAGTTTACGTGAGTGTAAGCAGCTGTTTTTCATTAAAACTGCGTGTTGTGTGTATGTACTAATGTGTGTTTTCAGCACCATTATACGCGGTGGCTCAGCGGTTAGCGCGCTGGGCTACAAACCTGGCGATCCGAGCTTGTTTGCCGTTCATTATTAACATCAGTAACGATTTGTCTGAACCGATCTCCGGTTATCCCCTAGGTCAACTCAGCCTCGAATGAGTAAGTACAGCCTCTGAATATTGCCACTAGGAAGATAAAAGCAACCGGGCGTGGTGCTGGTCAGCCGCCTCCTCGTGTGCCGTGTCGACCTTGAATTAGGCGCTCGCTAACGGCACTTGACCCTACAATCTCTTAAGGCTATACGGGGGATCTTTGTTCGACATGATGAGCGTTTGCTTGAAAACGTGTTGATGAAAGAAAGCCCTTGGGGTTTAGAGATGCAATATTGCCACAATAAGCGGTGTCGTTAACATCAAGAGTTGTTGTTTTTTTTTTTAACAATAATATTCTCATAATAGTTTGTTTTATTCATTACGTGGATTGCCCTTAGCATTTACTATGTTACATGCTGCCCTAAACTTTCTTGATCTTGCCACTGCAAGTGTAAGTGCTTCAATCACAGGACGCTTTGGAGAGTCCTTTACAGCAAGAGACGGGGGAGGGGTGCTGGATTTAATAACGTGCCCACTGTTTCAACTGCCGCGCTAGAAGACTGAACGGGCAACGTCTGGATTTGCCAGTTCAGTGTGAACCATATTAACACTCCTAGTGTATTTGCCATTCGAAGAATTGTGCTTTGTTAATTAACAATTAACAATTCAGAGCCCTTGATTTTTTATAGCACAAATGCTTTTAAAAAGTTTAAATATATTATAGGACATCATTGTAAACCACATTCTTGTTGAGCACCTGATCATCTATAAGATTACAACAGGTTTTACCGTATCTGGCGATTATGCAGGTGCCAGATACGGTAAAACCTGTTGTAATCTTATATATGTATACTGGCAAAAAAGTACCCATACCACCTGATGATCGTTCATCAGAGCTGCTTCCTTTGTAGAATCTCATGGCCACCTTCACCTGCATTGGACTCGTGCATCGGACTTGTTTGGCAGCTGATTTTTCCCGAACTCCAATGAGAACCGACATTTTGGAAGCAAATTTTACTTTCAAAACAGTGACCGAGCAAAGGCGGGCGGCGCAGTGGCGCAATGAGTAGCGTTGCTGCCTCACAACAAAAAAGGTCCCGGGTTTGATTCGCTGCTCGGATTCCTTTCTGTGTTGCGTTTGCGTGTTCTTCCTGTGTCGACATGGGTTTTTGCCGGGTACGCCAGCTTCCTCCCAACGTCCAAAGACACGCTGCTGTCAAGGTTAATTGACCTGTGAGTTAATTGCTCCCAATGCTCTGCAATCTACTGGCGTCATATCCTGGGTATAGCTCCTCCTTGCGCCCTCTGTCTGCCGGGATAGGCTTCGGCTCCCCGCGACCATGTTACAGGATTAAGTGGTTACTGATCATGATAACGACTGAGCCAAGGTTTGAGGACAATCGGTTAAGCCGTTTCATGCATGAGCCATTCAAAGAGCACTTCACACACTGCATTTGTATTTTACATAAAGTAATTTCATTGTTCCTAGCACAGTCATTTATTTGGAGTTCTCAATATGTGACATCTCATCTCATCTCATTATCTGAAACCGCTTAATCCTATATAGGGTCACGGTGAAGCCGGAGCCTATCCCGGAAACATAGGGCGTAAGGCAGGAATACACCCGACGACGGGACGCCGGTCCATCGCCGGGCATTGCGGGACAATTTTAGTCTGCGAGCCAATCAACCTATCCAGGAGCATGCTTTTGGACTGTGGGAGGAAACCGGAGTACCCGGCGAAAACCCACGCGGACACGGGGAGAGCATGCAAACTCCACACAGAAAGGCACCGGAGCCGAGAGATTCGAACCCGGGACCTTCTTGCTGTGAGGCGTCAGCGCTAACCACTGCGCCACCGCGCCGCCCAATATGTGACATTTTTTTGTAAATGTCTGATTTTTATGGAAAATGTAATCTCTGAAAATTTGACAAATATACATTTGTGTTTCAAAGGGAGCAATAATAAATGTTTTTAAATTGATTTAAAAACTTTAAACCAAGTGAGGTTATTAAACCATAAATTTACTACAATGAAACTTGTTTTTTTTATAATATTTGTCGGGAAATGTTCACTCAGACGAATTGGATTATAATATTCTTACATCGATAGAACACATTCAGACATTACAAAACTGACATGCAAACTGTAAATTATATTCGAATAGAGTACAACCAGCAAAATATGAGTAGGTACTACATGCCATGTAAAACAAACAACAATTAAGCAAACTATTTAAATGGCAGCAAATATTTACATTATCCATCATCCAACAGCGTCTATGGGAGGCTTTAATTCAGCATTGGATTCACAGTAGGCTGTGATTTAATATACTCTATTGTAATTTACTTTTTAAAAATATAATTGGTCGACAGTACAACTTTCATATCTCTTCATCGTGATATGTTTTATAGAAAGTCTATTAATGTGCGATCCTCCACGGACTCTAGATTGCATTGACATTAAATACTATTATTGAAATTGTAAAATAACATATGCAGATCCTACCAGGGTTTAATGCTTAGAACTCTGGATTTGCAGTCTGAACGTGGCCATTTCGATTTTCCGGCACGTGGTTGCTGTCTTCCCAATAGTATGGACGTGTACACCACAGTTTGTTCGAACGGGAAGTCGCATATGGTAGGGGAGCGCAGAATGTTTCCATCGACTCAGTCATCATCATTCTCAGTACCCGCTTCATTCCCTCGACTGTCGCGGTGAGAGAGAAATAGCACATTTTGGCAGACGCAAGGCGAGGCGATTCCCTGTTCTAAGACACCTGGCAAAGTACCCTCGAAAGAGGCTCCATGGATATCCTTCTAGTGGACGCTCTGCAATTAGCAGTGGCATGAGCAAGCATATGCAGGACGATGGGTACTTTTTTTGCCAGTATACATATATAAGATTACAACAGGTTTTATCGTATCTGGCGATTATGCAGGTGATAAGATCTTAACACCTGCATAATTGCCAGGCAATTCTGCAGGTGTTAAGATCCCAAACACCAAAATAGACACATTTTACAATGTGTCCAGTTTGCAAAAGCC
>JAZEWT010000013.1:13943069-13953538 GCA_036362905.1 Mordacia mordax
GGAGGTGAGCCCGACTATCTCTAGCCGGTACCTCTCAACCTCCCGCATGAGCTCAGGCTCCTTCCCCCCCAGCGAGGTGACATTCCATGTCCCTATTGCCAGAGTTTTAGTCCAGGGATTGGGTGGTCGAGGCCCCCCCGCCGCGACTGCTACCAAAACCACATTGCACCGGCCCCTCATGGACCTTCCTGCGGGTGGTGAGCCTACTGGAAGGTGTTAAGATCTTAAAACTCCAAATATATACCTTCTGTAAAGTGTCAGATTTGTAAAATCACACAGGTTTTTGGCAAAAAATGAAAATAAAATGCTTTGATAATGTATGCATTGCCCTCGAAACTGACACACCAGACAGCTTCCTTTGGAGCCTGGCTCTAGATTATCAAAGTATTTAGTTTGTATTTTTTGCCACAAACGCGTGTAGTTTTGCAAACTTGTCACTTTACCAAAGATATCTATGTGGTGTTTTATAATTTTAACACTATTATTGCTCGAAATGGCAGCCTCATCTATTTTTACAAAATATATACTGCCATCATCAAGAATTGTATATTCTATGATGACTGAATTCAGTCTATGAGGAAAAAAACCTATTTGAATCTATGGTAACTGAGGAAGCCAATGAAGGTCTCCAAAACCAAGGCCTTAACTTAAATCTATCGCAAACTATTCTTACGATCTAAAACATACACTGGCATTTCATAACAAAGTAACACTACATACCAAAAGGGGAATCGCAAGGAGATATGTTTTCGTCAAGACTCTAGATATTTAAAAAGATTATTTTACATTGTACTGGCAAAATGAAATACTAAACAAAATGAAAAAAATTCTTGATTATCTCATTTGTGCTGTTGACAGTCGTTGTAACAAAATCTGTTATGAAACTATTTAAATTAATTTACCAAATGAGGCTACAAAGGGAAGTAATCTCAAAATAGTCGATCAAAACAAACCTTACATACAATGAATCCACTAAATAAATTACTATTTTTTTGTGGGAGATGTAACTGTAAAACACATCATATAATTATACACCTCGGACTGTTATTAAATGGGCACTGATGCAAAAAAATATATATATATTTAAATAGGCAAGCAAGGTTGGAGTGCTTTTAGAAAATTAAACTTGGTAATGCAAAGCATCATATGAATCTGCGTAATGAAGGACGTTATCAATTGGTTTGAATAACTTTCCAAGCAAAAAAGATAGAACAAAAGCTCAGAAGTATGCAGTAAAAGTCATGGAAAGATGCGTGAAGAGACAGATATATGAGAATGTATGGATTACAAACGAAAGACGAATGAGAGACATCATATTGGCAATTTACAAAAGTGACCTTCTGCAGAACACATAGCTGGGAGAGATGACAGCCAGTGGACAAGGCTGGTAATGGAATGGCAGGACAGGGCAGTCAAAGAAGGGCACAACCGTGAAACGATGACCAACTCGCGCACTGGAGTGATATTGATTGTGACATCATATGATTGTGGGGTGGCAATGACGAGTTCAAAGAGCAGAGATTTGTTGAAGAGATTTGTGAAAGACCGTTGTCACCAACGTCTGGTAGGATATGGTACCTAGAAGAAGAAGAATGACATGGAGAAACATCCAGCTCGAATAGGATAGCGAATGGATAACGATGACGATTAAATGCTATCATAGACAAAAATGTAGCGGAACAAATAAAAAGGAGCACAAAAAAAACCTTTCAAATGTAATGTTTGTCTATGACTCTCATTTGACGAGCGTCGCTCACATATGCAGAGTAATTGTAAATGCTTCCCACGACTGTGTGCGTGGACCGAAGGTTACTTGCAGCGAAGGGGTAGCTCTCAGCCAATTCTATGGGACATTTCCTAACACAAAAGGTTGCACTGCTCTGCAGGAGATCTGGAAAAATACTTCATCTCATGACAACACCGATAGCACACTCAGGATAAAACCAACGAAAAATGGCAAAAAAAATAATCTTAATATGTGTTGATAGTATACGTGATTTGATGATTTAGGATTTGTAATGATGTAGGTTTTCACTGCTCGATGCATGATGATTGAAGCGAGAGTAGGGGTCCACTTGAAGCGAAGGTCGGGGCCCGCTTGAAGTGGACCCCGACCTTCGTACATTGTTCCTGGAATGGAGCAACTCTGTAGAAGAGCCTTAACACATACATAGTATTTACCTATAAATAGGAGTCACACACGACACACGCACAAAGCGCATGAGGATGCCTCTAACGTGTGAGGCAAAACGTCGCAATGGAGGGAGAGGGAGCGATCGACGTGGCTGTCCCGAGGGAGCAGCTTTTGAAGCAATCATCGATCTAGTATTTGTTCATGATTTCAATAATAACATTGCTCAAGTCAATCTCTGTAAATCTTTATAATTTCTGAAGGGTCACTTGGCGGAAACTTCGTTCCTTTGCGCTCAAGAACAGTGTAAGTAACATATTTTTGTAAGTGGGCTTATTCACGGAAAAATTCTGTTGGGAAGAATATATAGACTACAATATCCGCGTTTACATAGAGCCATTGTTATAGGAGAAAGTGGTGGACAATTCACCATGTTTTGCTCCGTGAATTTTCCAATCGTTGATTAATCGCCTTGGAAAAGTTTAAAGTATTTGACATTGGCCTGCATTTTAACAATGTTATTCATGTGTGCAGGCAAATACATTTTCTTGTATCAAAGTAACATTTTAAATGCATTTCGGCGTTGGCAATCGTAATACTACACAGAGCACATTCATGTACACTTCACTAAAGCAATACAATGTTGCGTGGCTTATGTTTATCCTGCCTTTTCCTGTGGAACATATTTAGAAATTTAAATTAACTCCATTGTTAAATATTGATTTACATATATCACAGTTATCAACATGGCTAATTGCTACAGCGTACTTGCAAAAAAACGCGCCTTTTGATCTCTTGGTGTTTGTATTTAATTACAATGTATTCATATGGCAATGAACGAATGAAACACGAAATAATGCAAATGCGGTTGCATATTGTGTGGTTTGAAAGCAAAGATTTCCGCAGTATTTATGCATACACAATTAATCATTTACAAATGCATCTCTCCGATATTGAGGTCACAGGCGTTTTATAACGTGCATCTTTTAGGCATTTTAATCTTTTATGCTATGAAGCTATCAATTGACTTGCAGTGTACTGGGCATGCAGATATAAGCTTGTACTTAATAATTCCCTGCTCACAAAATCCAGTGCTGTGTATATATGTATATATAAAACCAATCTTCAATGTTAAAATAATCATCATCATTATCAATACCCGGTGAATCCTGTCCAGGGTCATGGGGGACCAGAGCCTATCCTGGCAGAAAGAGGGTGCAAGGTAGGGCTATACCGAGGATGTGACGCCAGTAAATCGTAGGGAACTGGGGGCAATTTATTCCACAGACCAATTAACCTCGGCTGCAGCGTATATTTGGACGGTGGGAGGAAATTGGAGTACTCAGCAAAAAACAATGCACGGGAGAACACACAAACTGTCACCTGAGCCAGGAATCGAACCCGGGTTCTAGCTGTGAGGCGGTAGCGCTACTCGCGGCGCCACCACGTCGCCTAATGCTATAATATTATTCTAAATACTAAAATGACTGTCAAAATGTTTAGTCATGTATTTCCTTATTGTAGTGGCGAATTGAACATATTTTAGCTGGCATCACTACGCATGTTGTTATGTGCAAGAATATTGCAGCCAGCGTTATAACTTTTTGTTACAGAAATCTTGATGCGTTAAAATAAAAACAACATAACCGCAAACGAAAATATTACTTTGTATTCACCCTCTGCGTTGCGTGTGGTTGTAAGTTGCATTAATGCGGTCTGTCTGTATAATCCCCAGGAGAACATTAGTGTGCATTTTCTTAGGGAATGCAAAGAATCGGATTAGTAAAGCTGCTTCGTGGCTCCCCTGGGACGCTGTTTAACCTCACTCATCATTAATGACCCACCTCAAACATTTACCGAATGAGGTCTTTATAATCAACTCTGATATTCTAATATCGGGATAATGCTGTTCCTTGCTTGCAACTGGACAATGTTATTAAGGCAGTAGATGACAGAGGTAAGCATTCAGGGACTTTTCAAATGGGCAGATTCTAGTTGATAGTCAATCGGTTTCTAAACGATAGAGGGTAAAATAAATATCTTTGGTCAGGTTTTATTCTAAAGAGACAGCAGAAACAGAACGGTGTACATACTCGTATTATAAAAAACAATATTTTGTTCAGTGGCATCTATTAATATTGAGCCGCAGTTTTCAAAGCTAGATTAGTCGAGAGCAGTACTGAGAGCTTTAAGGCATGCATTTTCAAACAACATGAACACATTTCCCCATGCCTCTCTGCAGAATATTTTGAACATATTTTACCTGATTTTACATTGCATTGACGTTGTTTCACATGAAAGGGCTTTTTGAGCTTTTTTGAGCAAGTAATAACAAATAAATAAATAAATTTGACATTAAGTTGGAGCTTACTTTGATGGCAGGTATGTTGCGCTGCCTTTGAAGAGATGCATTTTGATGTATTCCAGATTACAGAGGCTTAAGCCATAGAATATCGTCCTCTACGTGTGTTTCAAGATTGTTTGATTTTTGTAATTATTTTCATGCATTCCGAACGAAGAGGACGCTGCCGCGTTGTTACGGTTGGCACACTGGACTTGCAAACGAAGCTTCGCAGACTCGATACGATCTCCCAGCTTGGCTATTGAATCGATGGTGCGAATTTCTTAAAAGCCTCCTCTCCGCACCTCTGTCCACCTTGGAGTGCGAATGGTTTTACCGGACTTAGTGTGACGCCAGGTCAAGAGTGTGGTGCTGTAAGGTTGGGTGCCTCCTCTTCCAAGATGTTTTGCGCGCATCGTGTATGAACACACGCTGCAGGAGAGGTGCTCTCTCTCTCTCTCTCTGGTCGTGATCCTTGGACCATCTGCCGTGTTGGTGTGCAATTACAAAGCCGCGCTGGACCTATCTTAACTTGAGCGGCAGGGTTGTGCGGTAGTAACATCGGCGCCATGCAGAAAGAAGGCCCTGCCCGAGGCGGTTCGATTCCTGCCTTGGGCGCCTTTCTGTGTGAATTTGCGTAAGTTAAATTTTATATTATTCCTATATCGGGCGGCACGGTGGCCCAGTGGGTAGCGCTGTCGCCTCACAGTAAGAAGGTCCCGAATTCGAATCTCGGCTCGGGTGCCTTTCTGTGTGGAGTTTACATGTTCTCCCCGTGTCCGCGTGGGTTTTCGCCGGGCACTCCGGTTTCCTCCCACAGTCCAAAACATGCTGCTGCATAGGTTAATTGGCTTGCAGACTAAATTGCCTGCAGTGCCCGGTGATGGACTGGCATCTCATCGTGGGTATATCCCTGCCTTGTGCCCTGTGTCTGCCGGGATAGGCTCCGGCTCACCGCGGCTCTGTACAGGACTAAGCTATTTCTGACAATGAGATGAGATTATTCCTATATCCTCAACATTATATAATTCAGAATATAGACAGTCCAATAATGTAACCTGCACTTGGAAGTGATTCATTGTCAGCTTATATATATGTTTTTTCTTTCTAAAGGCAGGCAATGTTTGAAAATTGTTTGAAATGGGTTAGACAATTCAGCTATAGTGACTCTGGGGTGGTCACATGGCACAGTGGTAGTCTGTTCGCTGCTGGTTGCAGAGGTTTTCAAATCAATTCCACTGGCTGCCGTCCTGGGTATTGCCTATAATGCAGCAAGTGCAGTTATCCATTATGTGCCATCTGCCCCACGATGGATGTTAAAGGTCTGGCAACGTCAATCAATATCATGAACGTTTCTGCGTCGGTAAAATACCTGCAAATTTTTAAATTGTATTTACACGTAAGAATATTGATGATTGCTTTGAAAAGCTACTCTCTCGGGCGGCGCGGTCGCCCAGTGGTTAGCGCTGTCGCCTCACAGCAAGAAGGTCACGGGTTCGAATCTCTCGGCTCGGGTGCCTTTCTGTGTGGAGTTTGCATGCTTTCCCCGTGTCCGCGTGGGTTTTCGCCGGGCACTCCGGTTTCCTCCCACAGTCCAAAAAGCATGCTGCTACATAGGTTGATTGGCTCGCAGGCTAAATTGCCCCGCAGTGCCCGGCGATGGACTGGCGTCCCATCGTCGGTATATCCTTGCCTTGCGCCCTGTGTCTGCCGGGATAGGCTCCGGCTTCACCGTGACCCTGTATAGGACTAAGCGGTTTCAGACAATGAGATGAGATGAGCTACTCTCTCGCGATAGGGGGAGAGGGAGTGATCGACGCGGCAAGCAACCATCATGCATCGAGCCGTAAAAACCTACATCATTACGTAAGAACATTTCCGTCTTGTGTGAAGTTACTTCAAACTATGAAGCTTGTTGGGATTTCGTGGCTCGATTTATGAAAATAATGTTTAAGAGCAGCTCTGTCTGGATAGCTGTTCTGACCTACCCCAAAGAACAGCTGCTCAGAGCAATTCTCAGCCTTACACTATGGTAATGTCACTGTTGCTCTTAGTGTATTGTTAATTGATTGTGCTGTGCAATTTTGAGTGCTGTTGTTTACTTCATGATTATCGTGAGGGTTTCTTTGTACAAGATGGTGTTGTGAGTTTGTGCGAAATTGCGTGTTATTCTTTACTTTGTGCTTGTGGTTAGAGTTTCATTCATACGCATATTGTTGCTGTGAGTTTTTGTTTGCCGTTTGGTTTTATCCATTGTTACGTTGATCAATTCGAACGTTTGTTGTATCACAGCATTCCACATCCACAGCTGTTACACTCTACTGTAATTATAAACATATACTTATGTGTCTTTGGTTGCGGTGACGAGCTTTCTAGTTTGAAAGTGCGTGGTGGACTACTTTATTCAACCTCTGAGTAGGTAGACCTATTGGATAGGTAAGGGAGATTGAACCGTATAAGACTACAATAATCTTTTCATTTAATGGAAACCTTTAACCCATACTGATAATAAATGATAACTTATAGTTGTTCCTTTTACAAAACATTAGAAAAAAACGTATTTAGGACTAAAATCATGAAAATGTAAATCTCACTGTATTTTCAGTCAATCCCAAGTTCACATATTGTCAGTGTTTGGCGACCCGCTTTTAGTCTGTATCTCTAGATAGATTGATTTTGTGTTCAACACATTTATTTTCTACTTTTGAGATCGGGTATGCCCGGCGATGGACTGGCGTCCCGTCGTCGGGTGTATTCCTGCCTTACGCCCTGTGTTTCCGGGATAGGCTCCGGCTCACCGTAACCCTATATAGGATTAAGCGGTTTCAGATAATGAGATGAGAAGAGATCGGGTAAAAGCGGATCATTTAAAAATTAAAAATTTATCCTATTTTATTATTGCAGTGCGTTAATCATTGTTCTACGAGAGTACCTCTGGTGGATAATGAAGTAGACAATTGCAAGGGGTTGCAACTCTTGATTGATCTGGTGGAATGTATGAAATTGTATCGCAAAGCGGGGTCTAAAGTGAATATAACTAAATATATGTGCAGGCATTGTAAAAATAGGCATTAATACTAACTTCATTATTGACAACCTGCAAACTTAGACTTTTACTTTCCATTTGATCAAATATGGTATACTCCACTTCATAGCTGTGTGTCAGAAACGAACATTTTTGGCGAGGTCATTACGACAGAAGAGATATATACATGTCGCAGATAATGAATTTTTAAGGGAAACTTTCCAGCATTGCAGATCAGAGCTTCATTAAAACTCGGGCTGTCTAAGAATATGAAGAAAACTTATTGAGAGTTGAACTTGCATTTTTCACAGCTTTTCATTCCATGTCTACGCTAAATGATCAGCATTCGTGACCTCAATGGTCAGTTAGTACCCATAATTAATACAAAAGGGCCAATTTGCAATGATAATGCTGCATGGTTTTGAAGCGGACAATGTATGCAATACACAGAAAAGATTTACAATATACAGTAAATGCATCATATATTATAGGGAATGACATGTGTTTGGTTAAGCAACCAGTTACTTCGTGAGGGCATTTCAGTACATTCATCAGATATTATAATTTAGCATAGATATTTGTTCAGTTCAGTATCATCAGTACCCACTTAATCCTATATAGGGTCGCGGGGGGGGGGGCAGATCCTATCCTGGCAGACACAGGGCGCAAGGTGGGCCTATACCCAGAATAAAACGCCAGTACATCGCAGGGCACTGGGGGCAATTTACTCAGCAGGCCAATTAATTTATGCAGCAGTGTGTCTTTCAACGGTTGGAGAAGACCAGAGTACCCAGCGACAACCCATGGGAAAACAGGGAGCGAGAACACGCAAACTCCACATAGAAAGTGACCCGAGCTAGGAACCGAACTTTCTTGCCATGAGGCAGCAGCTCAACTCATTGCGCTGCCGTGCTGTCTCCATATTCTCAGTTGCAATTGATGCTCTAAAGTTATTGCACACTTCCCCAATATAAATGTTATAATTTTAGAGCTTAACGGAAATGTATTTTCTTCCAGGCACGCAATGGATGATGCTTGATGCTGTATTTCTTAAAGCAGTCCTGCAGATAAACTAACTCGGCTACAGTATATCAACCGTTCAAAAACTATTTGAGGAACACATGTAGGTTCACACTTGTAGCATACTGGCGCCTAAAAGATTATTTTTTTCCCATTTAAAGCACAAGACATAAAGAGCTTTGTAAAAAGTAAGCTGTAAGAAGGAATTGTGCAAATTTTTACGGTCAAGTTTCTCCCTGCACACACATTCACTCCAGCTCGCCGCACATCCACTCGGAAATGTGTGGCGCGAACACTCCAAGCACTCTCATTTGCACCCACATCTGTGGGATTTACCACATGGGCATGGAGGTCGTTTGCGAATATTAATAAGTAGTAGCCCTATAAAAGATAAACCGCTCAGTTACAAATCATGGGCATGGCCAAAATGTCCAATCTGGTGACCGTCTGCTGCCAGCATTTCACAGTGAAACTAAAAAGGCAGCATTTTCAGTTAAAATATCGTTGAGTATTCCTTGGTGTGCATTAAAAAAAAACTCAATAGTGTTGAGGTTTTGTATGTAATGGTTATTTAATGATAATAACAAGGTCTTGGATTGATGTGTATTATAAATGATTGTTTGGTGAAGTTTATATTCTACTCGCAGTCGTGCTTACTATTTTTCTCACTTTTGTCTGTGCCTTTTTATGAGCCAGGGAAATTAGTTTTGGCTTGCTGACAGATAAACGGCAGATTGCAATCAACGACCCAATCTGAGCATTAATAAAGCAGTGGAACAGTCAATTCAGCACAGTTCTGTCATCATAGACTGCTTGAGTGGGTTTTGGATAAATATATATACATACCCGTTTTTCAAAATTAAGGTCAATTGCATAACCATTTATTTGTTTTTACGATGATAAATCTTCTCATTGGTGAATGTCATATCGATGTCCATTAAAATGCAGCAAAATATCATGTGGGTGGCTTAAGATGACATTTATGCTTTTGTGAAATATTACTTGACCTTTGTCGATGTGTGGGCTTGAGAAATATATGTACTCTCCACACTTTATCAATGAGATGTTTCCTTGACCTTGAACATCTATAGCCTGGAGTCTTGGGCTACAGCAGGGATTCCCAAATGGCAGTCTATACGAGGATGACGGGCGATCCTGGTCTAAGTTGTGGAGCTGATGGAGAGACGCTGGGAGCCTGGAGTAACATCCATGCCAGGACAAGGGGCAGTCCAGGGTGGGGATAAGTGCCGATACCAGGAGGTAGCAATGGAGGCCTTGGCAGGAGGCGTCTCACATATTGAGCGTTTAGAGCGCAAAGCGCAGGAGGGTAGAATACAGTGTGTGGTGTTACCCGGTCGTTATGGTGTTGTGTTATGTTAGGGTTCAATAAAGCATCGGAAAATCAGAAGCCTCCAGTCTGCTCGCTGAGTGAATGCTGGCGTGTATAGTGTCGGTGCTGGTCTCAAGCTGTCCACCACGTGTTCTCCTGCACGTATTAGTACCCAATACACTGGTGGCGGGACAAGTTCCAGTCGTGGAGAGATGCGACCCGCCAGGGTATCACTCACGGTTAATCGCAGCTCGTCAACTCGGGTCAATACGGCAAATAATGAGTTCAGCTCCAACTACCTCAGCGAATCTCCCACCAATTGCCTTCTACTGCGTGTCACCAGGCTTTCTCTCCTCCCTCAACCCCCTTCGCCAATAAGTACAGGCCCGTAGTCCGGTCCATTCACAGCACGGTAACTCGAATACCGCCTTTTCTCTCTGGCATGGGCACTGTGATGCACCTCTCCTTGGTACCACACTTTACTATAGACCTAGAGACCTTCGATTATTGGCCACGGCTAACATCCGTGATGAAAGACATGGGCTTTCCCCAACCTGCATTGGTCGAGTGGTAAAATTTCGTGTAATGCCCCCCATAACCATTGCCGTATGATGAGGCCTTC
>JAZEWT010000013.1:13953902-13977965 GCA_036362905.1 Mordacia mordax
TCGGGTGTATTCCTGCCTTACGCCCTGTGTTTCCGGGATAGGCTCTGGCTCACCGTGACCCTATATAGGATTAAGCGGTTTCAGATAATGAGATGAGAAATTATATGATATGAACTCTGAAGACCAACATGAGAGCTGATTTTAAATAATTTCACCATAAATTGGAACAATGTCTATTGGAGATACATAATCCTTCCACAATTTGCATTTCACGGATAACTGATTCCATAATTATAAGGAGCCATTTACACCACTACTCCTTCATATGTGGAATGACCTAATGGGGCCTGGGTTCAGCTGCAGCCTCGGGCTAATGCTGATGAAAGGTGTCTGTGTAGCACTGCCAAAACTTTATGGAATTGCGTGCAATGGCATCAATCATTTTTTTGAGTGCATGGTGTGTAATGTGAATATCGAGCAGATATGATGGTCTCATCTCATCTCATTATCTGAAACCGCTTAATCCTATATAGGGTCATGGTGAGCCGGAGCCTATCCCGACAGACACAGGGCGCAGGGCGCAAGGCAGGAATACACCCGACGACGGGACGCCGGTCCATCGCCGGGCATTGCGGGACAATTTTAGTCTGTGAGCCAATCAACCTATCCAGGAGCATGCTTTTGGACTGTGGGAGGAAACCGGAGTACCCGGCGAAAACCCACGCGGACACGGGGAGAGCATGCAAACTCCACACAGAAAGGCACCCGAACCGAGAGACTCGAACCCGGGACCTTCTTGCTGTGAGGCGTCAGCGCTAACCACTGCGCCACCGCGCCGCCCTGATATGATGGTATATTGCATAAAAAATATATGTGTATTCACGACCATGTTTGGTACCGCTGTTCCACAATATTCTGCATTTGTATGGAACTATCCGTTTTTGGCGCTTTTAAACGTTTAAGGAAATGGCAGAATAAAGGCGCAAAGACAGACATGAGGAAGGTGATGAAATCCATTTTTCTGGGTCAGGTCACATAGTGTCGTTTAACCCTCCACCACCTGACATGGCCAATTAGTAAGGTTTGTTACGTAGCTATTAATTATGTGTGGCTTGGAAGCGCATTCTCAAACAACAAATTTACCAGCTATATATATTAACGCTGAGCACAATCCCATGCATAACACTTAATGATGAGGGTAATCGGACATTGTTGGCTCTTTGTACAAAATACTCACGTAATTCGAAACACGGGACTGAATTTGATTAACCCATCCTGTAAACACCTATGTAATATGTTGCCCCACCCCTCGACCCCCTTATTGTGTCGCAACACCCTTGAACACGTGAGTGATGACATCACAACCTCCCGATATAAATGAACCTAGAATCGGACCAGTTTTCCGAGCTGCTCGCCCAGGTTTCGTGTGGGTACCTGATGGCGCTGATTGCAATTTTAAGTGAAACCTTATATTTCGTTATTAAATACTGTGGGTTCGCTCTCCCACACACTGGTGTGCTTATATAGTGAAGGAATTGGCATTGTCTGTTCACGTAACAAAGCTTATTAATTGGCCGTGTCGGGTGGTGGAGGGTTAAACGACACTATTTTTTATGTGACCTGACCCAGAAAAATTGATTTCATCAATAATATTGATCACGAAAGCCTTTGAATTAATGAAGAAGGTGACATTGACATATTATACGAAGATGAACACATAGATGAAGCTGGTGCTAAATGAAGATAATAGGAAGGTAAAGTACACTCTTATTTTCTTTAATCAGGTAAGAACTGAAGAGACCGAGATAGCCTCAATTGTACGAGTGACCTGGGGCATTAGTATGTCAGTAGGGGCCAATTATTGCTCTGCATAATTCCAATTGAGGAATTTGCAGATATGTTAAAATTTGGACTATTACGCGGGTACACAGTGACCTACCCTATTGAATTAAGTCAGAGTACCTTTAAAATGAACTTGGGAAACAATTACAATTATTACGCCCACAGTAAATGCTTAATAGTGAAGACAAGGATGCCTAATAAAAATGATGGGTCCTCCACTGATGTCTGTGATGGTGACGCTTCCATCAATTTAATAGGTGGCATGCAGTATTTCCTTCAAAACGAGAAATACATGTTTTATAGCTTTGCCTTTGAGTGCTAACTAAATCCGCATCAACACAGAAGAATTATAAGCTTCTTGAGCTAATTGACATGGCAGCTTCTCATTTCCAAACACATTGGAGTAGTATGAGGAAACGTCTTTGCTTTTAAACATATTATTCCAGTGGGAAAAAAATAAATCCATTTGTCATCAAACTAATTTCCTTTTTTTACACTCTTCGTTCAACGCTGTATAATTGTAATTGTAAGTACCTTTTGCTGCTGAAAGATATACAAGTTGTAGCACTGCTACTACATTGAATGTATTCATTCTACTTGTGAGCAATGTTAAATAAATTAGCGATGCCCTGTAGGTAAGCTATCTAACTCTCTCATTATCTGAAACCGCTTAATCCTATATAGGGTCACGGTGAGCCGGAGCCTATCCCGGAAACACAGGGCGTAAGGCAGGGATACACCCGACGACGGGACGCCAGTCCATCGCCGGGCATTGCGGGACAATTTTAGTCTGCGAGCCAATCAACCTATCCAGGCGCATGCTTTTGGACTGTGGGAGGAAACCGGAGTACCCGGCGAAAACCCACGCGGACACGGGGAGAGCATGCAAACTCCACACAGAAAGGCACCCGAGCCGAGAGATTCGAACCCGGGACCTTCTTGCTGTGAGGCGTCAGCGCTAACCACTGGGCCACCGCGCCGCCCAAGCTATCTAACTGTATGTTGGATTTGCAGTGAATAGATAATAACGGTGGTCATGATTATGACGATGACAATGAAAATAAATAAATGAACGTTACAGAATTATATTTAAACCCATTTTCAGCACACTATTGGATGAAAGCCTCTTACATTGTGTGGTCTATGGGGGGTGTTTGACCATACCTCACCATACTGATCAGTGTGGGTTGTTTGAATGGGGATTACACAGCTATTTCTGATATCAACATTTTTGGGGGGCGGCGCGGTGGCCCAGTGGTGAGCGCTGTCGCCTCACAGCAAGAAGATCCCGGGTTCGAATCTCTCGGCTCGGGTGCCTTTCTGTGTGGAGTTTGCATGCTCTCCCCGTGTCCGCGTGGGTTTTCGCCGGGCACTCCGGTTTCCTCCCACAGTCCAAAAAGCATGCTGCTGCATAGCTTAATTGGCTCGCAGGCTAAATTGCCCTGCAGTGCCCGGCGATGGACTGGCGTCCTATCGTCGGTATATCCCTGCCTTGCGTCCTGTGTCTGTCGAGATAGGCTCTGGCTTCACCGTGACCCTGTATAGGACAAAGCGGTTTCATTTTTGGGAATTTAACTTCGATTTTTGGTTTCGTAGTGCGATGCGTTCAACACTATGTTACTGATCAACCTAATAATGTTTTTAAAATTTGATCACAAATATTCATGAAAACAGTAATCATGCAACGTATCTCCAAGAGCTGTTGTTGCACAGCTCACTCTGACGGTGTGCCATTCTTGCACAGTTTTATGAAGGCAGGTCGCCTGGGAGCTCAATGTGCCTCCAACATTCACCCAACGGTATGGGTACTCTTTTGCCAGTATACATATATAAGATTACAACAGGTTTTACCGTATCTGGCAATTATGCAGGTGTTAAGATCCCAAACACCAAAATAGACACATTTTACAATGCGTCCAGTTTGCAAAAGCCACACATACTAGTGGCAAAAGATGCAAACAGGTAGCTTTGATAACCTATGCATTGTCCTTCAACTGACCGATCTTCACCTGGCAGTGGCTTCTTTTTGAGACTATTTGCCGGTATCAATCGTTGCCAAAAGGCAGTCAGCTGAGGACAACGCAGTATTAATGCTTTATAGCTTAGGTGGGGCTGTTAACGCTATGGGTACTCTTTTGCCAGTATACATATATAAGATTACAACAGGTTTTACCGTATCTGGCGATTATGCAGGTGTTAAGATCTTAACACTCTTATCTTATATATTCACCCAACGGGTTCAATGTTAACGAGCAGACCCAGTTCGAGTTCATTTCTGGCCAGATGCTCATGGGACCTGGGTAGGTCGATTTTGAAGAAAAAGAAATCGATTAAGCAACAAACATCTGTTCCGTAACCTGAATATAGGCATAAGTAAGGTGATTAATGTTTCCCTTTACATGATGTATAATGTCCTTTATCTAGCTGCACTGTGGTGAACGTATGTTCTGCTGGAAATGTGGTCTCCATTTGACAAAATAACGCTTTTATAAGCAGGTTCCACGTTGCTTTGAGAACTTCTGCTGCCAGGGTGTTAAACATCCCTGTGATATGGCGTTGAAGTTCATTGTTGAATTTAGAGAAATGCATCATTAAACACAAACCTGCTCTTCCTTATACTGGGGACAGTTTCAATTTGCGCTTGTTAGCTTCGATATATTTTGTGTCTTCCAGCACTTCCAATCGCACATTTTTTATACTCAGATAACTTTGAAAAGTTCAACTCTGCGTTGCGATGAGTTTTAAGTTTTGATATTCACTGGTTATATGTATTACCAGCTTTTTTGGCTGCTTTGCTCTCCTTGAGAAAAATTTGCATTGTGTGCTTTTTGCTGGAATATATAGTGCATATAAAATTTAACCCAGTAATTGAAATGAATTGATGTATAATCAATATGTGGCATGGTAAATAGATTGAGTAACTCTCTTTGGCAAAGCACATTGCAGTTTTATCTGTGAAATGTATATAAATAACTGCACTATAATTAATAAGTCTGATGATATTGATTCACATTCGTGTTTTAATGGATAAATCAAATATTTCTTGCAATCATACACTTTCAACATTAACATTTGAAGGTCTATGTAAATAAGCATATATATTCTGTAGTTGCTTGGCAGACTGTATACACCATCATTGAGTTGAAAATGGCTTTACATCCCTTGCAATATTTATCCTCCAAGTTTTTTTTTTCCATAAGGTCGCATATCCAATTTCTGTTTGAGTAGTTTTCCCTTAAATTTCACTTTTCAGAAATGTATTCGCCAAAACATAATTGTAATTTTCCTCGATGTTTCCGATGTACCTTTTATATTGAAACACGTAACTAGAGAACGATATGTGACCAATATATTCATTTATTTAGCTTCAAACAGTTCAATCCCACCTGAACTGCAATGCATGGAAGATCCATTTGGTGGCCAACATTGCCAAATTTCCATGGCTTTTTTTTACCAATGGTAATTTGGGCCTTGCATATATAAGATAAAAGCCATTAACTCTGTAGCGCAGTGTGAACTAAAATGTTTTCTGCTAAGCACACGTAATGTGGCTGTGTGGGTGATTTAATCTTTGCGCAGTAATCTACCAGAAGGCTAATACAAAAATGCAGGGTAAAGCTGCCTCTCTGCCCTTGGCTGGTTTGAAATTTGCCAGGAGTGTTTGGTGTCCCACGCCTAAGCTGCAGAATTTTGGCGTGATGAATATGCCCGGATCCTGCGTTTAATTAAACAATTCATCAGCTCCCTGCCACTGCGTATTGGCACATCTTTGCAGTGACACTGCCCTCTTGCCATTTACGCTTTCACCTGTGATTTGATGAACAATACTATGAAATTAAATTGTGACATGGTAACTTTGAATTTGGATATTCCAAGGCAGTATTAGGAAACTGCAGCTATGACATTGTGAACTGTGTAGCTATAGAACCATAAATAAAATTATCGACGAGACACTGGCTCTGAAATTACTTCCCACAATTGTTTAAAAGCAGTTTGGTGTTGTGACAGCTATAGCAACAACCGTGTTCTATAAGTAAAATGAACTATTGAATTGATGCATACAAATCCACAGGGCATTTAAATTTTCACAGTACCACCGTAAAGTACTTTTGGGTTCCATAAAGAAATGGGCACATTCGTGTTTTTCAGAGCATTGTGTTGAAGTCTTGAAAACGTTGATGTGTCAAGTGGAAATAGCGACGAGAAGAGCCTAATATTTAGATATGTTGTTTGACGCGAGATTTGGAGGTGGTGCAGAAAGGCTGTCGGTAAAGAGCATCATTCGGACGGCAGCAGTCATGGTGTGGAATGCAATTAACATCAGATGATACCGAGTGTTTTTGTTTGTGGATGTTGTCGGCTGTGGCACTTGTGCAATAAAGTATTGTAATATTAAGTGGGGGTGGCACGGTGGCCCAGTGGGTAGCGCTGTCGTTTTATAGCAAAAAGGTCCCGGTTTCGAATCTTGGCTCGGGTGCTTTTCTGTGTGGAGTTTGCATGTTCTCCCCGTGTCCGCGTGGGTTTTCGCCGTGTACTCCGATTTCCTCCCACAGTAGAAAGACATGCTGTCTAGTTTTATTGTCCTAACTAAATTGTCCCCAGTGCCCTGCAATGTAGTCACTTGCTTACCCCTCATCGTTGGAAAACTATTAGAAAGAGTTACATAGCTCAACTGTTTCTTTCAGCTTAAATAAAAACTTATTGATTAAAATATTCACACAACTTCATCAGATTGTTTAAGATTGTACTAAGATGTCACTGGCCAATGCTGATAGTGCTACTGATACAGGGACTGCAGTGATTATGAATTTATCACATTTCTGAGTGGTAATTGGCTCTCAAGTCAACATTAGCACTTAGCTCAGTGTAAGTGTGAAGCGAAACTGGTTATGCATTTTTTTTATTAAATCGCATGCACCTTTCAAACCAATTCAAATGTACTCACCCAAATAATAAATAAATAAAGCGCCAATTGTCATATGCCATATCACAGTGTTATAAAGCTGCACATTATATATAATTCTTCATTATGCCCCTATTATATGAATTCATTCTGCCAGCATTGTTATTACTTTATGACCCACGTTTTATGTTGTAAAATAATAAAGCTTGGAGTTGTTGGGCCTCAAAGCGCAGGGTGAGGTCGTGTTGTTCCACTGCAGCTGGATAGAGCATGCTGCTATTCATGCTTGCCCTGACTGACATTAGCACATGCACACGCCATGATGTGCTTTCGGGTTGTACCGCGTGCTGTTCAGCGTCATGTTCAACGCTTCTCGCCATGTGCTGGCGGATTATTCATTGACCAAAAACAGCAGTTCATATTCCCGCTTGGTTATATGCTGTTTCCATCTGCTGGTATACGATGTAGGCCAGCTGATTATATTTGATTAGCTTCATCACTTGCGCATTCATGTTCATCAGACGTGAACATGTAGTAAAACATTACTTCACTCCTTGAATACTTGTGTGAATCAGAATCACATGGGCAGCAAAAAACGTACTTCACTCTGATATCAGTGGCTGTTATATTATGCTGCTAACATGAATATTTGACAGGAACCCTCAGTTTCTGAAATAGTATTAAATTATAATTTCCTAGAGATGCATCTCGTATAGTGTATGTGTTAAGTTAATATTGGACAACTGCACAGTAGAGCTGTTTCTCACAAGCACGGTGTAAGGGATGCACTTGAGCAGTGTGCCATAAATTGATGAATGATATTCAAGACATACGGAATTAAGAGACATAACGAAATGAATAATATATTTTGTACTGCATGCAAATGTAGCAATATTTCGTTGCTGCTCCATCAATATCATTACGCAGAGGGGCAGTCGCTTGTTACTGTAACGTATCAACACCAACTATACATAACGTCAGGTTGCCATATATCACAACCAGAGTACTTGTATATTTTCGCACTGGGATAGAAGACAGTGCATAATGTATGAGCCCGGGAGCGATGGTGTCAAAATTGCACCGTCCTGTGAAGAGTGTCAACTCGGCCGTCATTACCGGAGTCCGTACTCTTACACAATACGTTTGACGATGTCCGTTGAGGCAGATTAATGTTATGGCTGTATAGGTTAAATTGTCCACAACTTAAAAAGGCATTATTCACTGTTGGTGTTCAGCCTTTTTTAAACGATGGCTTGCTTTTGGGTCAAACTTTGAAAGCCACGTTTATCGTCAAATTTCAATACTGTAGTGCTTAAAGGATTTGCTTGTTCAAATTCTTTGCATTGAGGTGTATTATCAACGCTTTCCAGCGATGTATAACAGCAAGCCCGAATGCAATGCAATAGCCCCAAAGATGATCCCATATGAATTCGATTTTAACATGAATTTGTGCTGATAATTAGGGCCTTACTCCACATAGAACGAATCAATTGATCAAAGAGTAAAAAAAAACTGAGCGATGAAACCAATGCCAACATGATTACCCTTGCTATGCGACCTTGGGAGATTGGTAATTGCTTTGTTCTTTTAGGAAAGCCATGTCGAGCGCCCCCCCCCCTCCCCTCAGAGAAAAGGCTCGACTCGGCGATCTCGTAAAACACATCTTTGGAAAGAAATTCTCATGCATCGAGCCGCGCAAACCTACATCAGCGCACCTTGTGAGATTGTCACCGGATACAACATCTCACGGCAACATCACGTCGCAAGCCGGCCTGTCACGTGGGCAAAGCGTGCTAACTCTTTACTAACTCAGCACACCGGTTCGTTGGAGACCCGAGCAAGAGCCCTGATCTCCGGGTGAAGCAACTCTGGGGGTTCATTGGAATACGCAACCCCCTCCACCGCAATGTTACGATCCAGTAACAATTTTTTTATTAACATATTCACGTGCTCCTTCTTCTCTTGTCCTACTGTTATCTCCTCTTCATCTAATTAACTATAACATTGTGGACCGATTGAAATAAATCAAACTCAACCTCCAACCGAGAGGCAAGTTCTGCTGTAATGCAAGCCTTAACGTGTGGCATTCATTCCGTCCAGTTTTTTGGCAGATCTCACTTCGCAGACTCAAATCCTTCTCTGCACTGCCGTTGACTCATAAAACAACTCTCCGTCATTATTTTCCACCTCCCATACCTCCCCCGGTTGTATAGATTAGTCATGACATGATGTCAGTCGATACACATTACAGTACAATTCATCATGTGTGTGTGTTTATAGACTGGTCAATCATAGCATGTCCCACCACACTGCTTAGTCTGCCCTTCTTTTGTTCTTTGTTTCATTATTTATTATGTGTACATGTGCTACTCATGTTTGTGTGCTGGTTCTGAGAACCGCATTGTGACATTGTTTTGTATGTAAATAAATAAACCTCCTAAATCTATGCTATGGGTACTTTTTTGCCAGTATACATATATAAGATTAAAAAGGTTTTACCGCATCTGGCAATTATGCAGGTGTTAAGATCCCAAACACCAAAATAGACACATTTCACAATGTGTCCAGTTTGCAAAAGCCACACATACTCGTGGCAAAATATGCAAACAGGTAGCTTTGATAACCTATGCATTGTCCTTCAAACTGACCGGCCTTCACCAGGCAGTGGCTTCCTTTTGAGCCGAATTGCCGGTGTCAGCCGTTGCCAAAAGGCAGTGAGCTCAGGACAATGCAGTATCAATACTTATAGCTTAGGTGTTGCTGTTAACGCTATGGGTATTTTTTTGCCAGTATACATGTATAAGATTAATTTTTTATGCATTGATACTGCATTGTCCTGAGCTCACTGCCTTTTGGCAATGGCTGACATCGGCAATTAGGCTCAAAAGGAAGCCACTGCCTGGTGAAGGCCGGTCAGTTTGAAGGACAATGCATAGGGTATCAAAGCTACCTGTTTGCATATTTTGCCACTACTATGTGTGGCTTTTGCAAACTGGACACATTGTGAAATGTGTCTATTTTGGTGTTTGGGATCTTAACCCCTGCATAATCGCCAGATACGATAAAACCTTGTTAATCTCCTAAATCTATGTTGATGTCGGAGGCGCCGTGTCCAGATAGTCTCATCCGCTATACACCACAATATAAACTCTTCTCGTCCACAAAATATATATATCGGGAAATCTTGAAGGAGAGTTGAGCTTTAGCTATTTGTCTCTTACAATGTGTGAGACATAATGAGTTTTATGGTTCACAAACAAGAGAAGGGTGGATTTTTAGGAATTTGCATTATTTCAATTTTTTTTTATTATTGCCATTATTTGTGATTTATTTTCAGCTTTGTACCACCTGGTTTAGTAGGTGACCTGTGGGGCTGCAAAATTATATTCAAGGCACATGACCCGTTCTACTGCGTGCAGCTCTATCTAGCAAAGTAGAGCAGCACAGTGTTGTAGCGGGTAGCATTCCTGACTCACGGCATAAATAACCAGAGTTCGTTTCCAGGCTTGGGTGACTGTGTGGAGTTTGCATGTTCTCTCCGTGTCCGCGTGAGTTTTCGCCAAATATTCCAGTTTCCTCCCAGAGTCCAAACACACGCTGACGATCGATAGATGTTTATTATTACAGCAGAAAGTGCCCAAGTGAGTTCGTGAGCGCTGGTTGCGGGATTCTGCGACACAACGAACGTCGAGGTTAATAGGCCTGACAAAATTACCCCCATTACGCTATGATGGACTGACTTTCCTGGGTGTAGCCTTGCCTTTTACCCTATGTCTGCCGAGATAGGCTCTAGCCACTCCGTGACCTTGTATGGTATTAAAACTCATAGAAATTTACAAATAAGTAGTATACGGGATCCTAGAAACACATGATGTTGCCATCTCTCAGTTTGTGAATTAATATGGTCAATATATTAAATGTGCAGCAGTGTTTTCTCGCAGCTTGACATGATGGTGAGGGGGATAGCTTTCATTTTGCACATTAAACATTTAAAAAGTGCTCGTATATATAATTTCCCTGCAAAGAGGGTTTGGAGATTTGGAAATTTCCACAGGATGTCCTATTAATTTTAAACAGCCTTTGCGTCCAGAAGGAGACCACGAGTCGAGAGGATGCACTAACAAAAGAAAATACATCTATTCTAAGCACATTATACTGCATATATATCCCTAACCACATTAGTATTATTGACGCCTACCTGTGGAAAGACATATCAAAGGAAAAACAGCAAATTAAATTGACCAATTACTATTGTGATGCAGGAGTGGGTCTCGACCATTACATCTATCTGTGGATCATATTAAGTCCCGATAATATGTTTTATTCTGTGTAAACGTGTGCAGCCTAACATTGGTGGTGAAACCAATCCGATGTTTACTATTGCTTGGTATTCCATGGCTATTTCTGCGCACACTTGAGCACGGTTTTCAGGGGCCAGGCTTTTTTTCTTATCCAAAATGCTCAATTTAGTACGTGCTATGGTGGGGGGAGGCGTGGTAGTGGGAAAACGTATTATATTGTAACAGCTATTCCCTTGCAGGCTTTGCCAGAGCTGATAACACCCGCACATGCCACACATGGCTCCGGATGTGTTTTAATGTATTGGCAGGAAACTGATGAGTTTTTAAGCTCGGGGTATGAATGCTCACACCAAGCTGAATGCAAAATTGGCGTATAATAAGCAGCAGGCACACAATCCTATTTACTAATATGCAGCTTTACACTGTAGCAATTACATTGGCATTTGGCAACTTTTTAATTGTGGTGAGGTTTTTTTACTGATATAGGTTCCAAGTATAAGGATTGCTTTTGAAAGCTATGTTTTTAGGATAGCGGTGTGGAGCATTCCCTCGTTCCTTTGCACTCAACACGGTTTTTCCAAATGAACAACTTTGGAAAGCAATTCTGATGGTGAAGTTTTACGGATTTACTTGTCTAAGGATTAGTTTTTCGTAAGAATTGTATATATATATATATATGTCGATATGAAGCAATTACGTTTTTGGTGCAAAAAGAAACAATGATTAAGTGTCGTTTATATCGTAAAAAAAATATGCAGCTTCTAAGTTTAGTATTGGCATTATTGAGAGTGGCATTTCATGTCAGTCTAGCTCATATTAAAACATAGCATATAGGCAAGGTGGCTTGGTTTGGCAATGTTACATTTTACTTAAAGCATTGCACATTTTTTGACGTCTTAACAATTCCTGGCACTAAACTGTACACCACATTTCTACAAATGAATTCGTAAAAATGAAAGACATGACTTATATAGCTTAGAGCTATATGTTTATTTATATATTTATTGTCCCCTATCCTATTTTCCACCTTCACTTAATAAAGCAATTTGTGATGGAACCTCCTTTTCATTTCGCTCAACTCCACTCACTGCAGAACTACAGTATCTCGATTTGCATCCACGCGGCAGTGTTTGCTGCTCTGTGAAGTGATGTATAGTTAATATTAGCAGGGATAACTCAAATCCGTTGTGTGTACCTTTTGGATGCTCTATATTCCTGCCTCGAGGCTTCCAAAACCAAAAGCCTTGCAAAAAATGATTCCCATATCCTGTCCATCATAGCTCTCAGATGGAATCTATAACCGTGTCATCCATGAAATCCCTATTAGGCTTGTGATATATCTTGTGTCATTATGTCAGGCGTCAGAACTGTTTTGTGAAATGTATCTGTTTGCATCATGGTATTTAAATTCATGCATTACATTCTAAGTCAGAAAACTATTTGGGAACATCATTTTAATCGGGAAAAAATATGTTTAAAAAAATAGAAATCCTTCCTTCTTTTTCAGAGCATGGATGGATATATGACATGACGGCTCCAAGATTAAAAACTCATTCCTAAACACGATGGCTTCATGTGACATATTAAATGCTCATTACTATAAAGCAAACATACCTATGCATTTTCCGGCTACAAATTTGTCTTGCTCACATTATTAGGTATCAATGTGCTGGCAGAAGCAAATTCAACAACAATTTATTGTTATAGATAAATGTTACATGAAACCATTTCCCAATATATGTATTATATTCACTGATAATTTTGCATTTTAGAATTATATTTGAAAGTCTGATCATATTTACTTGTTGTTCTGCAACGATGTGTGTATTAAAAAAAAAACCCAAAAATTTTAATATTGCTAATTTTCTGTTCTAGTGCCATTGTTGTTGGCGCGCCGTTATCTCCGCAGCTCTGTGCAGTGCTTTGTGACCCTCGAGTGAAAAGCGCTATGTAAATGCAATTATTATTTTTATTGCGACGGAATTACTTTAAACACTAAATACACAAAGAAAAACAACATAAATAGCTCGTACTGTGATCCAGTGATTCATAATCCACAAAGAGACATTGCTTTTATTTCACTGAACAATCCATATTTTAAAATTACTCAACTTGAACATGCAGACTCCTTCATTAATCGTCCTTCATGCAGAGAGAGTCCTCATTTGTTCAATGTCACGTTTACATCCTCTTTAATGCTTATTCATTTCTGTGTTATAGTCTGTAATTAATGCACGGTTCATGATTACCAGCTTTTGCTTGTCGAACACTCTGCATTTAAATTATGCTGACAATAACACAATTACATCTCGACACTTACTGGCGATGTTGGTATCCTAATATTCCCCACTGGATCTGCTTTGTCACATCCACAAATATTGTGCTCCACAATGACCTCTCTAAATTTGCGATATTCACACTTGATTGGGCTCCTGCAGACGCCCGCTGAGCAACACGGCCAAGGCAGAAATTACTTGCTGGTCTCATGGAATGACTGTTTGTAATATAGAGGTAAAGGTGCACTGATTGGCTCACGGCCACACTCCGTTGCAGCTGCTTCCACCTTCATACCCTGCCTTTGCCGTGCAACATTGGAATGTTTAAATGAAATGACACACACATGAGCAGCCGTTCCACGCTGTAGCAATGCTTGCTGCAAGGTACATCATTTGGAACGTGCCATGTCGCAAGGAGGTGGCGTAAAGGATTGGTGCAACACCCGAATGCAGGCGCACGTTTCCCAGCCTGTAAGACATACTCTACTTAATTGCTGTTGAGGTTTAATATATGTGAGAAAGTATTCCCTATGAACAATGTTGGTTGAGTTATACAGTAATTAATGGAAGGTTGGTTCTGTTCATGATATTCTCCACGAGACATGAATTCATTTTTCAAACGAGAAATACATATTAGCATTCAGGCTTTCTGAATGTTTATCACCATGAAACAATAACAATAAAATTGCATATATAAAGTAAATCTACCGTGTTTTGTATTGCCATAAAACAGCGCTTGTGTGGGGAAAATGCATTTCCTTTCTTAATAAACGTTTTCACATATTCATGTTCTCATTTCATCTCATTGTCTGAAACCGCTTAGTCCTATACAGGGTCACGGTGAGCCGGAGCCTATCCCGGCAGACACAGGGCGCAAGGCAGGGATACACCCAACGATGGGACGCCAGTCCATCGCCGGGCACTGCGGGGCAATTTAGCCTGCGAGCCAATTAACCTATGCAGCAGCATGCTTTTGGACTGTGGGAGGAAACCGGAGTACCCGGCGAAAACCCACGCGGACATGGGGAGAGCATGCAAACTCCACACAGAAAGGCATCCGAGCCGAGAGATTCGAACCCGGGACCTTCTTGCTGTGAGGCGACAGCGCTAACCACTGGGCCACCGTGCCGCCCCATATTCATGTTTTAAAGTAAAAATCGCAAAATAATTTGACACTGGTGCAAGCTCTGCCGTTTTTAATATATTCACACAAATATAATCCATAATATTTGGAGCTAAAATTTACTTCACCACATTACCGTGCATTAACTGATGAATTGTTCTAATACGTATGAAGTAAAAACACTAGTGAACAATACATCTAACGCTGCCCTCCTGCAAATAAAGCACAAACGAACGTAAACGGGGATGCCGGTGGTAAATTCAGATCAACTGCTTTATGACGTTAGGTAAAGGCGCAATCCTTCTGTAAGGGTCGGCAGCACGACGAACAAGTGGATCCTGTTGTGCGGTGATGACAGCCGGAGGCGAGCAGCAACTATGGTACAAACAGCTCTCTTTATGAAGAGTGCGGAGATACAACCGACGGGAGCAATACACGGGCGTGCGATAGCGCGGAGTGAAGGGGAAGTTCCGGCCCCGCTGCTATGGCGTAGGCCGGTATATATAGGACCCGTAATTTCTCTGATTGGGTGCCCGTGCACAGCTAAGTGGATTATTATGCACCTGTGCACGGGTAAGTGAATTAATAGGCAGGTGTCCCAATCAGGGCGGAAAGGACCGCCATACAACCCTTACAGTACCCCCCCCCTGTTAAGGGACGTCTCCTGGCGAACCCCTTAGGGCGGTCTGAGTGTTTGGTGTGGAAGGTGCAGATGAGCTCTGGGTCCAGGATGTCCCGCGCTGGCACCAATGAGCGTTCCTCAGGTCCGTACCCTCCCAGTCCATCAGATATTGCAGGTGACCCCGCAACCAGTGGGAGTCCAGCAGCGTGTGGACTGTGTAAGCCGGCTCGCCCCCTATTAGACGGGGAGGCGGGGGTGGGCGGTCAGCGGGAGACAGGGGTGAGGTGGACACCGGCTTGAGGAGCAACACCTGAAAGGTGGGGTTTATTTTCCTATATGATGGAAGGCGGAGGTGAACGGCTACTGGGTTGATGATTTGGGTGATGGGGAAGGGACCGATGTAGCGAGGAGCCAACTTGCGTGAACCCCCTCGGAGGGGAAGGTCCTTGGTCGACAGCCATACTTCTTGCCCCACCTCGAAGCAAGGAGCTGCTGTACGTCGCTTATTAGCTTGACGTTGACCTTCCCGCGAAGCACGCTCGAGGGCTGTCCGGGCCGTCGCCCAGGTCTCTCGACACTGCCGGACCCAGTCGATAGCTGCGGGTACATCGACCTCAGGTTCCTGGTCAGGGAACAGTGGCGGCTTGTACCCGAACTGACATTCAAAGGGAGACATGCCAAAAGCGGAGCTTTTAAGGGCATTGTGGGCGTATTCCACCCAGATGAGGCACTGGCTCCAGGAGGAAGGCTTGGTGGAAGAGAGGCAGCGTAACGTTGTTTCCAGGTCTTGGTTGACCCGCTCCATCTGACCATTTGACCGCAGATGGAAACCCGACGAAAGGCTGGCGGAGGCACCAATGAGGATGCAGAAAGCCTTCCAGAATTTTGAAGTGAACTGTGGACCCCTGTCCGTGACAATGTCTGTGGGTAGGCCGTGGATCCGGAACACGTGTTGTACCGCTAGCTCCGCGGTCTCCCGTGCAGACGGCAGCTTAGGCAGCGGTACCAGGTGACTCGCCTTAGAAAACCGGTCTACCATTACCAGTATGACCGTGTTTCCACGAGAGGCCGGTAGTCGCGTGATGAAGTCCATGGAGATGTGTGACCAGGGTCGAGAAGGTATGGGGAGGGGGTAGAGCAGTCCCATGGGCTTGGTCCTGGGAGACTTGTGGCGTGCACATGTAGCGCAGGCTGCTACGAAGCAAGTGGCGTCGGCGTCAACCGAGGGCCACCGGAATCTTCGCCGCAGAAATTCCAGTGTCCGAGCGGTCCCGGGGTGTGCCGTCAGATTGGACGCGTGAGCCCAGGTGAGGACTCGTGAGTGCACTGACGTTGGCACGTAGAGCAGATGGGATGGACATGACTCCGGAGCAGGTTCGGAACACAGGGTTCGCCGGACGACCGCCTCGATACCCCACTGCACCGGTGCCACAATGCGAGAGGAGGGGATGATGGGATCTGGGATGGGGTCGTGCTCAGGTGGGTCAAACATGTGGGAGAGTGCGTCCGGCTTCCCGTTCTTTGACCCCGGGCGGTAGGACAGCACAGAGTTGAATTGGTTAAAGAACAGCGCCCATCTTGCTTGGTGCGAGTTGAGGCGCTTGGCGCTCTGAATGTAGGCCAGGTTCTTATGGTCCGTCCACACTACGAATGGTTGAGCGGAACCTTCCAGCCAATGCCGCGACTCCTCCGGGGCCAGCTTGACGGCTAAGAGTTCCCGATTCCCGATGTCGTAGTTGCTCTCCGCGGGCGATAGGCGGCGCGAAAAGAAGGCGCAGGGGTGCAGCACTCCATTCCCTGGACAGACTTGGGAGAGCACTGCCCCCACACCCACATCCGACGCGTCCACCTCCACAATGAACGGGAGCGTGGGATCTGGAAACAGCAGCACTGGTGCAGACGTGAAGTGGTACTTGAGGGAGATAAACGCGGCCACTGCCTCTGGGGTTAGGCGGAAGGATGCGTTAATCCCCTTGGTGAGAGCAGTGAGAGGTGCAGCCACCGAGGTGAAGTTTCTGATGAATCGCCGGTAGAAGCGAAACCCAAGCAACGTTGCACCTGCTTGACCAAAGTAGGAACCGGCCAGTCGCGCACGGCCTGGGTCTTTGCTGGGTCCATCTGGACCCTCCCTTGAGAAATGATGTGACCCAGGAATGAGACTGTAGAATCGTGGAAGTCACATTCTGCAGGCTTTACGAATAAATTGTTCTCGAGCAGAGTGCTGAGCACCAACCGGACATGTTGTACGTGTTCCTGAGGACTGCGCGAGAAGATGAGGATGTCGTCCAGATAGACAAAGATGAAGCGGTGCAGCATCTCCCGCAGAACATCATTGATGAGAGCCTGGAACACCGCAGGGGCGTTAGTCAGGCCAAATGGCATTATCAGATATTCGTAGTGGCCGGTTGGGGTATTAAATGCCGTTTTCCACTCGTCGCCCTGTCGGATCCGAATGAGATTGTATGCGCTCCTCAGTCCAGTTTGGTGAAGATAGTTGCCCCCTGCAGACGTTCAAATGCCGTTGTCATGAGTGGGAGGGGGTAGCGGTTCTTGACGGTGATTTGGTTAAGTCCATGGTAATCCACACAGGGGCGCAGACTGCCATCCTTCTTGGCCACGAAGAAGAAGCCCGCCGCTGCCAGATAAGTCGAAGGACGAATGAAGCCCGCGTCGAGCGCCTCCTTTATATAGCTCTCCATGGCCGCTGTCTAAGGCGGCGACAGGGAAAACAGCCGTCCCTGAGGCAGGCAGGTGCCAGGCAGAAGGTCAAATGCGCAGTCGTATGGACGATGAGGAGGAAGAGTAGTGGCGCGTCACTTGGAGAATACCTCCCGGAGATCAGCGTAAACCGACGGGACACGAGACAGCTCGGACGAGGCGTCGACGATTGACGCCCACTGGCGTGTTTGCTCCGGAGCAGTCGAGGTGACCGGATGCCCTCCATTCTCGGATCGCGCCCCTCCTCCAATCTATCACTGGGTTGTGACGTGCCAGCCAAGCATAGCCCAGGACCATATGCTGATCATGGGAATCAATCAGGAGGAAGGAGATCCACTCGACATGTCCGGACTCCACCTGCAGGCGGAGTGGCTCAGTCCTGTAGCGCACTGTTCCCGCACCCAGAGGCCGTCCGTCCAGGCCGATCACCGGTATGGGGGTGGGCAGGGAGGTGCAAGGGATGCCCCAGCGTCGCGCAACCCTCGTGTCCAGAAAGTCCCCCGCTGCGCCGGAGTCGACGAGAGCTCGGAGCTGCAGGCGCTGAGACCCCCAAGACAGAAAAACAGGAAGTGTCAGCCGATCACGGGTGGACCTAGATGTATTTACTGAGGCCCTCTCAGTTCCACCTACTCTGGGAGGGCCACGGCATTTCCCGACCTCCTCTGATGGCCGTTACCGTGGCACACACAAGTCGTCTGCTCCCGACGACCTCCCCGTTGCTGGTTCTCTCCTCGACAGGACCGGGGCAGTCCAGCATCACCGAGGTCCATGGGTTCTGTCTCGAGGGATGGGCCCTGGAATTGATGCCGAGCCTCAAATTCCCGTATCAGAGGAGCATGGCGAGAGTCTGATGGTCGCGTAGAGTCTGATGGTCGCGTAGGGGCCGGGCTTGCTGCATGTGCCCAGGTCGCACCTCCATTCGATGGTTGAGAGCATTCTCGCGTGCTGCTCCAAGACTCTGGAATGTCGTTTGGAGATTCAATCAGCTGAGTCCATGGGGATCTTCAAATCTCGCTCAATGCTCACTTGCTCCATAAGGCTTTCAAGTCCTCCGGCGCGGACTCTTGATGCGGCGCAGTGTAGTCGTGCCGGGATGATGGCAATCCTCCGAACTGCACCTGCTTGGGAACATTCCATCCATATTCGTAGCAGAATAATTATGTTTTTTTTTGATCGTTTATTTTGTGGCCTTCTATACATTTTTGCAACTTTTAAGTTTCAGTTGGGCTGTTCTGATTTTGTTGACATGCCGTTCTTTCCACATTGCTGATATGCCATTCTTATCTCGTTGACGTACCGTTCCCTCCGCAGCTCAGTGCAGCGCTTTGTGACCCTCGGGTGAAAAGCATTCTATAAATGCAATTATTATTATTATATGTTTAACTCCTCAAACTTAGAACATTACTCAGGTCACTCTGTCGGAAGGCACTGTGACAATGTATGACCGTGGACCACAATATCAAGTCCAAAACTCCGTGAAAAATGTCAGTCAATTTGTTTTTGGTTTTTTTTCCTCAGAAAAAGGAACCATTTCGCTATGTAGTTCTTGATGATTGCTTCGAAAAGCTGCTCTCTCGGGACAGCCGCGTCGATCGCTTCCTCTCCTCGCGACGTTTCGCCTCACACGTCAGAGGCATCCTCAGGCGCAGTATGTGTGTGTGTAGTGCCTGTTGCTCCCTTTATATATGTGGGTACTATGCATGTGTCGAGTCATCTTTTGTTGTGTAGTCTACATTTGAATCACATTAACATTAATTTCCTTATCTTATTCTCGCCCCCGGAACTGCGATTACCCCCTCCCTGCTTTGTCTGTGGCTAGTCCCCTAATTTGTATCCCATGAAAGAAACCTCGCACACAACTGGCGATCCCCCTCTGATGTCCACACGCAATAGTTCTATATCTATGCATTACTGACTTCAATAACTGGCCTCCAGTATTGGCTGAGCTTTAAATTCATTTATTGTTTTCGGTTCATGATCCTTTTAGTCTTCTGAATCTCAATTGCTTCATGAATTAATCTTGGACCTTTATGGCGGATGGCTGCTAGTATTCATATTTTATCAAAGTCGTTGTTTACATGTTTATATCAGCTATATAAAATTGATGCGTTTATTTTTGGTAATATAGTACATGAATTGCTGATTATAAATCACACTGTACATGTATGATTCAGCAAGGAAATGTGTTATCTTTAAACGTCAAAAGGTGTAAGTGTGAAATACCTTTCATTATATAGTCTAGTTTTGTGTTAACCTAATTATCATCTTATTTTTGCTTATATGATGCACTCTGACTATTGTACATGCAAATTTATCCTCATTTCAATGAGAGCATGAAATCTATTCAAGCACAGTTCTTCTGTTTTGTAGCACACGATGTAATTACAGTGTAATATAAATATGAATCTGAATAACGCTAGTTATTGATGTGCAGCCAGTTCAGAGTATGGGTCTCACTTCACTTCACCACTCCTGATAAAATCAAGGGTTTTGTTGGAACTAATATATTTCACTGTTGCATATTCGTTATTGTAACAAAAAAAAGTTATGAAAACCAATAAGACTTGCAAAAACCCGCAACGATATTTTAAAAAAGGGAATCGCAACGCTTCTAAAGAATATGAAGAAAATCACTATAATAGATGACGTTTCTGTTGAAAAATTATCTTTTATTGGTGCACGTATTTTGTATGAACATCAGGCACAACTTTTTGTACCTCTTGGACAAAGCCTTTTTTACTTTGGCGGACTATAATGACATTTTCAGTATATTTTCTAAATAGCAGTCATTCACTCTGCAATATTCGTTTATGGTGCATATAAAATTGCCGTGCTTCAGAGCCAAGATAAATTTCCTTAATCATCCGTTATCCATTCCCTTGTGCTGGTCTTACGCTTAAGTCATTTTATCCAATGGCTTTCTACCCTCTCCGTATTGTAGGTGACTTTGACCTTTTCTCCAGGCAGATTTTTCATCACAGCTTGCCAGCAATTCGACTTCAAAAAGCTTTGGGTCAAAAGTTTACGCGTGTGATGCTGTTAACGCTTTTTACAAGCCACAAACCTTTTGAGTGATTTTAATGTTGTATAATGTAATGCCTCTTAGGATCCTGGCTAGGCAGTTGCCATCATGCTATGGAGAGCATACTGGACTTGCAATCCAACGGTCAGCAATTTGACCTTCTGGCGCAGTGGTTGCAATGATGGGTAAGCATCTTAATTATCACCCCTGCCCCGTCTCCAGAGCAGGATCAGCAGGTCCACCACAGTTAGTCAATCGGCAGTTGGGCTGCAGTGGGGTAAAGTGTGGGTACTCCTGCCTCTTCAAAGATGTATTGCGAGCATGGAATGGTTGTCTAAATAAAATAAATAATACAGCTTCCTCGAATGAAGACCGTACTGCTAGCAGTGGCAAGAGCTAGCAGTTGCAAAGCTCCCCTTTATCTTAGTCTCGTAGGTAAGCAGAGTTAAGGAATGTGGGGAGGGGGACTTTTACTGTAGAGGGGGGACCAACGCCACGTGGGGGACGGGCAGCACAGTCTGCGGGGACTTTTATTGGAGAGGGGGGACAAAGCCACGTGGGGTGACGTCGGTTAGAACTTTCTGGAAGGGGCCGCGGGAATATGAGGAGCGGGGGGTTGGGGGGGCGACGGGAGAGTCTCCTGGGGGAATTGGAAGGGGGAGGCAGCATCACGATGTAGGGGTTCGTTGTGTGCTGCTGCTCCGGCCCCGTGCACTGCTGTTTTAAATAAAGCATCGAAAATTACGATGTCTCTGCTCATCCGTGCTCGCTGGCTGATCTATCGCGGAGTGGGTGCTGATCCTCGCCGTGGTGTTGCCGCTGTAAGCCGTCACAAACCCGGAGTCAAAGTCGTGGTGTCACAGGTAGATTAAATCACGTTTTATGGAAATGCAAAACTTGAAACTATTCCCATCCACTAATATACCAATAATATTGAAAAAGAAGGCTACAAGTTTGTTTCTGGTTAGTTCACTAAATTTGGTAAGAGTAACCCACACTGGACTCTTTAATGAGCTGTCATTACGAGCCGCAATATACAACATAACGATAGTACTGCGCAGTCACATTTCGAGCAGCCTTCCTCCTCGTGCTGCAGCTGTCGCACTACTTTGCTTTAGAGGTCAGAGCGCTCGTTTTTTTTAAGGACGCCTTGATTACGCAGCTGTTTTAGGGGGCCCAGAGGCAACATCAGGATAGGTCAGTGCATTCACGCAGTAGCAACAGGCGAATGCGCCTGAACTACTGAAGCTGCCGAATTTCAAGAGTTCCACCCAGAGCCACTGGCCAATAAAGGGTGACTAACTAGAGCAGATATTAAAGATGACATATGCTCGTAAAACATGATGCGCAAACTCAACCTTCGTCTCTTCCATGTCCCCGGCAAATGACAATGACGCTATTTCGTTTTAACGGTGGATTAAATTAACCTAATGCCAAGTCCTACAATTTGTCATATAGCTATAAAAGGCTGTTGTGGCACAGAAAATATTAAGCTCGTAAAAGAGCCAGTAGACGTAAAGTGTTGTCTCTGTGCTGTAAATTTTTTACTATTACAATTTTACATTCAATTGCGTTAATAATTCCACAATGAATTAAAGGGTGGCGTGGTGGTACAGTGAGAAGCGCTGTTGCCTCACAGCATAAAGGTTCCGGGTTCGGTTTCTGGCTCGCGTGTCTTTGTGGAGTTTGCATGTTTTCCCTGTGTTCGCGTGGGTTTTTGCTGGGTACTCCGTTTTCCCTCCACCGTCCACAGACACGCTGGTGTCTAGGTTAATTGGCCTGCTGAATAAATTGCCGTAAAAAATGGCCCTGCAATGTATTGGCGTCGAATCCTGGGTATATCCTGCCTTGCGCCCTCTGTTTCCTGGGATAGGCTTCACCCCCCCCTCCCGCGACCCTGTACAGGATTAAGTGGGTACAGATACTGACTGACCGACGGACAATGAATGAAGTATTTCACTATGATTTATTATTATTGCTATATTATTGTTAAACAGATTTTAATAGCAATGATAATCGAAAATATCTTATAACCTTATAAAGGCTAACTCTAAAAAAGACATGAAAATTCCTTAAGAAGTAAATGTAGTAAATATATGTTACAATTTTAAAGATTGAATTACCTAACACGATAAACAATAATGCAACTAAAGTGAAGGGAACGATTAGAAAGTACGTATTTACCTAAGAAGGCGACACTCAGTTTTACAATTTTTGTTTAAAGGTGGGCATGAATATTTGGTGATTGCTTCGAAAAGCTGCTCTCTCGGGACAGCCGCGTCGATGGCTCTCTCTCATCTCCTCGCGACGTTTCGCCTCACACGTTAGAGGCATCCTCAGGCGTAGTGTGTGTGCGTGGTTCCTATCGTCTCTTTATATGTGTGGGCGTGATGCATGTGTCCTTTGTTGTGTGAGTCCGCCTCTGAGTCACCTTGACACTAATTTCCATATCCCATTCCCACCCCCGGAATTGTGATTACCCCCTCCCTGCTTTGTCTGTGGCTAGTCCCCTAATTTACATCTCATGAAAAGATACTCCTCACACAATTAGACGATCCCCCTGTGATGTCCTGCATTCCTGATTTCAATAACTGGCCTCCAGGATTGGCTAAGTTTTATACACATTTCTTGTTTTCGGTTCATGATGCTTTTAGTCTTCTGAATCTCAATTGCTTCACGAATTAATCTTGGACCTTTATGGCGGATGGCTGCTAGTATTCGTATTTTATCAAAATCGATTTTGTGTTGTTTATCTACACTATGCGCTGCTGTTGCTGATTTATCCGTGTGCCGCAGGCGCACTGCTGCCTCGTGTTCTCTTTTTTTGGTGGCTATCGTTCTTCCTGTTTGTCCGATGTATATTTCCTCACAGTTGCTGCAAGGGATGCGATATACGCCTTCTGTCTGTAACGGTAGTCGGTCTTTAGGTGATTTGAGTACGTCTTGTATCTTCTGGTGGGTTGTGAAGACTGTTTTTATTTTATATTTTCTAGGTATTTGCTAATTTTGTCTGTGGTGCCTTGCACGTACGGCAGGAAAGCGCGAATCTTGGTATCTTCCTCTTCATTTTCTTGCTGTTTCTGTCTCCGTTCTCTTGTTTTGACATGTTGGATTTCTGTTTTCGTGTATCCATTACTCGCGAGTGCTTGTTGTAGATGTTGTAGCTCATCTCTTAGATGTTGTTTGTCTGAAATCGTTTTGACCGGTGGGATAAGGTGTGGGCGGCGCGGTGGGCCAGTGGTTAGCGCTGACGCCTCACAGCAAGAAGGTCCCGGGTTCGAATCTCTCGGCTCGGGTGCCTTTCTGTGTGGAGTTT
>JAZEWT010000013.1:13993793-14007508 GCA_036362905.1 Mordacia mordax
GACCCTACCAGGGGCGTAAAGCCCCCGACAACATAGCTCCTCGGATCATTCGGGCACACAAACCCCTCCACCACTGTAAGGTGGCGGTTCAAGGAGGGGGGCTTCAAAGATGTTCTGGCAAAACCATCCGACGCCTTCGGAGGGGTCGACGGGACGTCACCCAAGCTGTTCTCAGCAAGGGAGGGGAAACACTGACCTTTACTGAGGAGATAGTTGGAAGGTGGAAGGAACACTTTGAAGAACTCCTTAACCCGGTGGACACAACTCTCCTTCCAGGAGGCAGTGCGGGAAAGCTGCTGTGGGGTCGAGTCCATTACTGTGGCTGAAGTCACTACAGTGGTTAATGACCTCCGGAATGGTAAGGCTGCAGGCATGGATGAGATTCGTCCGCATATGCTGAAAGCACTGGACAGTGTTGGGGTGTCGTGGTTAGCGCGTCTCTTCAATGTTGCGTGGAAAGTGGGTTCCGTACCTCAGAATTGGCAAACTGGGGTTGTGGTCCCTATCTTTAAGAAAGGGGACCATAGAGTGTGCTCCAACTACAGAGGGATCACACTCCTTAGCATCCCAGGTAAAGTCTATGTCAGGGTTTTGGAGAGGAGACTTCAACCATTAGTCGAACCACAGGTTCAGGAGGAACAATGCGGTTTCCGTTCTAGCCGTGGAACCATGGACCAGCTTTTTGCCCTCTCACAGATAATTGAGGGGTCATGGGAGTTGCTAACCTAGTCTACATTTGTTTTGTAGGTCTGGAGAAAACCTATGACCGTGTGCCCCGAAATTTTCTGTGGAAGGTGCTGCGGGAATATAGGGTGCCGGTTTTTCGTTTGAGAGCAATCCGGTCTCTCTATTCCAAGAGCGAGAGCTGTGTCCATATACTTGGTGTGAAGTCGAATCGGTTCAATGTGGCCGTTGGTCTCCGCCAAGGGTGTGTCTTGCCTCCGCTCCTATTCGTGATTTTCATAGACAGGATCTCAAGGCACAGCCGGGGTATGGAGAGTGTCCAGTTTGGGGGCATGGAGGTGACATCGCTGCTGTTTGCAGATGACGTTGTTCTTCTCGCCTCATCGGATTGTGACCTCCGACGGGCACTCGAGCGTTTCAAGGCTGAGTGTGAAGTGGTTGGGATGAGAGTCAGGACCTCCAAACCCAAAGAGTGGGTTGCCCTCTTTAGGTGAGGGGAGAGCAGTTGCCCTTAGTGGAGGAGTTTAAATATCTTGAGGTCTTGTTCACAAGTGATGGTAAGCGGGAACGTGAGGTTGGCCAGCGGATTGCGGCAGCGTCTGCAGTCATGCAGGCACTGTACTGGTCTATGGTAATGAAGCAGGAGTTTGGTTCTAGGACAAAACTCTCAGTTTACAGGTCAATCTATGTCCCTATCCTCACCTATGGTTATGAACTTTGGGTAATGACCGAAAGAACGAGATCGCGGATACAAGCGGCAGAAATGAGGTTTCTCCAAAGGGTTACTGGGCTCACTCTTTGTGACAAGGTGAGGAGCACAGAAATCCGGGAGAACCTCAGAGTAGAGTCGCTGCTCCTCCGGATGGAGAAGAGCCAGTTGAGGTGATTTGGGCATTTGGTAAGGATGGCCCCTGGAAGCTCCTTCGGGAAGTCTACCAGGCACAGCCCACTGGGCGGAGACCTAGGGGCCGACCCAGGACACGCTGGAGGGATTACATCCTTCGGCTGGCCTGGGAACGCCTGAGAATCCCCTAGGAAGAGCTGGAATCTATTGCTGAGGAAAGGGATGTCTGGTCCACTCTCCTTGGACTGCTGCCACCGCGACTCTTACCAGGACAGGCGGTTTAGAAAATGGATGAAGTGTAGTAATGAACTATAGACTGTATTTAAAAACTGTAAATATAATATCTCATTTCATCTCATTGTCAGAAACCGCTTAGTCCTGTACAGGGTCGCGGTGAGCCGGAGCCTATCCCGGCAGACACAGGACGCAAGGCAGCGATATACCCACGATGGGACGCCAGTCCATCACCGGGCACTGCGGGCAATTTAGTCTGCAAGCCAATTAACCTATGCAGCAGCATGTTTTTGGACTGTGGCAGGAAACCGGGGCCCGGCAAAAACCCACGCGGACACGGGGAGAGAGCATGCAAACTCCACACAGAAAGGCACCCGATCCGAGACTCGAACCCGGGCCCTTCCTGCTGTGAGGCGACAGCGCTACCCACTGGGCCACTGTGCTATATTATTTGAATATATAAACAGGCTGCGTGGATATGTAAATTGAATATTCGGTGCTTGAGGGAGGATAGTAATACAAGACAGGCCTCACTCACAAATACAGTTAAGAAGGCCCCTTTGTTTTAAGCGCACTGATAATGATTAAAAAACAATTAAGAATTATAGGCGTTAAAAGTACTATAAATTAAACCCGACTATATAGGATTATCGTTGTTTAACGCGATGAGAACGTGCAGTTGAGGCGAGTTGAACACACAATGGGTGCCTAAACAAACAGTAGGACAATAAAATAGCAGATGTGACAAAGCAGTGTGTGTCGAGGGCTAAATGAGAGAGAGAAAGAGAGGATCAGCTCGTAATTGTGGTGAGAGGTTATTGTGTGTGTTTGTGCAGCGCAGTGCAAATACTGATAATGATGATGAAGTAATTCTTGGCGGCTCTGTGGAGGAAGTTCGAACACGAGGCAGGCTCCACGGGCTCACGGCGGAGAAGGACCCAATGTACAAAGCACAAAAGCTAATTATTAATAATCAATTAAGAATTACACAAATAAAAAATAATAGAATGATAATCCAGATCAAAATAACTAAATGTTTTACACTTCTGCGAAACACTCAAAAAGCAGTCTTATAACTGTCAGTTTGTGAAGCAGCTTTTTATCACGCGTCCTCGCTGATGGAAATAGGCTACCTTCGTCATTTTGTTGATGTGTGTCTCGAAGCTGAGTGAGGAATCAAGAGTCGCACCTAGACTTCGGACTGCCTTAGCAACTTCAGTGGTCTGGTCAACAACCATTAATTGCATAGGTTCAGCCTTGGACAATTGGTGTAGGGTTCCAACAAGTAAAACTTCTGTTTTATTGCCATTTCGTTTTAGGCCATTTGATTCGAGCCAAGCCTTCACAGTTGACCGTGAGGAAGACATGCAAAGACCAGACACAATGATGGATGGCTTTGCTTGGATATAGATTTGGATGTCATCGGCATAGCAATGGTCGCTGAGATTGAGGTTTCTCAGGATATGGCCAAGTGGTTGTATGTAGATGCTGAAGAGGAGTTGGGCCGAGAACTGAACCTTGAGGAACTCCAGACAAAACAGGATGGATCTCTTGAGTTTTGTCCTCCCAGGCTGATGAACTGCTTCCAGCCATGGAGGTAGGAGCTCAGACAATGTTCACAGCCAGAGACCCCGATACCCTACAGTCGCTCAAGTAAGATCGGGTGGTCAACGGTATCACATGCAGCGCTTAGGTCCAGGAGGACAACACGACTTGCCAAGCCTTCATCAGCAGCGACGAGTAGGTCATCAACTACTTTTACCAGAGTAGTTTCAGTACCATGAACGAATCTGAACCCAGATTGGAAGGGATCAAGGAGGTAATTTTTGAGAACGTGTTTCTGGAGTTGAGCGGCTATGGCACGTTCAAGGACCTTAGAGTGGAATGGTAGATTTGAGGTGGGACGGTAATTACCAGGGATGTTGCAAACAAGATCAGATTTTTTAAGCAGGGGGGTAACTGCGGCACATTTGAAGAGTGGAGGAACGATACTAGAGCGAAATTAGTTATTAAAGGGATTAATGACGAATGCTGCAAGGGATTTGCAATTCGCCCGGATGATTTTAGATGGGAAGGGATCCAATGAGCAGTTTCTGGGCCAAGATCTGGTAACTAAAGAACAAACCTCGGATTCCGTTAATTCTGAATATACTAATAACAACAAACATGAGGCTATTACTGTATTATCCTGTAATTTCTACGTACTATCCCGATACGAGGTTGTATACATCATCACAATTATGAAGACTGGGAGTGAATGCAGCTATATATCACCTCACATCCCTACACCCACTACCCCATACTTTGTATGCCAATTCGAACCTCATAAACCAAATTGCCAAGCTTTGAAACGATACATTTGGAATGGCCAGCATTACGTCGGTCTGTATATTGAAGCAGTTCGTTCGATTAGCTGAAAAAAAAGATACCCTTCGTATTGTGATAAGGCAGACTAGGTTAAATTATGTTCAACATAAAACAGTCAACAGCTTATTGATGAAATCATTGGTTGAACTCAAACACCACATGGCATTTCACAAATTATGTTTAATTTTATTCAAGAAGTTAACTATCCTGGAAAAAAATAATACCATTTAGACAATTAACAGCTCAACAAAGATAAATACGCAATGCTTAATGATACGTTGTTGTGAGCATTCAAATTTACAAAACAAGTGTATACATTTTCCTATAGACCTCAAAACAAGTCATGCAGCCACTAAATATCAAAATGTCCTATAGCTAATGTATAAATCAAACATAAGTCGCATGCCTAATGCATACAAAAAAAACCACATCAACATGCATGGCCTAATGTGAAAATTGCACTGCCACTAATGCACAACCAGCCATCAGTCATTGGCTATAAGCGAAGAATAGACGCATAGGGTAAGGTTCATTATAAAGACTGTTATAGTGTGTCCTAGGCTGTTTCCACTGCTATTTTTTGTGTCTCCAGAATTTAATGTCATTAATGAAACCGCTACCAATGGCCAGAAGTAAACACATCACATTTGTCTTCATTTACTTAACCTGCCTTATTCAGCAGCAAAAATTGACACACAAGGCGTGGTTGATATGTGACTGAAACTTTGTAAAGCACACAAAGGTATGCCCCGAGTGTGATTACAGATGCTTCATTAATGTACTTAATCAGCCGTTGTGTGTGATTTATACATGTGAGGCCATTGCTTGATACAGATTTGTGCAATATTGTGTGCAAAAGTTCTGAATGGTAATGTAATTATTTGTCTGCTAGGATGATGGCAAAAATACAAATTGTATTTGGGGACAAAAAGCAACAAAAGTCTTTGAGGATTTGTATAAATAGCACAAGTATAAAGCCAGTATCACTTTTATTCTGTAGTGGCAAGGTGTTATCACCACTGCCTGGAATGAAGGGAGTTGTGGGTTCCATTCCGATCATAATGTCTGTATGAATGCGGTCCGCAAGTTCTCCCCGTGGTCGCATAGATTGTATTCTTGGTTTTCACTTCACATTTCGAAACGAGCGATTCGATTATTTGGCTGCTATAACTTCCCACACGTAATGACGGGTCCCTTCGGTGAGCGATCACATGTGGGCAGGTGGCCTCTGAAATAGAACTAATAGTTCGGTGAACTTCACTTTATAAGCTTTATGTAATAATAATAATTTTACGGCAATAATCCAAGCTTTTGAGGGGCATTTGAATTAGACATTACAGAAATAATACATTCACAGCAAGAAGGTCCCGGGTTCGAATCTCTCGGCTCGGGTGCCTTTCTGTGTGGAGTTTGCATGCTCTCCCCATGTCCGCGTGGGTTTTCGCCGGGTACTCCGGTTTCCTCCCACAGTCCAAAAGCATGCTCCTGGATAGGTTGATTGGCTCGCAGACTAAAATTGCCCCGCAATGCCCGGCGATGGACTGGCGTCCCGTAGTCGGGTGTATTCCTGCCTTACGCCCTGTGTTTCCGGGATAGGCTCCGGCTCACCATGACCCTATATAGGATTAAGCGGTTTCAGATAATGAGATGAGAAATAATACATTTCATGCAACTAACTCCTGCTAACCTTTCAGTATATTATGTGCTTATACATAAATAAACTAAAATACCCTCATTGTTCAATCAAGGTTTGGATCAAATCTAGTATCTTTTTTCTTCAGCATGAAAAGTATTGATGATTGCTTCGAAAAGCTGCTCTCTCGGGACAGCCACGTCGATGGCTCTCTCTCCTCTCCTCGCGACGTTTCGCCTCACACGTTGGATGCATCCTCAGGCGTAGTATATGTGTGGGCGTGATGCATGTGTCCTTTGTTGTGTGAGTCCGCCTCTGAGTCACCTTGACACTAATTTCCTTATTCCATTTCCACCCCCAGAACTCTGATTACCCCCTCCCTGCTTTGTCTGTGGCTAGTCCCCTAATTTACATCTCATGAATAGATACCCCTCACACACTTCGACGATCCCCCTCTAATGTCCACACGTAATAGTTCTATGTCTCTGCATTCCTGACTTCAATAACTGGCCTCCAGGATTGGCTGAGCTTTATGCGCATTTCTTGTTTTCGGTTCACGATGCTTTTAGTCTTCTGAATCTCAATTGCTTCACGAATTAATCTTGGACCTTTATGGTGGATGGCTGCTAGTATTCGTATTTTATCAAAATCGATTTTGTGTTTTTTATCTACACTGTGTAGATGTAGTGTGCCGCAGGCGCACTGCTGCCTCGTGTTCTCTTTTTCTGGTGGCTATCGTTCTTCCTGTTTGTCCGATGTATATTTCCTCACAGTTGCTGCAAGGGATGCAATATACGCCTTCTGTCTGTAACGGTAGTCGGTCTTTAGGTGATTTGAGTAAGTCCTGTTTCTTCTGGTGGGTTGTGAAGACTGTCTTTATTTTATATTTTTCTAGGTATTTCCTGATTTTGTCTGTGGTGCCGTTCACATACGGCAGGAAAGCGCGAATCTTGGTATCTTCCTCCTCATTTTCTTGCTGTTTCTGTCTCCGTTCTCTTGTTATGGCACGTTGGATTTCTGTTTTCGTGTATCCATTACTCGCGAGTGCTTGTTGTAGATGTTGTAGCTCATCCCTTAGATGTTGTTTGTCTGAAATCGTTTTTGACCAGTGAGCTAAGGTGTGACGTATCCCCCGTTTCCGTTTCGGGTGATGGTGAGACTCCGCGTGTAGATACCTGTCCGTATGTGTTGTCTTCCTGTATACAGTGTGGCTGAGCGTCCCCTCTGCGTTTCTCTTCACCAGTACGTCCAGGAGCGGGATTTGGCCGTTTTCTTCTATTTCCATGGTGAACTTGATGTTCGGGTGTATGGAGGTTAAATGACCAAGGAATTTCTCTAGCTTCTGTCTTTCGTGTGGCCATATGACGAATGTGTCATCAGTACACTAAAACCCACCCACTGGTATCGATATCGACGCGGCTGTCCCGAGAGAGCAGCTTTTCGAAGCAATCATCATGCATAGAGCCGTGAAAACCTACATCATTACATGAAAAGTATTTATTTTTGAGTACAGCCTTCAGTTTTAAAGAATAATTTAATGATAAAACAGCTCATATAAAACAACAAAATCCAATTCCACACATTCCTGATGTTATTATTTTAGTTACTCCCACGACATCTGGCCGAGTGTGCATTATACCTTTATAAAACCCATGCATTTCCTTTAATACATGAACAGAGTGATGTGTTGATGCCACTGAATAACGTGTATTTTTTTCTTGAGTGATAAAGTAGTGTGTGCTGATTTTGGTTCTGCTTTAGTACTCCAAACCGATGGAAGGAGAGTGCTTAGGGTTATCATGCAGGTAGTGGGGCAGGATTTGTGAAATATAAATCAATTATAAAATAGTAGTCAAGTGAGCTGTGGTGTTTCGTATTTGTGAGTCGGTCCGATTAAAACATGCAACCCTTGCGATTTCATCAATTAAAACTAAAGACACACCCTACTCATTATTCGCGATTAAAAGGTACTTCATTTGACACATATGCAGGGTATTTACGTCACCGGTTTAAAGACTGTGGTTCACCCGCTATAGCGTGACTCAGCTCGGTATCAGTATTCGCTTAATCATGCACAAGACCGCGGGGGGCTGGAGCCTATCCCGGTAGATATAGGGCGCAGGGCGGGGCTACACCCAGGATATAACGCCGGTACAATACAGGGCATTTTTTGGGGCAATTTACTCAGCAGGCCAATGAACCTAGGCAGCAGCGTGTCTTTTGGCGGTGGGTGGAAATTGGAGTACCCAGCGAAAATCCACGCAGACGCGCGGAGAGAGAACACGTAAATTCCGCACAAAGGCACTCGAGCCGGGAATCGAACTGTGGGCCTTCTTGCTGTGAGACAGCAGAACTACACCGGTGTTGCCCCCTTTATCGTGACTGCTGCTTGCTATCCAACATGTAAATGTCCATTACTGTACTGTAATATATTTCAAAAAGTCGGACATATTGATTGTAGCAAAGGAACAGCACGCATTTTGCACGTAATATTTTAAGTAGTTTAGTACTAAATTATAATAATTGCACTTCTCAAGCGCTTTTCACCTGAGGGTCACAAAGCGCTGCACAGAGCTGTGGAGAGAGCACCGTCAGAAACAACAACGACATATGAACGGACAAGACCACTTAACTGAGTGCACAGTGAATTCGAAGTCCATTGAAGTGAACGGTTGTTGGATTTGTACCAAGGGCAGCACCTTTTGGGCTCAGAGTCCAGCGTGAAATAAATGGTACATTGTTTCTAATTTGAATAAAATTCAGAGAACATTCCCCCGCTGAAGAGGTTCTAGAGCGATGACCGAGTGAATTGACACAGCCGAGCTGTCCTGCGGGCGGCGCGGTGGCCCAGTGGTTAGCGCTGACGCCTCACAGCAAGAAGGTCCCGGGTTCGAATCTCTCGGCTCGGGTGCCTTTCTGTGTGGAGTTTGCATGCTCTCCCCGTGTCCGCGTGGGTTTTCGCCGGGTACTCCGGTTTCCTCCCACAGTCCAAAAGCATGCTCCTGGATAGGTTGATTGGCTCGCAGACAAAAATTGTCCCGCAATGCCCGGCGATGGACCGGCGTCCCGTCGTCGGGTGTATTCCTGCCTTACGCCCTGTGTTTCCGGGATAGGCTCCGGCTCACCGTGACCCTATATAGGATTAAGCGGTTTCAGAAAATGAGATGAGATGAGATGAGCTGTCCTGCACTGATGAATGCCAAAGATTATATTATTCAATACATTATTTTCTACAAAGAATATTTGTGGCTAAGTACGTTGGTGTTTGTCTCTGTGAATATAGAAGTATTTGAGTACAGCTACGTATGCTACACCACTCTGAGTGCATTCTTGTAGCAATAATAATCTAATAATTATAAATATATAATGCATAGCCCCCTTATGAACCTGCACAGTGCGCAGTCAGTAACGGGCATTGTTACATCATATTTCATGAGGCTGCTCCATTAAGATTGAGTGCGCAGGACTGGTTCGGATATCAATCATTAACTAATGATATTGCCAGGTATTAACTGCAGAGCATAGGAAAAATGGCGCAATGCGCTGACCACTGCACCACCATTCACCCTCGCAATCATGGAGCGGTGACGGTGAAAATGCGATTGAGATTTGAGAATGCGGAATTCTGCTCGTGGCTGTTTCAGCTGCTTTCCAATCAACGCGTACACAATTAAGTCTCGTGCATCACGGGACGCGACAATGTCTCGGCCTTGGCGCTCACATTGTTTCATACATTTGGCCCCGCGTGTGAACCCCATTGAATGCAGTTGCTTTGTCAGGGCTTCGGGGGTGGCAATGGGCAAACATTTTCCACCACGTATTTGGAAGATATCCAATAGTTTCACTTGTCATTTTATATCTCAAGGCTACATGGGATTAATAAGCATTGCCCAAGCTTCGAAATACAAGACAACATCGCAAAAAAGGACGGTGTGAGAGCCTTAATAATGAGAAAAAATGCACAATAAATCGGCCGTTACAGTGGCACAGACTGTGTATTTCCACTGAGATATGAATATTTGCGGTACAGCTTGTTCTAACTTTTCCCAGATGCAGTGTCAAACAACACACTTCAGGTTGTATGAATAACAAAGGGAGCATTTGTCACCCATGCTGTTTGCCAGTGGGCTACAATCAATAACAAAACATGGTTTGCATTGCCCCTAGTGAAAGGAATGAAATGGTACGAAGTACTCCCCCCTCCTGCCTCCAGTCCTGGACCCTTCTGACCCATTGCCCCAATGTCGTCGCACATAGAGATGCCACCAGTTCTGCACTTTTCAGAATCGCCGTCCTCTTTGAGGCAGCTGTCCCGTAAATTCTCGAAGTTTTCAACGATAAAATCATTCAACGTTTGCGTTATTCCAAGTTGCACGTACAGTTCTCTTGTTAATTCCTCCGACGGTGGCGCAGAGAGCAGCGCTGCTTGCTCACAGCAAGAAGGTTCCTGGGTTCGAATCCCGGCTCGGGTGCCCTTCTGTTTGGTGTTTGCGTGTTCCCCCAGTCTCGACCGGGGTTTTGCTAGGTGCTCCGGTTTCCACCAACAGTCAGAAGACATGCTGCCTAGATTAATTGTCCTGAATAAATTGTACCCAGTGCCCTGAGATGTTGAAACTTGTGACACCTCCCCGCTAGACAACTATTGAAAAGAGCTACATAACTCAACGGTTCCTTTCAGCTTAAATACAATCGGACTGTTTACACCCACGATATAGCCCTCCGAGTGGGCAACGCTAAAAGCATCACCTGAATATTCGACAGCTCCACCACCAGCTACAAGGCATCCAGTGGCTGAGGCTCAGATGAATGCACGGTCTCACGCAGTGGATGCTGGCAGAATAAATCCCACAATGAACTTCGGCATTAAGGAAGTGTTAAACAGTACCAAACGTCCTGTCTCACCCGCAAAGGAATGAGAAACACATTTGTTGTAGTTTTACTTTAGTCTGAAAATTTAGAATAGGATTTATTTTTGAATGCCCTATAATTCTGTGGAGAAATATTTTCTTTTCTATGTTATAAATATAGCGTTAAAAGAAGTGGAGATGTTATGAATTGTTCTTTAAATGCTGTTGTGTAATATCTCACTTGTTTGCAATCCAGAGGGAAATGTTGTCGATCTTCTGGCACAGCAGCAGATACTAAGGGTACGATTCTTAAATACTCCCACCTCTGCCTACCTAGCACTATTACTAAGCACATCATTATAAGATGATCTCCAGGTGAGGAAAATCGTGGGTACTCCCGCCTCTTAGAAGATACCTTTGTCATTTATCTCTTCAATAACTGACTCTGCTCAGGCATTATTCCCCCATTATTCAATGTGCCGCAGTTAACGCGTTGTTCAAAAACTTGGCCTCGATTGCAACATCCCTGATAATTATTGCCCCATCTCAATTTACCATACCTCTCTAAGGTCCTTGAGCGACTGCTACCCAAACCACATTGCACCGGCCCCTCACGGACCTTCCTGCGGTGTGCGCTTTAATGTAATGTCCCTCATTTACACTCATCAATGTCTTCCTATCCACTTATATATCATGTAAAAATGTTCCCCTCATTTTCGCCACGATATTTTACGGCCGTACTCTGCATTACATCTCCAATCTTATCTCCGTTTCGTCCTTTCTGCTCTCCCTGCATCACCAGCCGCTGACACCTATTAACCTTCATAATAATAAATAAAGCCACACACGTAAATAGCTGCAAGAATACGCACGATTATTTAATTATTTCCCCATGACTCATGGAATCGTCTCAGTTCACTCTTCTGAGAAGTGTTCCTGCGCTGTCGCCTTACAGCAGGAAGGTCCCGGGTTCGAATCTCTCGGCTCGGGTGCCTTTTCATGTGGAGTTTGCATGCTCTCCCCGTGTCCGCGTGGGTTTTCGCCAGGCACTCCGGTTTCCTCCCACAGTCCAAAAAGCATGCTTGCTGTATCGGTTAATTGGCTCGCAGGCTAAATTGCCCCGCAGTGCCCGGCGATGGACTGGCGTCCCATCGACGGTATATCCTTGCCTTGCGCCCTATGTCTGCCGGGATAGGCTCCGGCTTCACCGTGACCATGTATAGGACTAAGCAGTTTCAGACAATGAGATGAGACTAAATTGCCCGCAGTGCCCGGTGATGGACTGGCGTCCCATCGTGGGTATATTCCTGCCTTGCGCCCTGTGTCTGCCGGGATAGGCTCCGGCTCACCGCAACCTTGTACAGGACTAAGCGGTTTCTGACAATGAGAGGAGATGAAAAGTGTTCCTTGAGCATTATTTCGTGTTTGATGAAAATTGACCACCCAGAGAAAATCCAACCAGTTAAGGAAGGACTCCAATTTTGCTGGCTTATACTGCCTCCTAAAAACAGCTCCAATTTTACACAATTTAAATAAGGCTTTATTTTTTTATGTTGGGTGAAAACAACCGAAAGGCAAATAACATTTTAGTTAATTAAGCTTAGAAGAATGAGGATATTAATTAGGCTGTCACTAATGATCTTCATAATGAATGCTGATGTTAGTAGAGGCTTCATGCATTTGCATCAAAACACAGATGATCCAAACGTCAACCTTACATTCATTCCAGCATATGTCTCTGAATTCGAGGTCGGCTCAACCTGTGAAGATGGTGCTGCTCTACTGCCCACTTGGAGTCTCCAGTTATTTTGTCAATGAACTGTCTGAGCTGATTTAAAAGCTGTCCTCCAGTTCTGAGAGGATTTTGTTGCTTGGAGATTTCAACATTCATGTTGATTCTTCAAAAATCCCCCTCACAAGGGATCTCACGGCCATTTTGCTTCATTCATTAAGTGACATCTGCCACTGAGATGTAACCATACTCTGCACCTGGTTTGCTCAAGGGGCATACCTCTAACCAATCTGTCACTGATGTTGGTCTGTCTGATCACTCCACCATGTGGTTTGATCTCCAGGTACCACCACCATTTCCATCACTAAGTGCAAAATCCAATTCCAAAATCTTAACTCCATCACTGGAGATTTATTGTCCACTGCAATCAACAGTTAATCACTCTCTGTATTAGCTTACTCTGCCTCTGATGTGACAGTTGAAACTTACAATAGTTCGATATTAAGCATACCACATGTTTTCGCCACAATCAAATCACGATGTGTCTCAAGCAGAAAACCATCCCCCTGGTATACTTTTGAAATGCAGGAGCTCAAGGTGAATGCACACAGGTCTGAACAAATTTGGAGAAAATTTGGCCTCACTATCCACGCTCAAATCTATGAGGACCAGGTCAATCGCTACCGGAAGGCACTTGCTTGCACTCTTATCAACTACCTTTCCCAATATCCTAGCTGATGCCTGTGATATGCCCAAGATTCTCATCTCGACCATCCATCGGCTCCTTCGCCTACTCAGCCATTCACCATCACCTCTCTTTGTTAAAAAAGACCGGGCGGATCAATTGATTCCGTTTTTCACAGACAGAGCCAAAGCCCACCGCGTCTCAACCCAGTCTCAACCTCCACCAATATACCTCATAAATTCTCTCCTACTCTGAGCTGCTGGCTGCGTGCTGACTGCAAAGCACGAAGAACTCAGCCTGCAAAGTTTCCAGCCAGTGTCAATGAAGCGACGTGCAGAGTGCTTAGACAATGGTGACCATGCAATATGCAGCTGGCTGAGACAATACTAACCAAGTGACGAACACAGGCATAGACAACGGCAAACAAGCTTTTTCCATGATAACTGTGCGGGGTCCACGGGAGGCAGCCAAATCCTGCTGTATGTATGTCACGGCATCCCATCACCCCCACGGGGACGGCAGAACAACCACCCTCGCGAAGTCACACACACGTGCACACAAATACACTCTCGAGCACGCATTGTTCTGTAAACGTAGAAGCATAAGGGTTTCACAACAATATCGATAATATCCCATCTGTAATGATGTAGGTTTTCACGGCTCGATGCATGATGATTGCTTCGAAAAGC
>JAZEWT010000013.1:14013755-14026104 GCA_036362905.1 Mordacia mordax
TCGTGGCCTCCATACAACCTGCTGTGCGTCCCATAGATAGGCATCTATAGCACAATTATATTATAGTGGCGAGTTGATAATAATTTACAGGAATTTGTAAATCCACTGCTGGAAGGCCTCCCCATGTATTTTGTTCATGGGGTTTGTTTGACCATACTTTACCAAACTGGTAGGTGCTGCAGATTGGTGAGTGGTTATAGTGAAGAATTGGCACGTTTTGTTGACGTTGACAAACTTTACTAATTGGCTGCTGTCGGGTGGTGGAGGGTCTACGACAAACATTTTTTATGTGACCTAACCCAAAAAAATGGAATGCGTCAAAACATTTTAATTGTGTTAATTATATGTACGTTTTTTGCACAGATGCAAATATAATTCTCCACTTACATAACTATTTTCGAATTTGCCGTTTAATATTGCTATGCAGTTACACGCGGTTTTCTGCCTGTTTTTTTCATCATATTGACAATTTATATTGCTATCTCAATCATGACATTTATATTCAATGACATTCATTTTGAAAGATAGCATTTAACACGAACTCGCGGCACATGATTTTAATGTGGAGCAATGACACGGTATCATTTTCGGTGGTCATTGAAATATGTATATAATCCTTGCAAGATGCTTTGTCAATCGAAATTTTAATTTAAATGTAATAAAATGTAACTTTAATTGTCATGTTTTGTCAACGTTGACATACTTTACTGATTGGCTGTTGTCGGGTGATGGAGGGATTACGACAAACATTTTTTACGCGACGTAACCCAAAAAATGGAATCTATTGATGATAAAATGTAGTTTATTAATTACAAAAATGTGCACGTATGATCATTTTGACATCACAAGCAGAGCACGCATCTCCAAGGGAGAAGCCACAAGCCCTACCCTGGGTTTATTTAAGTCCAAGTGTGAAACGCACATTAAACTGGGCATGCATCGAAGGGATCTGTGTGCTCTGTCAGTGCTTATAGTGATTTTTGAAATTACAATACGAGCGTACGGAGCACCTCGTTCCATTTATACCAAGCTGCGGTCTTTACCGCCACCCCCAATGCTGAGGAAGCACATACAATTAGTGTGTTTATCTATGCATGGTAACTCCATGGCGTTTTCTTGTATTTGAAGACAAGCAAGACCTAATATGTTATTGTGTCATTGGCTAATAATCCACCAGCCACAGGTATTTTTTGCAGATTGTTGAAAATTTTCTCCAAGGGGACATGCTATACTACAGTTAAGACTGCTTTTTCTTCTTGGCTGACAAGCACATGAATAAATAAACTCGCATTCAAATGAAATGCATGTGGATTTTCACATTGTACTGCATATTTTATTCTAATAGGACAGCACGTGTGTGTTGTCCTTGACTACATTTATTGTGGGATTCTGATAAAGAGAGGATACAATGGATGATTTTTCTTCATTCAGCTGTAGGTATTTGTAAAGGTTTATCCCTGCAATTTCTTGCTCACACACCACTGCTGATAGAACAGACATTCATTTGAAGCAGTTTAACGGCACCTACTGCAGATCATATTTTGGCCTACTCTTCCACGCTAGATAAATGTATTGGAAGAGTGTAGTATTCAACGATAAAACATCACGCAATCACTAAATGTAGTTCTTGTATCTGTTTGCTTGACATAGCGAGGGATGTAGAAATGCCATTAAGCGCTAAATTAGAAGCAAACTACTTAGCGAGACGAGAACTTTCTTCACATTCTGGCTTAAAACGTTTAAATCTCTACAGTGATTATAAATGATGTGTGAAATTGACTGGCTAACGTGAACCGAGTGTAGCACACAACTGAGCCAGGGTCCTCATGTTAAACGTAATTCCTCTTGGGAGATGGATAAGGCGAGAACGCATCCCCTTCCATAAAAGAGCGCTCTCGCATGAAGCAAAAGATAAAGACGCAGCCCTTCAAATACCTGCTCATTCCACTGCTGGTGGAAATTCCCCCAGTAGAAGACGTGTCAATGGATTTTTGCTAACTCTACCAGGCAGGTCACACATCCTGGAAGAGATGGGAGTACCCACACTTTACCTCACCTTACACGACTTACCCATTTGACGATCTGATGGTATTTAAGGGCAGGACGGTGCACAGTGAGTGACGTTTGCCACCTCACAGCGAGAAAATCCCGGGTTCAGTTTCCGACTCAGGTATCTTTCTGCGCGGAATTTGCATGTCCTCGTGTTCACGTGGGCTTTCATCAGGTGCTCCAGTTTCCTCCTGTAGTCCAAAAACATGCTGCCTAGGTTAATTGCCCTGATGACTAACACGTTAAAACGTATTCATTCCTCGCATACAGTACATGAACACTGCAGACAGGACAACAAGCGGCTTTGCCAGTGACGCCAGATGAACGTGACCCAGACACAATTTCATTTTTCCGGAGATGGAACTATTGAGGTGTTTATTGCATCCCGTTAACATCCTGTTTACCTCCGAAACACTTGCTTGGATTGGAGGAGATGAGCGGAGAGGAGACTGCATGGCGACAGGGCGATGTCGGATTGGTGGCTTGACCACGGGCGAACGGATGTCGAGAGATAAGGGACAGAGAGTGGGGCGCTACAGGAACACCTACCCGATACCGTCCCAAGAGACCCGAACGGCAGGACAGGCGAGGGAATAGCAACCGGCTGCTGCGTATTGCGCAGCAGAATACTGCCGGGCAGAACGATGTGCAAACAGCACAACGCCACTAGCTGAGCAATAGCGGCTTGTACCGCCTGCACAGCGCACGCGACTCAGCGACAACAACGTGTTCAGACAACAGCGAGCAAGCAACTCAGTGACAGCGGCATATTTAGACAACACCGAGGAAGTAACTCAGTGATAGCCGTGCGTTCAGACAAAGGCACGCTGACAATTCATTAACTCCCTCTCTGGGTTGGGCAGTCTGATGGCTGTGGCATGACCGCAGTTGCGTGTGTCAAATGCCACTGCATTGTCCGACTGTGTGAGGACTTCCACCACACCACCAGCACCTTGACTGCAGGATTTGACCATTGCTAAGTCACACACACATGCACCCACTGACACACACGAGCTCGCATTGTTATGTAAATATATTAGTGTAAGATTTCTGCAAGAGTTATATATATTCAATCTCGCATAATGTGAAATACTACCGCACAGCATAATGCGGTACCAATCTTATCACACAAACTAAATGAGTGACTTTAATTCGAAGACTTTCGTAACCAATATTATCAATAGATTCCATTTTTTTAGTTAGGTCACGTAAAAAATGTTTGTTGGCTGTTGTCGGGAGGTGGAGGGTTTACAACAAACATTTTTTACGTGACCTAACCCAAAAAATGGAATCTATTGATAATATTGGTCACGAAAGTGACGTTTACATTTTGTTTCACATATCATTTGGGTTATTAAATTGATACTGATTGTTCAATTGTGAACCACTGCTCGTCCTGATTATTTGTGTTGTTGCTTAGCACCTTGCCTCTTCTTGTGGTATGCCCTTTGATCCCAACTCTGTGGACATTCCACCCTGTTCCTTCTCTCCGAAACAACAATCCCCAAATTTGTCAAGTAATTCCCACTAAATCCGCAGAGGTTGTGACACTACGTCGTTCAATGGTTCCTTACAGATTGAATTAAAAACGAATACTCATTTCAACAGTTGGGGGCATAGATGTGAGGTAATTTAAGAAATGTGCCGATTGTTGCCTCCTGTGATGCTGGTTGCTTAATTGAACACAGGAACCCGTGGATTATGCCATCAATTACACCACAACAACATCCCAGCCATCATTCTATTAGGCTTGCTATTTGATTAATCCCCGGGTTCGATTCCCAGCTCAGGTGCTGTGTCCATGTGGGTGTTCACTGAGCACCCCAGTTTCCCTACAGAGTACAAAGACATGCTGCCTAGGTGTTACATCTCCCCCAGACTCTCTCGTCGGTTGTTGTGCGCTCTTCACACTGTTATGTGTGGTTGTTGTTGTTGTGCTGATGTTAATTACACGCAATGTTTCGGCCAACTCTGGCGCACCCGGTAGTAACGTCATCGGTGGTGACGTCGTGTCCGTGAAACCAGCTTGGGAGACGCCACCATTTGGTGTGTGGTACCACGACTTCGACCGCGGACTCGTGACGGCTCAGCGGTAACACCATGGCGGGGATCAGCATTCAATCCGCGATCGTTCAGCCAGCGAGCAGAGACTTCTTGACTTTTGATGCTTTATTGGAACACAATGACGACGCGGGCCCGGGGAGTAACAAACACAAGCAGCGGCCTACATCTCGACGTCTCTTCTGTCTGGTCTCCCCGTCTCTGTCTCTCCGTCTAACTGATCCCCCCGTCTCACTGACTGACTTCCTTATATTTCCCTGCGCCGCCCCCTCTCGCGCCTTCCAGATGACATCACCCTTGTCTCGTAAACACCACGTCATCACGCATGGCTCACGATCACGAGTGAGCGATCACGGGATAATATGAGTCAACAACACGAGTTCGATGAATCACCACATCACGGGGTGCTATCACAGGACAACAACAGGAAGCTGACGTAGCTCGTGATCCACACTGTCCGTTCGCCCCCCCCCCCACGCGGCCCCCCCGTGCCCCCCAGAAAGCTTCAACTCCACAGGCGCACGAGGTTTTGCGTGTGCGCAGTTGGTTACCCCATGGAACTTTCTGCGTTTTACCCACATACACAAAGAGCCACACACACACAACTAGAGCGGTGTTCTGTGCACTCTGTGCCCACTTGTTCTCTCTTTCCCTTACAACCCAGGCGGTGACAGCACACTCAGTCGTGAAATAAAAGAGGTTAACTTTAGGCTGGAGCCAAGGTTTTTCCTGCGTGAGAGAGACGGGAACTCTCGGTAAACTGCCTGCACGGCCTTGCGACGCACTGCTCGGCCAAACAGAACAGTAAAAACGCATTGTAAGTGTTCTTAGCTAGTTAGAACGCAGTGTAAGCATTTTAGCCGGTGACTACAGCTCTGTGGAGTCGGCAGAGAGAACACATGGCCGACAACTGCAACTTCTTGGGGTCAGGAGATGCACTTCCCGGGACTCAAGCAAGCTCTTCATGGAGACTGACAATCTCCTTGAAGACCAGAGCGATGCAACAGTAAGCAGTTGTTGTGTGCGCACTTCCAAGAAAGCTCGGCAGCCATTACCGCGGGAACCTCAAATGGAGGCAAACGCACGGCGAGACACTGATGATGATGCACGGGAATCTTAAGGCGTCGAGAACATTCCTGGTACATCTCACGACCAGTCACTAAGTTCAAGACTTTAGCGTTATGGTCGACCATCACAGAAGGCCTTAGAGTACATTGAAAGCCAGATACATGAATGCAAGGCTAAACTGGTAGCAGCATCGCAAAAAGTTGATGCAGATATTGCAGCAGTTAACACCGCCTCGGACAACAGGGTTTCGATTCGACAAGCCATGTATAGATTAAAAATAGCAGATTCAAGTACCAACATTGAGCTGATGAGCTAGTTTTTCTTCTGCAAAAACTCACAACGGAGGTGAGTGTAACAGAAATAAATAATCAAAGGGAGTACACCAAGCTGTTAAACGAAATGGTGGATAATGAGGTTGAGGATGCAAAGGGTCGCATTGAATGCTTACAAGAGACATTATCTCATCATTGTACTTCATCTAAAAGCTCATCTAGAAGCTCATTGAGATCATCCATCAACAGGGCTGCAGCTCGGGCACGTGCGATAGCAGAAGCAGCAGCGGTGCGCCTTCCCTTTGCTGTTGAGGAGGAAGCTATGCTGAATGAACACAGAAAAAGCCCATATAGACGCGAGCTTAGCAACCTTACAAGTGCAGAAGCGGCTACAGTGGCAGCTGAAGCGGATGCTCTCACCGCAGCAGCAGCTGCTTTAGACCCATAGGCTCGGAATGAAGTCAGTATTCAGTTACAGATCGAAGGCCGTGAGGTGTTCACAAGGAGGTATATCGAGAGTCGACCTTGCCAAGCTACCGAGGGCTTCCCTCCTTCTGACAATAGAGATGGAAATGGAACTGCCCCTCGATGGAAGGAAGCAAGGCATGTCTCGCCTCGGCACCCAGTCGTCAGTTCGACGGCCTATGTGCAGACGACTTGTACCAACGAGACAAATGGGGTGATGAACCATGGGGAGGCTCACCATTGTTCAAGCAGGTTCAAGCAGATCACCAAAACACAGCACCGTATCAACATCCTGAAACAGCAAAGTTTGATGATCGCCCGAAGAATTACAGAGTCTGGAGAGCCAACTTCAGAGAGACAATTAAGGGAGTAGGCGTCTCACCAAGTGAAGAACTGAACCTGCTGGTCAGATGGTTAGGAAATGAATCAGCAGAGTACGCAAAAGAATCCGAGCGGCAAGCGTAGACAACCCTGCTACGAGTCGACGCATGGTATGGGAGAGACTCGAGGAGTGCTACGGTTGTCCAGCAAATATCGAAAGAGCGCTCTTCAGTAGAATCCAGAACTTTCCAAAAGTCTCAAGCCAAGGTGACAAAGCTACAAGAGCCAGGAGGCCTCCTGATGGAACTCGAGTCAGCACAAGCTGATTCTCACTTATCGGGACTAGTATATTTGAATACCTGCCATAGAGTGAACCCAATCGTAGAGAAATTTCCACAGGACGTGCAAGAGAAATGGAGAACATAAGGTTCAAGGTACAACAGGGAGCACAAGGTAACGTTCCTCCATTTTCATTCATTTCGAAATTCATCCGAAACTTAGCTAAGGAAAGGAATGACCCAAGCTTCATGGTTAGCACACAAGTAATGCCTGGCTGGGATTCCACGAAGACCAGAATGGTGACGGACAGACAAAGATCAACAAGGGCACCGATCGCAGTACGCAACACTGGAGTCCTCCATATACACAGACAAGAGGGTCAATAAAGTAGAGGACCCTGACAAACAATGCCCACTACATGGGAAACCCCATTCCCTTCCGAAATGTCGCAACTTCAAAAGGCGAGCATTGGAAGAAAGGAAGGGCTTATTGAGAGAATTCGTAATATGCTTTCGATGTTGTGCTTCTACAAACCACTTAGCAAGAGACTGAAAAGTGACAAACACGCGACCGCTCTGCACCCAAGCTTTGTCGAACCAAATTATCTTGAGGCTCCCTTACACTGTGCAAGAGCATGGTGGGGAGGAAGTCGAAACCATGGCACCGATCCCTTCACTGAGCGCCAAATGCACTTAGGTGTGTGGAGAAGGTTGCTCGGGAAAATCATGTGCAAAAATGTGCCTTGTCCGAGTCTACCCTGACGGACATCCAGAGAAAATAGTGCAGATGTATACCATGATGGATGAACAAAGTAGCAGATCCTTAGCGAGATCAGAGTTTTTCGACCTGCTGAACATGCAGAGAGAATATCATTCATATAAGCTTAGAACATGCACAGGGTCGATTTGTACGGCGGGGAGGAAAGCGAGTGGCTACATAATAGATAACATGGCAGGCACCACAAAGATAGCCCTCCCGACGCTAACAATGTGCAGAGATGCCAGATGATAGGTGTAAGATTCCTACACCTGAAGCTGCACTGAAGCACCCACATCTGAAGTCTATGGCAGAGTTCATCCCACCATTAGACGAAGACGCAAAGATCTTACTTCTGCTAGGCAGACACAATTTAAGAGTTCACAAAGTCCGAGAGCAACGCAATGGACCACACTAAGCTCCTTGCAATAAACGACTCGACCTAGGATGCATCATCATAGGCGAAGTCTGCCTCGATAGAGCATGCAAACCAGGCTGCTTGACACATTCAAGACGAACGTGTTCGCAAACAGACGCATGTCGTTCTTCAAACCGTGTGCCTACCACTTCATAGTGAAAGAGGACTTTGACAGAAGCAGGAAAAGCAGTGCCATGCGACCATGTGAACAAACCTTCGCTCAAGAAGAGCCGGAGGAAGACTTAGAATGCACGGTGTTTGAGACTACAAAGGAGGATGAGAAACCAGCCTCTTCACAAGAAGACAGAGAGTTCCTAAAAATAATGGACAGAGACTTCTACCAAGATGAGACAAAGAGTTGGGTTGCCCCTCTGCCACTCTGTACACTGAGACGATGGCAACCCAACAAAAGAAAACAAGCGTGCTCGTGACTGATCTGATTGCAGCGCGCATTGAAGAAGAAACCAGAAATGAAAAACCACTTCATCACCTTCATACAGAAGATGTTTGACAATGGTCATGCTGAACCAGTACCTCCTCTGAAAGAGGATTAGGAGTGTTGGTACTTACGATTATTTGGGGTGTACAATCCAAAGAAGCCAGGGCAAATTAGGGTCGTGTTCGACTTTAGTGTGCAATTTCAAGGCGTTTCCCTGAACAACGTCTTACTCACTGGGCCAGATTTGAATAAAAATCTCCTTGGGGTACTCATTCACTTCAGGAAGGAACTCGTCGCCATAACAGCCGACATCCAACAGATGTTCTACGGTTTCATAGTCCGAGAAGACTGTAGATACTACCTGAGATTCTTGTGGTACCACGACAACGATCTCGATGGAAAGATAGTGGATTATAGGATAAGACTACACGTGTTCGGCAACAGTTCGTCTCCAGCAGTCGTGACTTATGGACTAAGGAGAATGGCTCAACTAAGAGAACAAGAATACGGCATTGAAGCCAAGTAATTCGTAGACCGAGACTTCTACGTTCACGACGGACTGAAATTAGTGACTATGGCCTCAGAAGCCATTGATTTTCTGCAACAAGCGCAGGGCATGTTTGCCGCCGCCAACCTGAAACTCCACAAAATTGCATCGAACAGTGCTGAAGTCATGGAAGCCTTTCACCCAGACAATTGCGCGAAAGACTTGAAAGTCTTAGACTTAGGCGTCGATACACCCCCACTCCAACACAGCCTTGGACTAGGTTGGGATGTGAAGACAGATTCTTTCACCTTTCGAACATCCCTTGAAGAGAAGCTGTACACACAACGCGGCATCCTATCGACAGCAAACAGTCTATACGACCCAATGGATTTGGTAGCACCAGTTATACAATGCCGATTCCTGCTCAGAGAGGTCTGTCGGACACCAAAGACTTGGACAGCCCGCTGTTCACAGAAAAACAACAGGAATGGAACAAGTGGAAGAATTCCTTGCAAGCTCTAGAGCATCTCAAGATTCCACGTCCCTATGCACCTACATCACTCCACTCTGCACGACGCAAAGAGTTACACGTCTTCTCAGATGCGTTCTTGAAGGCTATCGCAGCCGTAGCCTACCTCAAGGTCGCAGATGAGGAGGGGACCCAGCATGTAGGATTCGTGTTAGCCAAAAGCAAGCTTGCACCACGTCCACAGCATTCCATGCCAAGGCTCAAACTGTGCGCAGCTGTCTTGGCGACCGAGTTAACGGAGTTAATCGTAGGGAGAATAGATATGAAACTAGACGCCATTACACTCTACACAGACAGCAAGGTAGTATTAGGTTACATACATAACAAGACCAGAAGGTTCCACACCTACGTTAGTAACAGCATGAGAAAGTCGACGCGACCAGAACAATGGTGCCACACGCCAACTGAGAGCAACACAGCAGATATTGCTACAAGATCCGTTACCGTGACTGAATTGGCATATACCATGTGGCTATCTGGCCCCAGGTTCTTACTGCAAGACGACGACGCACCACAGATCTGCAAGGAATCCTTTGAGCTCGTAGAACCAGAACTGGACAAAGAAGTTTATCCTCCAGTAATGATTTAAATCACAAAAGTACAAGCGGGCAATCTACCAAATTCGGATCGTTTCGAGCGCTTCTCTCGCTAGACGATGCTATTGAGAGCCATAACCCGTTTGGTCCACACCGCAAACTGCTTTAGTCAAGCTCGTGAGAAGACACGTGATGGTTGTCGCCGATGGCATTCATGCACAGAATCACGTACAATGGAGAATCTCACACATGTGAAGAAACTCATCGTAGGCTGGGTATAACAAGTATCGTATGCCCAGAAAATTAAATGCATCAGTCAGGGGAAGGATGTCCCAAGCACTAGTCCCCTGTGGAAGCTGAACACCAAGCTGGATGAGGAAGACCTACTTCGGGTTGGTGGACGACTCAACAATTCAAACCTGGGAGAAGGTGAACGGAACCCTCTCATAATCCCAGGCCAAAGCCATATCACCAGCTTACTTGTGTGTCACTACCACGGGATGGTCGCATATCAAGGTCGACACTTCACCGAGGGAGCAATCAGATCTGCAGACCTGTGGATCATTGGGGCAAAGCGATGCATCAACAGCGTCATTCACGGGTGCATCAGATCTTCTGGCTGATCGACTCAGCGCAGAACCTCCGTTCACTTCTATGGGCCTCGACGTCTTCAGGCCATGGATGGTCGTCTCACGCTGCACCAGGGGGGACATGCCAACAGCAAGCGTTGGGCTGTATGTGTACGCGGGCAGTGCACATTGAGGTGATCGAGTCCATGGACTCCTCAAGTTTTATCAACGCACTGCGACGGTTCTTAGCTATTAGAGGACCAGCCAAACTGTTACGCTTCGATTGCGGAACCAACTTTGTCGGAGCATATAAGGAGCTCAACATGAACGAAGTCAAAATGCGAAACTACCTGAGCGATCAAGGTTGCACGTGGGTTTTCAACCCTCCCCATTCGTCACACATGGGAGGATCATGGGAACGCATGATTCGGATTGATTGGCATATTCTCAATCACATGCTGACAGGAACTACAGCCACGTGACTCACGCATGAAGTCCTGACAGCCGTCATGGCCAAGGTCATGGCCATCATCAACGCGAGACCACTGATTCCAGTTTCAACGGACCCTGAATCACAAATCATTTTTACACCCGCGACGCTTCTCACACAGAAGCTGGACGTTCTTTCATCACTGACCAACCTTCACAGATGCCAGTGGAGACGTGTGCAAAGCCTGGCTGACACGTTTTGGCATCGCTGGAGGAGTCAATACTTGTCGACGCTACAGACTCGTAACAAGTGGCAGTCAAACAGGCCTGGCGTACAAGCAGGCGACAGAGTCTTGCTGAAAGAGAGGCAAGCCCACTGACATGAGTGGCCGATGGGATGCATTCTCGGGACATTCCATAGTGTCGACGGGAAGGTCCGCAAAGTGGATGTCGAGGTGTCCAAGCAAGGCACCAAGAGGAGTTTCACCAGACCCATCAATGAGGTCATTCTTCTCCTCTCCGGCAAGGACATGCGCGAGCCATCCGATGTGTCGACTCCATCGCCCGTGTGTTGACGTTGTGGAAGAAGATAGAGAGTGTGACATCAGGCGGAGAGTGTTATATCTTGCCCGGACTCTCGTCAGCTGTTGCATGTTCTTCGCGTTGTTACGCGTGTTTGTTGTTGCTCGTGTTCGTTGACACGCCTTTGCCTTAAGCTTATGTTAATTACATGCAGTGTTTCGGCCAACTCCGGCGTGCCCAGTAGTAATGTCATCGGTCATGACGTCGTGTCCGTGAGACCAGCTTAGAGAAGCCACCACTTTATGCACGAGATATTGCGTGTGCGCAGCTAGTCACCCAGCGGAACTTATCGCGTTTTTACCACAACCATAGAGCCACACATGCACAAATACAGCGGTGTTCTGTGCACTCTGTGCCCTCTTGTTCCCTCTTTCCCTCACACCCACGCGGTGACAGCACACTCAGACAGTCTCGTCAAGTCGTAAAAGCGCGGTGGATCGTGAAATAAACGAGGTTGAATTTAGGCTGGAGCCGAGGTTCTTCCTGCGTGAGAGAGAGGCGCTCTTGGTAAACTGCCTGCGCAGTCTTGCGACTGTAACCAGTGTTAACAGATGAGCTGAGTTGCAAGTACATTTGCCGCACATATTAATGTTAGTTGGGGAATGATGTGGTTGTATTAACATTACACACGCCCCCACGTAGAGTCAGCTACCCCCTCTCCCCATCGGACAGTGCGTTAGTCATGAGTTATTCTGAGGTGAGGCGCATTGTTCTGTCGCTCCTAACATTTTGCCCAAACATGTTGAAATGAGAGTGTACATGTAAGAAACATTTATAGGGTCTGCTTAATAGCAAGATGTGTTGCACTGTCTGCAGGCGAGCAAGAGGGGTTAATGCGGTTGTAATGCGCGGGCGTTCCTGCTATTGCTGCAGGTGCTGTGCCTGCAGAGTTAATAAATATCATCATTTTGAAAGATACGTGTGGAATTGAGTCCTTGTGGTAGAAAAAGAATATCAAGTCTCGGCGGACCAGGAGCAGTGCATTCGGAACGTGAGGGGGATTCAACCAAATAAAAACACAACACAGAACTTTACCATCCGAATCACCCCCTCCTCGCCACGTGTGCACTCACGCGTGCCGAGTTCACC
>JAZEWT010000013.1:14049188-14084634 GCA_036362905.1 Mordacia mordax
GGTGCCTTTCTGTTTGAAGTTTGCATGTTCTCCCCGTGTCCGCGTGGGTTTTGGCCGGGCACTCCAGTTTCCTACCACGGTCCAAAAACATGCTGCTGCATAGGTTAATTGGCCTGCAGACTAAATTTCCCGCAGTGCCCGGTGATGGACTGGCATCCTATCGTGGGTATATCCCTGCCTTGCGCCCTGTGTCTGCCGGGATAGGCTCCGGCTCACCGTGACCCTATATTGGATTAAGCGGTTTCAGATAATCAGATGAGATGAGACATTGTGAAAAAAAATGTCGTTGTTGATGTGTCGTTCATGTGTCATTGTTGTTGTTGTTGACATTCTCTCCGTAGCTCTGTGCAGCGCTTTGTGACCCTTGGTTGAATATTGCTCCAGAAGAGCAATTATAATTATTGTATAAAGTTTAGTACTGTATGTTGCTAGTCCCACTTAACCTTGTGGCGGTCAACACAATGGTACACTTTTCTTACATCTCCCCAGTTGTGTCTGCCGGGTAAGTCTAATGGGCAAACCACGGTCGTCTGATCGACAAATCGCATATGGTGGGGTAAAGTGTGGGTAGACTCACCTCTTACAAGCCACCTGGCCAGCATGGAAGAGAAGGCGTTTTATAGTCTGCCAGAAATGGCGTGAACAAGCGATGGCAAGCGGGTACTTTATCACAAATAATGAAACAGTCTCGATTCAATGAAACTGATTTCGACCAATTCACAGGACGTCATTCATCACACATTCATTCTGTGGCAACGTCTCAATGCAATCCTCGAAGCGTTATTTCGTGTGCTTCATGTAGCCAATACCCACATTAACAGTTGCAAATTGTAATGCAATTAAAGTGCTATTTAGTGAAATAACGGGGCGAGTCAATTGCGATACTCCCCAATCAGTGCTATTGTGGCAATCATGTAACTTAATTAAACCTCCTGTGATTTTTGCATGTTAGGCACTCACTGTTGGGTTATTTTGTTCAGATATGATCGAGATGTTTAAAGAAGCGTTATACCAGTCATCTACCTGACATGAAAATGAATTTGATGTATCAGGGCCCTTTGAACCACAGGCATACAGGCTGTTCAGTTCAGTATCAGTGTCAGCTTAATCCTGTATAGGGTTTGCAGTGGGACTAAGCCTATCCTGGCAGACATAGGACTCAAGACGGGGCTTGACCCAGGATGCGGCGCCAATACATCCCAGGGCACGATTTTTGGAGCAATTTACTCAGCAGGCCAATTAACCTAGATAACAACGTGTCTTTTGACGATGGGAGGAAAACGGAGTACCCAGCAAAAAGCCCACGCAGGCATGGGGAAAGAACATTGCAAATTCTACAGAAAGGCACCCGCGCCGGGCCTCGAACTCGGGTGCTTCTCATTGTGAGGAAGCAACACTACTCAAAGTGCCACCTCGGCGCCCGCATACAGACTGTTAGATGTGCAGTTCTGTGAGATATAGGACACGAGGTAAAGGTTAGAGAGCATTCTGTAGGACGAAAATAGAATGTGTTAATAAAGTGCAGTGCCTTTAAATCCGGAGCGTTCAATTCCAAGCCATAACTAATATCATTGATGAGTGATATTTGAACTTGTCTTAATTGATTCAGCCTTCAGGTGCATTCTGTCAGTATCAACAATGCAGAGATAAATATAGCCAGGGATAATGCTGCCCACAGCACCCCATTATGTACTACGCCAGGCTTAATATGCGCTCGCAAGTAGCACTACAACAGTCTGTTCATGCTATTAAGGAGGTCTTTGTCTTGTATTTGTGTATGTGTGCACGTGAGGGTGCAGTAGCTGAGTGGATAGCATGCTGGGTTGTAAATCTAGCTAACCGAGTTCGAACCGCGTTCACGGCCAATACCAGGAGAGAGAGCCATCGACGCGGCTGTCCCGAGAGAGCAGCTTTTCGAAGCAATCATAATACCAGTGACGATTTTCCGAACCGGCCCCAGGTCGCCTCAGCGCCAAATGAGCGCCGAGTGCGGTGTGTAAACATTGCCATTAGGGATACAAAGACATGCGTTGTGGTGCTATCCACACATTGTTGTGCTGTATCGGTATTCATATGTGCTTGATAGCAGTACTTTCTATAAAAGTATTCTATGACTATACGGTTGACCTTTGCCGTTTTTGTACATGTGCACAAAGTTCTGTGGCTTTGTACACCATAAAAAGAGTGTACACACACCAACTGTGAGTGTTATTCTGATGGGTGAAACGCTAAGGGCATGGCAACTTATATTTCTGGGACAGAAAATGAAAGACCATTCACAATGCCATTTTTCCTGATTACACCTGCAATGTTGCTAATCATAATGGCAAAGGCTTGGGTTGTGGAGATAAAAAAATGTTTTCTATACCGAAGAGGTGGAATGTCTCGGTCTCACCTCCAGCGTTCTTAGCAGTCACTAATAACCGTACAGTGTGTAGTTGTTTGGATTGGTAGTGAGCCAAGGCCCGATTGCATGGGGCATTGTGTCCGCTGGATGCATTGCACCGCGAGATTCATGCTGCACATCAATTCCCCCTCCTCCCAGAATTGCAATGTGTGTTCCTGAAGTCGCTCTGCGCTGCATGCATCGTGTCCCCGTGAGTTAAACCAGGTTTGATTCTCTCGCGCACATTTCTGCACGCATCATAGCACACGTTCCTCCGTGTATATATGCATGCATCACGATGTACCAATTAACAAAGCATCCGCCTAAGATTCTTGACCGATGTTGAGTATGGGTGCATGTGACATGTGATGTCACATCTATTTAAACTAGGAGATGTTGAAAAAGTGTTAGGGGTGCACATTGATTACATTTAAGCGCACGCTGCGATATTTCTACTTTAGTTCACAACTGCATGTCAGTCATCTCAGTAAATTTACCCATAGCACCTGGGTCTGTCCCGTGACCTCCTGTCCGCGTGTGTAGATGGCCTCAAAGTGCACCTAGATTGGTATAAGCGAATGGTGGTCATTGGTGTTGCACTGCTTTACGTGCATTGGTGCCCAATACGTAGCTGCAGTCGAGAGGACACGTTGCCGATAGAGTTGCCACCTCTTCCGGCTGTCCTGGAAATACCGCACATTTTCCTGGAACAAGTCATACGGTTTTTTTCCCCCCAGTTACGCAGGGTAGAGGCCCCGCTCTCTTATTCTGTTTACACCCCCCTCCCCACACACACAATATGCCTTGTTTTTTTGTTGTTGCGCCTCCGAGGTGGCAGCTCCCGAGGAAGCTGCGTGCCATCGCGATCCATCAGTAGAAGTCGCCTGCTGAGACCGCCCTGTGTTCCTCGTTTGTAGCTTCCATGCGTGCTGTGAGAGACGCGTGCCCCGCATCAAGGGAGACACGATGCTCCGTGTTTGTGGGGACTCTAAAGGTCACCGTACATGTGTTAGAGGCACTCTTTTATTCCACATCCTTACACGATATAAATGAAGCATCCGCATTTGTTTCCTGTTTTCTCCGGAGGGGCTAATTAAAACATTCGTCGCTGCTTACTTTCAGCAATCACAGTGAAACTCTGAGGAAACACATCTGGTTAACTTGTAAAACTATGAAGTCCGAGCAGGACAACATGATTACCTACACACAGCAGCAGCGAGCGTGTGATGCCACTAAGATATGTTCCTGAAGGCGATCTGGGTGGGGGAGTCCAGAGCTCATCGGAACCCCCCTACACCCGTTCAACTACCTTTCCAGTCGTTCAAGTAAACTTGCTCGAGTCAAGTTCCAAAAGACATTAATCTCACATTCTCGGAAAGTCTTGTTGAGACTGGACCGATGGCTTAAACCCAAGATCCCACGAACAGGGTGGGCAAACTCAATCAGGGGTAACCTGGCCACCCAATGAGCTGCTTATCAGCAGGCATCGTGCCGAGATGCGTCCATATTGGGTGTCGGTCACATCGCATGTATTTCCTCACACCAAGCGCAGGTACCGCTGGGTGTCAGGATTCTACTGCTATGTTAAACAATGGAACAACATTGACTTCACTACTTAACAGCGGCATCGAAACAATGCCACGTGAATCATTTCCTTTCGCGGTTGGCTCCTGTTTTTCAGGATTTCGTGGGGGTGGGGGGGCCGTTTGCTCCGTACAACAGATTGAGCCCGTGCACTCGTGCAGAAGTGAAACAGTGTTACTGATGCACGAGCATTGCACAAGGTACAATCTCGTACAATATAACATGAGCGTAATTGCTCACTTCATATTTATGAAAATTAAACAAGCAATTATCATCCGGGTCAACGTGTGATGTTTACGTATTGCCACTGGTTTAGAACACAGCTCGCTGAAGGCATTTGAGTGACGTTTAAATGCATACGACATCACAAGTCAACAGCCTAATACAGTTACTGATGAGGGATGTGTTCTATTATAATTACAGATCGGGCATGTTTGCAGAATTTAATCGTACGCTTTCGTGAAGTAATGAATGTTTTGCGCATATATAAATATATATTTTGCTGGATTAATAATAATTGTTTTAGTTTCATTATTGACATAAGCAGACGTTAGAATACTCATTTACTACAATTATTCTAATGATGATACATTTATTTACAAATTGTTGAAGTATTTAGATTAATTGCAAACACTAACTTCCCGACCAAAAAAAAGCGTTTTAATGCGAATAAACATTTAAATTAATATCACATGAAAGGTTTTGTTACTGTGAATTCAATCATGACCCTTATTCAGATATCCAGTCATTTACAAAATTGATTCAGGCCATGCAAATGCATTGAAAAGCTTTGAAAATATGATTGCACATTCTAATAGGGCATAACAGCTACTATATATTCATGTACAAATTATGTAAATGTGCTAAAGCAGCAGAGTGGCGTAGTGGGCACTGCTGCTACCTCGCAGCAAGAAACCCCCGGTTTAATTCCTGGTTCGGGTGCTTCTCTGTGTGGAGTTTGCATTTTCTCCCCGTGTCCGAGTAGGTTTTCGCTGGGTACGTCGCTTCCGCCCACAGTGCTGAGACATGTTGCTGCTGCTTCCGCCTAGGTTAATTGTTCTCATTAACATTTCACCTGGTACCCTACGATGGACCGGTGTCCCATCCTCGGGATAGCCTTGCTCCACACCCTGGCTTACTGCGGTAATGATGATGACTGAGAGCACTGTGTTCACGTGAACATTATGCGACTGTGTGAAGGTAGCAGGGTGAAGCTATACGACGTGGGGTTGCTTGGCTATAGCATCATTAACACAGTGTTGACAGCGTCAAACTAATGTTTCTCATTGTACAGTTTATAAATAATACTTTTGTGATTAATATGTGACGTTTTGTGGATTTTTCTTTTTGATGAACACTTTTGTTTTTAAGAAATATGTCAGATGTTTAAATATTGCAAAATGCATTCATGTGAAACGAGCATTTCCGCAATATTAAGGAAAGCGTATTCATGCTAGCGAACACACCCCAGAGTGGTTATAATGTAGGTTCGCAGGAAGATTATGTCAGGAAACTCTAATAGATGGAAATAGCTAGGATATCATCACATGCATAAAACAATGCATTCGCTTCTGTACTAATGATTAGAGCATTGCAAGCCGGTGCAGACCATGAAAATCAGACTGGGAAAATTGTCTAAAACCACAAAAGAGTCCTTATTTAAGCTGGAAAGAAGTATTGAGCTATAAAGCATTTTAAACAGTTTCTGCCAAGGTTAATTTGTAAGCAAATGACATCTCTAGCAGAAAAAATGAACTTAATAGGCAGGTGCGCATATAGGATTGTAAAATTGTAATAGATAACATTCGAATTATCGTATCTATGGCACAATGAATTTTAGTGATCGGTGTGGATGATGTAATTTTTGGTTTCAAATTCTAATTCACAACATGAGAAAAAAGTAAAAAAAGTTTTAAAACTTCCAGTCGTCACTCAAAGCATCAGGCAAAGTAGGGCAACCAAGGGATGGAGAAATTAAACTAAATGTCGAGGAGACAATATTCTGTACAGTAATTAGAAACGGAAAAAAAACACATAAATCAGAAAACACTACGAAAAAGTATCAACGATGCTGTTTTTATTTAAATTAAGTAAATGTTTACACTGAGTGCTACATTTGTGGCATTTATTGTTTATATATTTGAAATAGAAGCGAGATTAAATGATTAACTATGAGGGTACACTCAATTTCCCTTGATATATTGCTAAAAGATAATTTAGATGTGAGCTAAACAAATGTCTGTCTGATGATACTGGACGAATGCTTTATTTAAGCATAATTAATCATGTTTTTTTTGCTTTATTATTTATGTGTAATTTAAGTTCTGAATATGCAGATAGATATATTCATTAATACAGCAGAATGCACCCAGTGATCTAAATGCAGGGTTCATGCGATACAACAAAAGTTAGAACTGACCAGCACAGCAATATATAAGAGCCGAAGCTAAATTAACAAACTCACCGTACATGTTTGTGCAAAAATGAACCCTTAATCATAATCAGCAAGCAAACGTAACATGCAAAATTGAACAAATAAATAAGCTCACGGCACCACTTCGTGCAAAGATGTAACCATAACCATACAGTAAAAAGTGCTACAGAAAATTGCACGGCATAAAAATGACCAATAATTCCAATAAATGTAAAAGAGACAAAGAAGTTTAATGTAACAGTGCGATGGGAATAAACTGAAGAAACTTTTTTGCTTAACAAAATAATAGAGCAAATGCATATTGAAGACAGATGTTGAACCCATGCTGTTTCAGAACCTATAGCGGAAAAACTATAATCTTCAAAGCCACATGCTGTGTCGCCAATTTTTTTCATCACATTTTGGACAGTGATGCACAATATTCAGTTATCATTGTCTTGCTATTCTTTCAAAAGTCATATATCCACATCCTGCTGTGCACTTTAAATGGATGGTTGTGGTTAAAGTCGGCAAAAGGAAATCATTTAATTACTTCAAAATCCTGGCTTCATGTGTTTCAAGTAACAAAGGTGATCCATCTTCGTGAAAGAGCATAGTAGTTTATCATTGTCAAAATTGTGGCTTATTTAAAATCTACAATTACAGTATTGTGCTCGTCACGGGGCATATATATTTACATTTTATTCCAATTTCGATTCTCAAGAATTGTAAGTTCAGCAATAAAATAAACAATAATTCCATGAAGTATTAAGTTGTACAGAATCGGTAACTTTGCTTGAATTTTTGTCACAACATTTTTGACTCGTTAATAAAATGTGTTGTTTTTTTTCAAAAATGTTTAAAATAAGGATGTCAGGAACATTCAGTAGAGTAAAGTGCTCTGGTTAATGTCATCTAACTTGGTTAATTGATTGGTTATTTATCTTGAAAGCAAGCAGCTGAGAAACCCATCAGTTCTATTTTCGTGTGTGAAGTTTGTATAATGCAGTGGTTCTCATACTCCTATTTACAATTGTTCGTTATGGGCATGTAATTGTTGTAATTAATAACCATTATTATAGCTATAAGTATTTAAATTGCATGTGCAATTTTTTCCATCAGTTGTTAAGTGTCATCAGAATGTTTCTTTAAAAGTTATTAGTGCTGTGAAGTATTCAAAGGAATTATAATTAATTTTGTATAATGAAAACGTCCAAGTTTACTTATGGGTTTAGCCCACTTTAGTTTTTTTAATATATATTAGATTATTTCTAACAGCCATGAGTGATAGCTCACATTCTTAATGGCATTTGACATTATCAGATTATCCTTCATGAAATGATTTCAGTTCTTGATTTAAAATTAATAGAACGTTTTTTCTTTGTCGACTGAAAAGCAACATTCTCATTAGTTAATGCAGACTGAAAGTTTTGGAGGAGGCGGATCATCCTTCTTCTTGTCAGCTTCAACCTATATCTTATGTCACCTGAAACTCACAGTTGTTGCGATGAAAAATTGCACAGTTAAATATATGATGTATAACCTTTTTCACACAATAAAATCCATTTGAGTAAAAAAAAACAATCATTATAACATTTCAAAACCTTTTCTTGACATTCATGGGTTTGCAGCTGTTGCTGTGAATTTAAAACGAGCGATATAATACTTTATTACATTGTTTTGGAACAGTGTACGATATAGACTGATTTGTTTATTGTTCGGAGCGGCTCTCTTAAAGGTTCTTCAGATTCATAAGTCAGCAATTAAAGCCACCTTCCTTAATCGGTGGGTCGCGACCCATCAGTGAGCTGCGAGCGCCACCCAGTAGTCCGTGGGGACCCAGACCCGAGTGGGCCAAGTGGTGCAAAAAGTTTTGAACCCCTGTAGTGAAGGGTTACGGACAACACCCAAACGACATGCACAGAGATCATGAAAATAATTCATGCGAGCTAATTTCCGAGGTACTGTATTTCTTACACAGTCATAACACACACTAAACAGATTTTATATAAAAAGAAAATTGATGGAATATGTAACAGTAATGAAATTCAATACCAGTTGCTTTTCATGGACACACAGGTCATAGGTTGGGTCAAGACCATCCTGATTCGCATCCAAATTGAAGATGTGACTGCCAATTTAATTTTAATTCCTTTGTCTTGTCCTGCTCTCACTTGTACAAAATACTCGCCTGTGGAAAAAGTCTTTGTAATCTGCTATCCAGCAAGTGGCTTTTACTGCTGAATAATTTGTCACTGTCAGATTAATTTCTGCTCAGAACATATACATATTTCGAGGCATTCATCGTTATACCAACGCGGATAAAACGTTATATTAATAATAATTGCATTTCTAGAGTGTCTTTCACCCGAGGGCCTCAAAGCACTGCACAGAGCTGCGGAGAGAACGGCATGTTAGCAACAAGAAAGACATAAGAACAGCAAATCAGCAACAACAATGTTTTTTTGTTACAAATCTAAGCTGTGGAGAGAACAACATGTGAACAACATTTTGTGAATACCATGCATTGTTCTCACGCCCAATACAACATAATGCATAGGGCGGTGCAGATGTTTTGTGACCCCAAGCCTATTAGTATTCACAAAGTGGTAGGTTTTCGATGATTACATAGGAATCAAAAGATATCGGGACCACCATGTAGATTATGTTTCTACAATCCAACATGCATTGAACATTTCTCACGTTTATTGTATCTTTAAAACGAATGATCCTCTCTACAAACTTGCAACGGAGCACAATTTGTACCTCAGACTTGGGCACTGATAAGCAAGCGTTGTATTTTAACTCGAGTGGGGAACATAACAAAACAACACTGAAGAGTGAATGAAGCGGCAAGAAAGATGAGCTCATTGTGACGCAGCTGGAGCGCTGGGAGACCACTGGCCGCAGGGATTGTGCCATGATGAATCGGGCTACGCTGGGCTGCTGTGTTCCACGGGCTGCTGAGCCGCACTCCATTTGCTGCTTGTTCCCAATGGAAACGGCAGTAAATCTGTGTAGGAATTAACATCTGTTAGGGACATTTTTTTCGCTTCACATCAGATGCGCGCCGCATGTGTGTATACATGTTAAACATCGGTATCCTGCCGTGGAAAAATGGTTATCGCACCGTACTTGCAATCTGAAGGTCGCTGGTTAGATCCGTGGTGCACTCTTCTAAAATCCCACGACCCCTGCCCATCTAGCGGAGTGAATGGATACAGCACAGTCAATCGGCAGGTTGTTTGTGGGATGGTAAATTGTAGCCACTCAAAGCTCTTCCAAGACGTCTGGACAACATAGAAAAGTAAGCAAAGTGTTCTCTATACGGGCTCTCTTGAACTCCTAGTGGAAGCCTTTCCATCAGTAGTGGCTTGAGTAATGTCTGGCTACATTGCTTTCTCGTTGTTAGGTGCTATGCATGTGAGCTGCTGCGCTCTGCTTTTTTCTCAATTGCTGGCTGCAGCATTCAAATGATTTTCATCCAAGGGTTAATATTTTCTTTGACAGCAAAGGAATTCAGACGAGGCTCTGTGGCAGATTTGCTGTCTTCCTGCTGTAGGCAACGGCGTTACGTCACGTGTACATTGCGCATTGCATTCAAAAAGCATGCGTGGAAAAAATGAACATCACAGAAACGATGTGATGAATGTTGAGCCCCTTTCATGTACCGTCATCCATTAGAAGAGTCATCGACATTACCTTTTTGTTAACGTTGAGAAAACGAGGGTCGTTTCTGTTCATACACGAATAGTGAGCACGGTTTCATTTTGGGTTAAAATGAAGATGAAAATCATCTGCTGTGTTCATGAAACAGGCTGCGAACATCTAATAGGGGCATAGGTAGAAGTATTTGTGCCACTGGTTATTGAGGATGCCCAACAACAAACAACATCGGGGATATAACAAATAAAACAACCACAGTTACATTCAAGGTATCGTCTCCAGAGTCTGTGGCAGGCAATTATATATGATTAATTAAAGCAGCCGAAAACATGTGAACATCCTTAAGCTGTTGCTGCATAACGGAAGCAAATATCTTTTCGTTCTGACGAAGAGTGCACTATATTCCCATTCTGTAATGTAAATGAGTTTGACCGGAGATGTTCTAGCGTTGGAACGCCAGTAGAAATTCTAATCGGGGCTTCGTGCCTTTCTTTTATTAGGCATGCAGGAGTGATCACTATAATTGCCATTCAATTATACGCCGTTGATACGGGGATGCTGGCAGAACTCGGGCTGCCGTGATGTAATTACCTTAACGTCTTCCATTAGTGATGCTGATGCCACAGAAAAGAGATACCTCTACAGCGTTTACACTGTAGCAGTGGATGCTGTCGTGGTGTAAACGGCAAGTGCGCTGAACTCTAAATTCAGAGGTTGCCGATCCCATCTCATGTTGAGGCAGTTGAAAGAACTTAAAGCCATGTACCTATTTTCACACGTCAGTGTGAACGGGTACGGCGCAGCTAGTTTATCGGCAGGTCTCCTGTGAAGATGTGGCGACTGAACTCTCCTCAATGGCTATTTGGCCAGTGTTGAATAGTAGACCAATTACACTCGTCCAAATGGTGCTTCGATTTCTCCCCCTAGTGGAGGCTTTACTGGTAGCAACTGCAGAACTGCATCACTGCATCATTGCCTTGCAGAGTGGGAATGGAGACTTGGAACTAGTGGCATCACTTCTTGGAAAAGTTTAATTGGCACGTTCCCTGCAGTGCGTTTGCAGATTTTATTCGAATGTAATGGGGAGACAAATAAAATATAAAATCAGTACGCTGTATTTCTCTGGTTCGTGCTGGTGATCTTTTCTTCATTTAAATGTATTAATTTATCTCTCCATCCCACAAAGCAAGGATATTCTGCTACGTTGGTTAATTGGCCCGCTGAGTAAATTTCGCCTGTGAACTGCGATGGACTGGCGCCCTATCCTTGGAACAGCTCTCCCTTTCACCCTGTGGTTCTGACAACAGCCTCCTGCACCCTGCGGCCTTCCACAGGATTAAGCAGGTACTGATAATGATGATGAATGTCAACGGACAGGTAAATAATTATATATATGCAGCTTGTGGTTCAGCTTTATATACATTTTATTCAATTCAATGCCTTCACTTATAAAAAAAATCACTTTCTAGAATAATTTCCTTATGGAACGGATTTTAATTTTGCTTAATTAAGAGTCTAAAATGAAACGTGTCGAGAATCATGAAGCTGGTGTGCATTGAGCCATAATAGCGCTTCCATTTATGAATTCATAATCTTACATGTGTTGATAATTGTTGTGTTTGAGCACGTTGGTGATAAAATGCCATGGGAAATCAAGGAAAATGAGAAGAACTCATTATTTCCAAGATTGTATATCCTACTATGTAGCATTCATAAATTAAATTACTGTATGTTAAAAAGGTACATTATCCCAGCCTATTTAGTCAATTCAATGCTGGCTGACAGTAAGTGAGGGATATTTTGACCATACTTCACCAAGCTAATCAGCAGAGACCACGATGGATTTTGCCACAGAGCCTCGACTGCTCTCACAGCAACTACTACGCCTACGTTTTACCTCTGGTGGAGACACCCATCCAACCACTATCCACGCTCAATCACGCTCAGCTTCTGAAATGTGATGAAATTGGGCCCATTCCAGATGATTGGGAAATGTGGATGGCTTGAATGTAAATAGGACGACTTCATGCAATAGTCAAAATGCTTAAATTTTCCGGACAAATTATATTTTATGGTTATAATAATGTAAACAGCAGGTGGAGGGTACTTACTGTGTCAAGTGTGGTTACGGTGATGTTGGCACAATGCTCATCCTTTAAAAGAATCCATATCATTTAAAAGCATATTTCAAATTTTATTACAATATTTTAGATAATGCTCTGTTGAGTCCGTTTCTAATAGAAAGGGTCCTTGCTTTGAAACATTGGCTATTTCATCAGCCAGACTTTACTGATGAGACAAAGAGTGTGAAAACCGGTCCAGAGATTGCTTGTATTCGACCAATATTGCTGAAAAGAGACACTCCCCGAAGGATAATGGGATGTGTGCAAATATACTTAGATTTTTTGTGTGTGGAGAGACAAATATGCGAAGGTGGAATTGTATGCTTATATATGTTGTTATTTAATGTTGGGACATGTCTTAGTAAAGACAGCACAGGTGCATTTAGGTAGGGCAACGTCCAAATCTTGGCTTGAATTTGTTTGAGATATGTACATTAGGCATTAATGTAAATATGTTAAACTGAATTTTGCACCGGCGATGGACTGGCGTCCCGTCGTCGGGTGTATTCCTGCCTTACGCCCTGTGTTTCCGGGATAGGCTCCGGCTGACCGTGACCCTATTAGGATTAAGCGGTTTCAGATAATGAGATGAGATGAGAGATTTTGCACATTTTCCAATGTGACATCGGTAATGACATAAAACAAAGCAACAAACGTCGATATCAAACTTTTAAAGAGCAGTACATCAGCCCGTGCTAGAAAATTGACCACAGAAGGTGACATTGCAGAATTGTGTCTGAGATGCCTTCAACTGGCCTCTTAACCTAAGCAGGGGCATTGCGCTCTCAAGTAACCTGCAGGAGAGATGTTCATCAAATGACAATCAAATTGGGTTTTTTTTTATTTTTAGAGAAGCAATCTTGGTCATCTCATATGATAAAAAGAAGTTTAAATTATGCTTTTTATTGCAGTCATTGGTGATTTGACTTAATCGATAACTCATTGCACTGGAGAACCCAATTTAATTATGTCTAGCTGAAAACAAGAATCAGTGACTTGTCATGTTGGATTTAAAGGTTTTAAAAGCTTGCAGTTGACCAATATTTTCTTTACAATTTTCTGGCTCTTCCCTAAAAGAGACTCATCCCAGTAGGCTACCCAACTGTTTATAAATAAAAACCAGTTATCCACCTGCATTCGGGCTTCTCGCAATGAGCAACTAGTAATACCCAGCAGATCTTTCAAAGACAAGGACCTTGGAAATTATTTCAAATGAGTGGCAGATCTTACAAATTGAAATTGAGAACGTTGAATGTCAAGATATCAATAAGTCTGCGAGGGGAAACTTATCACTCGTGCAGTGAAGTTCCAAGCAACAGAAAAAATAAATGTTTTCTGCTTTGGTATTAATTATCACATATTTATACTAGATTATGGTGAGTCCCCTTTTTGACTTTGTGGGATGGATGCTCAATATTCATATCCTACTGGCAATGGTATAAAAAGTAAAAATAATTCCGTACAGTTCAGACACAATATAAAATCACGTTATTTTAGATGTACGTTTCAATGCTTCATTTTGTCCTGGTTCCCAATTTAGTCTTCAATAAACTTTAAGACAGCACCACCTTCAAGATCCTCCAGAAATTTCACCCAGATCCTGTCAATATATATTTTTTTCTCATGTCCACTTCTCCTCATGCACTCTCTGTTCCGGCAGTCAAGGCTTTTGGTTGAAGGTATCCACTAACCTTTCTTGATGAGAGTTCACATTTGTTTCATGTTTTAACATGAGCCTGAAGCTCCCTTTTCCCAGCCACCTGAGCTGTCAATTTTCTGCGCACGCCTGTTCAAGCCCAGACGTAGCAACTTACAATTTCCCCCTGCTTATGGCTGACCGTCTCTTTCCTTGCATGAAAATAAATGCCTCCTTTCTCCATAAGTGCTAATAATAACAATATTTTCACCTCCAGAGCACTTTTCACCCGAGGATCACAAAACGCTGCAGAAGGCTGTGGAGAGAACAGTGTGTCAACAACAACAACAAAAGAGTAGATCAATTAAAGTAAAATAATGGGTATGAATCAGAGAAGAAGAATTGTTAAACAATAAAGGAAGGAATAAGTGTTCCTGAGCAGGTGCAGATCAACAGCAAACCATCATCCAAGACAAACAAAAGAGAGCAGCATCAACAGTACTAGCCAAAGGACTTCAATGCTTGATGGAACAAGTGAGTCTTGAGACAGAATTTGAAGATGCCCAGGAACTCAGCTCACCGAATTTCCAGTGGAACGGAATTCCAGAGTCTGGGGGCAGTGCACGAGAGGGCTTGATCACCCATCAAACGGAGGTGTGATCTGGGCACATGCAATAAGCTCATTTTGGAGGATCAAAGTTGTCGTGTTGAGGAGGGTGCCTGAAGTAGGTCACGGATGTATCGTGGAGCAGCGCTAATGAGAGCCTTGTAGGTGAGAAGGAGGATCTTGAATTCAATCCTCTTTTTAACCAGTAGCCAGTGGAGAGACACCAGCACTGGGGATATGTGATCGTGGATGGGTGTGCAGATGAGCACTCTAGCAACCGTATTCTGCACACGTTGGAGACGATTGATCAGGTAGGCAGGGATGCCAGGGAGCAGTGCATTGCAATAGTTAATTCGTATAGAGATGAAGATGTGTATTAGCTCCACAGTGTCGGAGAGTTACAGGATGTTGCGTAGTCAGGCTATGTTTCTGAGATGGAAATAGGCTTCTTTCGTCACTTTGTTAATGCGTGTCTCGAAGGTGAGTGAGAAATCAAGAATCACTCCTAGACTCCGGACTGCCTTAGCAACTTCGATGGTCTGGTCGTCAAGCATCAAATGGATGGGTTCAGTCTTGGACAATTGGAACGGAGTTCCGACAAGCAAAACGTCTGTTTTGTTGCCATTTTGTTTTAGGAAATTTGAATTCAGCCAGGCCTTCACAGTTGACAGTGAGGACGATATGCAAATACCAGAGGCATTGATGGATGGCTTTGTGTGGATATAGATTTGGATGTCATCGGCATAGCAATAGTAGCTGAGATTGAGGCTGCACAGGATATGGCCAAGTGGCTGTATGTAGATGCTGAACAGAAATGGGCCGAGGACCGAACCCTGAGGAACTCCAGACAAAACAGGATGAATCTCTGAATTACATCTTCCGTGGCTGAAGCACTGCTTCCGGTTGGAGAGGTAGGAGCTCACCCAGTGCAGGGCACAGCCATAGATCCTAGTGTTCCAACCTCCCACTGTTCTGCACAAAACCGCGAGATGCGCATGCATTCTCATCTCATCTCATTATCTGAAACCGCTTAATCCTATATAGGGTCACGGTGAGCCGGAGCCTATCCCGGAAACACAGGGCGTAAGGCAGGAATACACCCGACGACGGGACGCCAGTCCATCGCCGGGCGCGCATGCATTCATATACTGTTAAAATGCTAATCGTATTCTGGCTTGTCGATTGCAAAAATCTGCAGATCAATTTGTGAACATGCCACTGTCTTTGTGCACTATTCTCTCCCCGAAGAAGCGTCACAATAATGAAGGTCAAACGCTGTAACTCTTGCGCCTTCAAGCTCTGATGGCCCTTCATTGATCATTGTCGTTATCCTGTGTGGAATTTCTCCATTGTCATTAGAGCATGTCTCCACTTGTGGGGGTCGACGTTGACAAAGCGTCACCTCAAGTTGTGGTTAAACATAGTGGTTTATTACCAAATAATATGAAAAAGTGAACGAACGTCATCGTGCTTGTCAGGCCTGAGGCTTCATATCAACATGTTCTCATGAAAAAAATACCTACTGCATTTGGAAACCCAACAAGACATGCATGCTGATCACTTCCTGACATCTAAATACAGTATCTTCGCTGGTCTCCTTAGTTTTGAATTAAAATATAAAACTTGCTTTCTCCACCTTCCTACATCCTTTTCGTGAATTACAATGTTTCTCTAATTAATAGTAAGCACGACAGTTTGTTGTTCGTATCATCCTGCGAAGTGTTCTTTGTTGAAAACGTCACCTGAGAAAAATGACAAAATTTTATTCAGATGCTGTGCTCTCTGTTTTTTGTTGTTGCAGAAGTGTGTTGCGGTATAGAGTTTAGCATATTAGAATTGAGATGGAAGCCGTTGCTGAGGAAAAGACAAACAATCTTCAGGTCAGAATGATAAATGTCACATTTCTGGCATTTGCAGAGTAGGAGCATGGGATAGCTGTGGCGATTGTGTTTAATATTACTGCACCACCGCGTGTCACAATGTCATCTACGCACACGTGAATTGTGATAGAAGTGATGGAATAGAGGAAACGCTGAATAAATTCCCTGTCCACACCATAGCATAACTGCCCTTATATAACATTTCTGTAACATTTCAGCTGCCAAACTTCTGGGTATATGAAATTTAAAGAGTCTGTACGTCTATTATTCCAGCAGAAAGTACCCAGTGAGCTTGTAAACTCTGGATGCAGGTTTCCTGCAACACAACAAACGTCCAAACTGTCCAATGTAGCAACGTATGCAACGTAAGGATAAATAAACTTACAACAACAATCAATATGTGCATCATTGAAACTTTCTAACCGTAATCATAAAAGCAAACAGCAACAAACAATATTGCACAATTAAACAAACTCACAGCACCGAAAAAAAACCAAACCCCAACCATAGTCGTAGAGTAAACAGGAACCACTGAAGATTGCACAGTACAATACATGAATAATAGACAACGAAGGTAAACAGTGCTACAGTGGTATGCGAAAAAAGTACGCTTTTTACATTTTCTTAATAAGAAGTTTAACTGGGCGGCGCGGTGGCGCAGTGGTTAGCGCTGACGCCTCACAGCAAGAAGGTCCCGGGTTCGAGTCTCTCGGCTCCGGTGCCTTTCTGTGTGGAGTTTGCATGCTCTCCCCGTGTCCGCGTGGGTTTTCGCCGGGTACTCCGGTTTCCTCCCACAGTCCAAAAGCATGCTCCTGGATAGGTTGATTGGCTCGGAGACTAAAAATTGTCCCGCAATGCCCGGCGATGGACCGGCGTCCCGTCGTCGGGTGTATTCCTGCCTTACGCCCTGTGTTTCCAGGATAGGCTCCGGCTTCACCGTGACCCTATATAGGATTAAGCGGTTTCAGATAATGAGATGAGAGATGAGAGAAGTTTAACTGGAATTCCTCCGATTCTTTTAGTAAGTAGGTTTCATTTTAATATATAGATATTCTGTGCGGAGTTTGCACGTGGATTTTCTCTGGGTACTCCGGTTTACTCCCACCGGCCAATAAATTGCCCCCTATCCTCCCCCCCCAAAAAAAAATTTGATTTTCTTCGATGTACTGCCGTCACATCCTCGGTATTTCTATGCCTTGCGCCCTTTGTCGGCCGGGATAAGCTCTGCCCTTCCCCCGTGATCTGTACATGATTAAGTGGATAATGATGATGATGTAGATATCTAAAAAAAATTACATATGTAATGCGAGGATTACAACTCTGTTCAGGGTTCACGATTCAATCAGGTGCTTTCTTAGAAAGTGCTCATTAATATTAAGGTTCCTGTCTGCAGGTTATTTCCTAGACAGCAAAAGAAATGATACATTTTTGACCAACATCATTGTCACGGACGAGGTGCACATGCCTGACTACAGAATATACATAGTACTAGAAACATTAGACAGGTCACTGTAATGCAAACTGTTAATTAAGAGCGTGTCGATGTACCAGGCAGTGCAGCAGGGGGAAAAAACATATGAATCACTTTGACCCAGACTCAATTTAAACTCCCGATGGGTATGGAATAACTTGAAACCCTAATTAGATCTTGTCTGGTGTCTGCTTCCTGTACACCTGGTGGGAAAATTGGATCGGGGCCAGGGCGACGTTCATTGGTTGAGTGAGACATGGAGGAGTTGTATATAAGCCGCAGTTGGCCGAGAGCAGACAGACAGCCATGGAGAGACATCCAGGAAAAAACAGCGAGAGGAGGCAGCTTGGAGACTTGACACTATATCCGACCCAGACCAACGACTTTGCAGGCATGACCTTGCAGGCATCGAAGCAGCCAGAGATAGACAGACAGAGAAAGATAGAGAGAGACATGGCCATGCCCCTAGCCGTGGCACGCACACCACGACTTGAGCATCGCATGCAGTGGGGCGACTCGGACAAGGTGACCCGGATAAGGGCAATCCTGGCTTCTCAGCATGTGGAGTCCATGTGAGGCCGTTGACTGCAGCTGTGTCAACGTTAGATGTCCCCTAACAGTCACACTCATGACTCTACACTCACAAGCGCACATTGTTCTATAAACTTATAAATCGAAGAATCTTGCCACAGTTTCATTAATATATAGAAGCCTAAGAATTCACCATTGAAACCCAAGAATTCTACTGCAGTATTGTGAATGTCAATGGGGTTATTAAATTGATGTTGTTGTTCAATCATTAAACCACCACATGATCTGATATTTGTGTGGTTGCGTAGCACCTTACCTCTCCGCATAATCGAGCCTGAGTTTCCCCCATAAGGTTTCCCACCTCCGCTTTCTCGCCTAGACAACGATCCAAATATCTGTCACGAATGCCTCCCGCTTAAACCCTGGAATTTGTAACAATGATCACACAACCCATACCACTGGGTATTATAAAGAACCCAATTTAAACAAACAATATTGTGTACCAAAATAACATTAACTACATATGGTGTCCAGCCTCATGCGTGACCGATCAGGTGCGTTACGGGTGCGCACATGAGAGGTTGCCAGAGTGCCGCACTAGGGATAATTAGGGGTCAACCAGCGGGCCGGTAAACAACTACAGTGCGTGCACTCACTGGGATTGGTCAGCGATGGGGGCGACGGTGACGACAGCGCATACAATCACTGGGATTGGTGAGTGTACGCGTAAGTGCTACAGGGACCTCACCTGGGAACTGTTGAGAAGGCAGCATCATGATGTAAGAAGCACTGATATGTGTAGGGGGTGGAAGGAGTAAATTGTAGGCTGCTACTCCAGTCGTATGTTGCTGATGGAATAAAGCATTGAAGGAATCCAGAAGGCCTATGATCATCTCTTGCTGGCTAGGTGAGTGCATCACTGAGTAATCATGAAGACGTTATGCCACTGTTGAAGAACTGGAAGCCGGTACCACATGGCCGCATGCGCAAGTCAACCCCCGGGTGTCTGGCGGGGATTACGACTTAGTTTGTTTCCCTTGGAGGGTTCCCCACCGAGACACCATAGTTTGGTGTCAAAAGTGGGATACGGAATCAAGTCAGAGACTGCAGCAAGCAGGGTTCAATTGCAGCGTGCGACGGCTGGAGAGAATGAGAGAGCGACTGTGCTGCGGAGACTGTGGCGCGGCGGTTCGGGAGAGAGCGAGAGAGCGACTGCACTGCCGAGACTGCAGCGATTGTATCGGCGGCGACTACCTATGCAGCGGCATGCTTTTGGACTGTGAGAGGAAACCGGAGTGCCCGGCGAAAACCCACGCGGACACGGGGAGAGCATGCAAACTCCACACAGAAAGGCACCCGAGCCGAGAGATTCGAACCCGGGACCTTCTTGCTGTGAGGCGACAGCGCTAACCACTGGGCCACCGTGCCGCCCTTGGAGCGTAAACTGACAATGCATACATCCACTCCATGTTACATTAACACTGATGAATCATAATTACAGCCAATGTTGTGTTCGTAAAATAGCACTGAGGTTGAATGTTGGTGAATGGTTCGCGTACTCTGCTATGAACCCAGCGATCTGGGTTGAACTCCCGCCCGCGGCTGCCATCAATCGCTTACCGGACAAATCCAGTGAGCGACACCACACAAGGAACCGTTGTGATCGACACAGGATTCAAAATATTGTTTCTAAAAAACATCATCTGCAAAACAACGTGTTTATAATGGGTTAGTGGTAGAATAGTTCATAAAAAAAAATGTACATACCTATTTTACGTAAACGCATGCATTGGTATGTAACTGTAATGTTGATTGCCCTACAAAAGGCTACTGCACTGCTATACTCATTATCCCCCAGCGAAATGGGTTTATTCATCTTCCATTGGGTTTGTCTGAGAGCGAAAACATGTCCCATGGCAAAGCCTCGGTGCAGCGAGATCACGAGGGAAAGCATTTTGAGATTTTGTCATTAATTTCTCAGCCCTGTTTACCGCATGGGGCCCAATTAAACAGATTAGCATTGAAGGTTGACTTTTACTTTAAAGACTGAACTAAAATCCAGTTACAAGCCATTTTTTGTTTCATATGAACTGACTCTGTCGTGGCCTGTTTTTCTCAAAACGAAGCTATTAATGTGGAAACGTTATGGTATCATCTCCCAGAGTTGGGAACACATTTGGTTAACTACAATGCAAACAGTATTACTTACATTTTCCAAAATGGTAAATACTATAAATGAAGGTAGATAAACGTGAGTGGAGAAGGGCATTTAATAGATGGTGATTGATGTTGTCTGCCAATTGAGCAACATAATCTGGGTAAAGATTTATTATCTTTGATTATATCCATTTAAAAAAATAACAACATATGCAATGCCATGACTCTTGATATGTGAACTACATTCAATCTATACATGATGCAGATGAATAGGTTTTCAGGTACAATGCCTGCTGTCCAGTAACTTTATCAACTGATTTTTTTTTTCAGAATATAAACCAATAAACGCAATGACGGGGCGGCACGGTGGCCCAGTGGTTAGCACTGGAGTTTGCATGCTCTCCCCGTGTCCGCGTGGGTTTTCGCCGGGCACTCCGGTTTCCTCCCACAGTCCAAAAGCATGCTGCTGCATAGGTTAATTGGCTCGCAGGCTAAATTGCCCCGCAGTGCCCGGCGATGGACTGACTCACCGTGACCCTGTATAGGACTAAGCGGTTTCAGACAATGAGATGAGATGAGAAACACAATGACAACATAGAACAATGTGTACTATAGTACAGATACGTTTCAGGGCCGTAGCCAACTGGATAACCCACAATTGTACAAACAACAACAAGATGTATAAAATAATAGATTGTTTTTAAAAACTGCCCAAGTTTGACAAAAGCGACTCTTGTGAAAAGCAATTGGAGGCTCACGTTGTCTTTGCAGAACAAATAAAATATTTTAATATTTGATTGAATTCCTCCCAAATCTATGCGATGGGTCGGAAAAGTTTCCTTTTGGCAGGAAGTTGCTGCTCAAAAATAAATTGCATAGCAATGACATCATCAACAACAGCAACTGTCCACTGCTGAATGATTTATTCGCTCCCTGTTGTCACCTCTCACGTTCTTACGAAGCTAGATCCTTCTTACTCCTTCTCAAGTCATGTATGTCATGGTACTTGCACACAGTTGTTATCCTCTCAGTGTTTTTTCTCTTTTAGTTACGGTTCCATCACCAATCCCATGCATTGGCCTCCTCCCCCCCCCTCCTCCTTGCAATGTGCAGCAGTCAAACTCACAACTTCTTTCTGATCGGAATTTGAATGAGACGAAGTTACAATAACAAGAAACATTCACAGCCCTTAGTCAATTCACTTCCTGGATGAAGACCTCCCTATGTAGTGCTAATCTTGGAGGGGTGTTTTTTGCTTTGACCATACTTCACCATGTAGGTTGTTGCATGAAACTTGGGGGCACATGAGTTGTTCAGATTGCACTTGCAACTTGTGTTAGCTGTGGCCAAAAATTATATTCAAGTCAGGGGGTTTAGAGTTTACTGCATTAATCACCTCCCCGAATACAATCCCACGATTAATTATGTAATGGCAGAGATTTTGATTACATGCAAATTTAATGCATTATAAAATGTACACATACTAAATAATAAACTGATTTAGAGCATTAAGCTGTGGTTTGCACTGTTCAAATACAGAGTACAGTGACCTAGATTTGTACCAGAATGCATATATATAATGGCTTTTGCTTGCCTTGTTTGCTTTATTTTGCTCAGAGCAGCAGTAATGTCGTACTTGAAGGTGCGACAAGTTTATTGTGCACTCTGGTCCAAGAAATGTATCATCATATTAAAAACATGGTTCAGTCCTTATTTTCTACAAGAAACATTACGTTTACAAGAACAGTATTTTTGCAGTTTAAAAAAAGCAAGCTTGAAACTGTTATGTAAAAATGTGCACACATATTAAAATATGTATCACTTAGTTTTCCACATTAGCGTATATGTATAAATGGAGGGGTAATGGGGATGGAATTGCTCTTGACAGAAAGATACAAGCGCGGATGAAAAGAAATCATCTTGATAATACCTGAGCAAACTGATCTTGCAGGTTTTGCAAGGCTATAATTAATTTTGATTTGCAATGAGACGTTGTAGATTGGGTATCGACTGGCGTGTAATGAGTCCCTATCCGTGCCGGACTGATCGAAATTTTACTGCTGTTCTTCGCCGTAGGTTTTGGACCCTGTGTGAGAAATCCAGAGCTGTCAATCACGCTCCGAGTCAAAATGAATGTGAAGTGGCAGCGATGGTTGCAGCGGGGAATTCGCGCAAACGCGCAGAGCCTGGGGAATTGTTCAACGTTGTTTTAATACATATTAAAGAAAAAAAAAACAGCTTCAAGATCCAGGGCTTCTTATTTCCATTGACCGTCTGAGCAAAAAACGATTTTGCATGCTATGTGAATTTAAACATTTAGCAACTGCTTAACTTTTTCATGGAAGTGGGGGGTGTAGTGAAATATTTATGCCATCTCCTTTTTTGTTAGAAAATATTCTTTAAATGTTGTGATTTATCACTGTCTTTCAAGGTCCATGTGCAGGTGAATTGAGCACAAAAGTGTAATGAATTAAATTAAGTCCTGGGTTGTCTGCCTCATTACGCAATGCCACAAGTGGCTCATTACTAATGCATTACAAAAGGTAGGTTCAAAGGACTTTAAGGTGAGGCAGTAGCTTTACGCGTGCAATGCAAACCGCAGCTGGGAAAAAAAAACCGACTACGTTTGTTAAATGTCACCACTGAAAATGAATGTTGGGCAATGCACTGAGTTTATTTCAAGGAATATGCGTCTGTGAATAAACTTTCTTGTATTCAGACGCATGCATGTATTCTTACTTTACACATTGTGATCGAGCCTGAGGATGCCTCTAACGTGTGAGGCGAAACGTCGCGAGGTGGAGAGAGGAAGCGAACGACGCGGCTGTCCCGAGAGAGCAGCTTTTCGAAGCAATCATCATGCATCGAGCCGTGACAACCTACATCATTACATTGTGATCGTTCTCGTGTTGCAGCAACCACCGCTGCAGAATGTCTTATTTTACCTGATGGATCTCGCGTATTTCATTGAAGGTATCAACCGCATTCATTAGCTGTGGTTCACGTAGGCTACTGACTGATATGTTTTGCTAATCTTTACCACTTACTTCACGTTGCATGATTTAATGCCAGCAACTCAATGTCGGAAAGAGTCTCGGCTATGGCTGCAAATCTTACATTGGTGGCTTTGGTGTCAATTTGTTATGCTGGTAGATCTATTCTCGTATTGCAGGAATGGTATGCTTGCAATTGCAAGCAATATATTATATCAAATCAGCAGCATCAGATATATAACATGAAAAACCAGCGCAGTCAATTACAACTGGCACATTAAATAATTTAATCTGAAAATTCTTACAGGATTACTACTTAAAACGTTTCAAAGTCATTGGATGGTGCAATAATGTATCGATCAACATTGATTCTTCAGCACGGGAAACATCCGTTTAATCACGTGCATAAGGATCGATGCCTGTTAATTGGTAGTGGCCGGGAGACTCAGCAAGTAGAGCGATCTGCTCGCAACTGCAAAGTTGTGAGTTGAAATCCCGGTTTAGACTTGACTCGGCGCATCATGCCTCTGATGTCAATAGAATCATTATTATTTCGTGGAGAAATCAACGAAGGCTGTATCTATGGAGAGATTTGCGTCCTCCATAAAAATGTGGAAATTCCACCACTGTCTAAGGACTGTAATTATGCGATGAACGCCACTCAATGCTCATTTCAGTAACATATTTGTCCCGTATTTTATTACGTGTAAACAGGTTTATATGATCTCTACAGCCTAGGGCTTGCCACCGGTCCTGTTTTTCCCAGGATTGTCCGCCTTTCTTGAGGCAGCTGTTGTTCTATGTATCCCGTTTCTTGTGCTTCTGAGGTGGCAACTGTACTGCAGCCACTAGAGGTGTTACCATTGCCCATAATGTTAAACCATGTATTGATTCTTCAATCGAATCATGGTCCTTCTTTGCAACAATTTATCACATCGCCTGAGGGTTGTAGTTGAATGTGGGTGAAGTGGCCGGTGAATCATTCCACGCGTATTGAATAGAGACCGGGTCATATGGGTTAAGTTGAAATGTAACCTTCATGCCACTGCCTGTGATAGAATGGTGCCATGCCAGTGAAACAGCAAAATAAAGTCTTACGGAGCTGGAACTAAATGCCCTTGACAATTCAGCAGTGACATTGGTCAACTATGCTCTAATTGCATCTTCAGGCTTTCAAAAAATCCGTCTGGGTAGAGTTTATTGAGACATCCTTCTCCAAGTTCACTTAAATAGATTTGGATTTAAAAAGCTCCATATGCATATTGTTTACTGCTGTGCCCTTTAATTAAATTGTATAGCTGTGGGACAGTTAGTGATTTATGGGTTGCCAAAACTGCCACAGCTGTCACTTCTTTCTTATTAAAAGCTGAACTAACTGGAAGAGAACTGTGTATTTCTTGGGGCACTTTCTACCAGGTGCTTGTTTTCAGGATCCCAAGTCTCCAGAATCCAGTTTTAGACATCTTACTTAATCTCTTACATTGTAATACAATAGTTTTAACAACAACACTCACAACAATTTAAAATCTAAATCCAATCACATGTTAAGATGCTTCACCTAGAGTAACTATAACTTAGGAGAGAAGAGGTGTGCATGGAGCGGGAGGTCAGGGAGAGGAAACGTGAGCGACATGAGAGGGTATAGTAGCACAGCCCAGCATAATACAACTTGCAACCCCAGTACCAACAACAACACCAACGAGTCCGAGGAAATCCTCAGTTACGGGGGGCCTATACCAACGTGTCCTGGGTAATTGATGGAGGGATTGATTCCCATACACCAAAAGCTAAGCCATTTAGCCATCACCTGAACCAGGCGAAGGCTAGGAGGTAACGTGGGTGCTACGCCGAGAGATGTCAGCGGGACAAACACAACCGTAGTGCAGAGATGCCTTGCCACCTTGCTGCGCTCTGTGCTCCGCTAGTTCAGATGCCTCGACCGGTCTAGTGGGCGCTAGATCGGTCGATCAGGTGGCAATTCCTCCTGGGCGTTATCTCAACACGCGCTCGCCTCCGGAACGTTGATCACGAGGCCCTCTCACGCCCTCCCACACACTCAGCGCTATCTCCTTGAGTGCAGTTCAGCCACTGCCCCACGTACACACGTGGCACCTCGGCAAACAACAGGGCTACTCACACACACTCATCGTTTATCGCGGCACCTTCGAACTGCTCCACTGAGACACTCGTGCACCACAGCTTCCGTCCGCACCGTACTCTGTTCAGTCTTGCGTTCGCCCGTGCGATTAATCACACGCAGCATTCCCAGTTGCGCTAATGCCTTGCACATGCTCGCACAATACCAGACGCCACACTACCATCTTGGGACCACTTCGCCTGAGGATGCCTCCAACGTGTGAGGCGAAACGTCGCGAGGAGAGGAGAGAGAGCCATCGACGCGGCTGTCCCGAGAGAGCAGCTTTTCGAAGCAATCATCATCTTGGGACTCGATAATCTCTAATCACTTATATATATATATTTCGCCACTCATCGCATCGTCCTCTCCTTATGTTCTTCGACCGCCATCCTATAACGTTCTCGATCTGGCCTTCCTCCGTCCCTCATTCTCCCACGACTAACAACTCCTGTCTACTCCTCCACCAAGCACGCAGACTCTCTTTATCCCTAGTGTAGAAGATAGGGCTTTTTCTCCAGCCCCCCCCCCCCACAAGTGCCCCAGTCTCATTCGGGTGCTAATTGAGTCCACGTCACCTTCCAGCTCCAAGAAGCGTCACTGCACCCCTTCTTCTTTGAAACTTCTTTGAAATTCGTGCTTCTCCTCTCATTGTGCTCCCCCAGGTTAATCTCTCTCCACCCTCCATCCATATGTTAACTAATGTGCCAATTTTATATCCCAGCACAGGCATAACAAAATGGGGCTTACCCCTTTTCCTGCAGTGTCGGGTGCATTACGTTAAGGCTTCCCTTCCCCCTGTCCGGTGTGGCTGTGCAGTCTTCAGGCCCACCTCAACCAAGGTCAATTTCCTCCCTCTTTTATGCGGGGGAAAAATAAAAACCTTGGAGGAAGACTCTCATTTCTATGAATTAAAAAAGAGCACGCTCGGGAGGTTGGAGGACGTGGTGGGGGTTAAAAGAAAAGGTGCTTTCGCGACACACATTGGAGTGAGCACGGTGGTCACCAGGTCGGTTGCCCGTGGCACCACACAAGTAAGATTGAGAAAGGAAAAAAATAGAGGCGACGGGGGATAACCGGGGAAATTTTGAGTTAGGCCGCGGCAACCCGTTTACAACACAATTGTGTCAAAGCAAGGGGTCATGTGGAGGAGGAGGTACAGCCAGAAGGTGGTCATCTTACACACCCCATATTACCCAATGCTCCAAATATTGTTGCTATCTTGAGTTCAAAACAAGGCAGACGAGACACCTGTGATTAAACTCTGCTTCTCACATTCATCAGTCATCACTTTGCAAGGTGAGGTATGTAAAAAATATTAATCAATAAAGTCCACACTGCATGGGGTGACCCTTATGCAGTGGTGGATTGGCTAGAGAGCTGTAGGTGTTCCACGCTCCATTTTGCTGTCATGGGTCAATGCAGTGTGTTGACCTTGCTTTGTGGTTTAATGGGTCTCTAAGTGCCACCTAAAAGAGAACCCATCAATCACCCAAGAGCGTACACTCACCGTTATGGCAACATTTCTAAAGCTCTCAGGATAACTGACCAGGTAGCTCAGGAGTAGTGCGAGTGTCTCTCAACCGGATGTTTACCAATTCATACCCCTGTTCGAGGCTGACTTGGCCCATTAACCCTCTCTCTGAGTTGATAAAATACACACCGTTTTGTGGGGGCGTCAACACTGGTTGTTCTCGGGAGATGTGTGCCCTGTCCTATGAAATGAAATGTTCACCACTTGCTCAAGGTCATAAACAAGAGATGAGCACCACCTCATTGCTCATTTGAACAGAAAATCGCTTTGACTTTGATTTGACCCACAGCAATGACCGTGCATTGTGCAATGAAATGTTAAGACTTGGGTCGATGTTTTAACTGGCTACATATTAAGGTAGTGAGTAGACTGAAAATTCGGTTCCATTCTCAGAAAAATATATATATTGTTGGAAATGTATTACTGGTGTAACAATGCAAAGAATCGTCTATATTAATTAATTACGGTATTTTCCTCATGATACACCTATCAAATCACGAAAGAAAATCAGATATCTTAAATTCGTGGTATATAATTCGTGACCCCTTGCAACCACTAGAGGTGATACAGGGCATCACATCTCAATGCAAACATAATACATTCTATAAGATTACAACAGGTTTTACCATATCTGGCAATTATGCAGGTGTTAAGATCTTAACACCTGCAATCGCAAGATCTTAACACCTGCAATCGCCAGATACAGGTGTCAAGATCTTAACACCTGCATAATCGCCAGATACGGTAAAACCTGTTGTAATCTTATATATGTATACTGGCAAAAAAGTACCCATAGCATAATACATTCTGACAATGTGACTTTTCATTGTTACAATTCACTGCCATCTTGCAGTGTATAGTTTGTATAGATGCGAATATATTCTAAAACTATTAAACATAACTTTTCGGGTTCTTTCGTCAACTAGAGTTAATGTTTTTGAGTGTTGTTGTTGGAAATGTACAGGAAATTTACTGATATTGGTTTTCAAAGCTCGATGCATGATTGCTTCTGAAAGCTGTTCTTTCGATTAGTCTTGTCGATCGCTCCTCCTCTCTCCTTCACGATGTTTCGTCTCCCGCGTTGGACGTGGGGAAATGCCTCCAACGTAGTAGGCGAAACGTCATGAAGGAGTCGAAGTAGTTGACGCGGCTAACCAAAAGAGTAGCTTTTGAAAGCAATCATCAATGTATTTGAAAGAAAATTATGATTTCTATTTTCTTCCCAGGATTTTTTTCTCCAACAATTTAATGTTATTTTTTATAAATACACAATATCATTCTGTAATCTATTTAACCAATTTGTTCAAAGAGTGCAACTGGTATTACATCACTGGAATATAATCCTATCAGAAGCCTCCCATAGCAGTGCACCCTGGCTATCAGAGAACAGAACTTTAGAAAATTCCTTTCAATGGATTTTGAACCCTTTATCGGGAGATGTCACACTTTTAAACATGCTCTGCTATGAGATTGGTGCTTGAAAATCCGACGCAACTACATTCGTTTTAATGCTTAGAGCTGATTTATAGCCAAATACAATGACAAATAAAATGTTGTGCCCGATGATTCTATTTATAGTTGAGACAATAATCACTTACCCAGGAATTCAGCAGTGATGACTGTCATTTCTTAGCCACACTGCCACCTCAAAATATGCATATATTCTCTTTCTCAACGTTGTATTCATAAAGTCAAGCAAAATCATTTCAACAACACTGAAGGTTTCATTTCCTAAAAATCCCTCACGAAAAAATCTGAAAGAATTAAAAAGAGAGAATTTCCTTTGACATTCAAATTATTGACGCATTACATGAGGCACGTCTGTGCAAGTTTTGGAGTAAGAGTGCATAGCTTCTAGGTTTCAAATGATGCCAAAATACATCTCTAAGCCACGTAAAATAACCATTTAACGGCTAGAATAAAGTTGACAAAAGGCCAAAGACTCACAAAGGCAGAATGTTCTGGAGTACGACAGCAGAAAACATGCTAGATTTGAATCCGACCATTACAGCTTGGTATTCATGCAGGAGATTTAAAGTGTTGCGTTGACATTAGTCTTTGTGGTCCCTTCATCCCTGCAGGCACTAAGTGCTCACATCTCATATAGATTTACCTAAAGGTCATTGAAATTCTGCCGGCCCAGGCGATCCTGTGCTCGTTCACTTGCTCTTGATCCATAAGGCCTCCTGACTTGGGGTTTCCAGATCACAGATTTGTTCGTCTCTTGTGCATGGGCGTTCAATTTGACTTCACTCACGTGTGTAAAAAGTTAAATTTTTTTTTTTCCGACTGACAAGTCAATAATGATATTTTAGGTTTTCTGTTGAAATTAAACCAATGTGTTGTTGTTTTCTTTTTTGGAAAGTAATTAGTTTGACATTTTTGGATGATTACTTGTGCGCTAATTTGAGTTCATTTTAAATTACATTTCACAAAGATCACTGCTATTATAGGAAGTTCAACGTTAAATTGATTTATTACTTGGTAATGAGCAAGAAATTTGCCATCGGAAAGTAAACATTCAACATTAACAGTAAAATACAAGTGTAATATTTAACGTGAAGTCGTCTTATGCAGTTTTTACAGCTTTTGTACAATGCAGAGCCTCTGGCTCACGTCTTACTTTTCAACAAGTTTTTCTTAGTTACTCATAGCCTAAGAAAAACGATTAATATTATATTCTCCTTAAAATTGTATCTTAAGTATATCAAAATTGGTGTTGTATGCATTTCGATAGTCAATTGTAAAGAATTCACGCATTGTGAGGATTCATTTTGGAGTCATGATTTGAACAGATAAACCCGTTCGGTTGTTTTATCTTTCCATAATAAATGTCTAAAATGGGTCTGGGAACTCATTTCATGAGAGGAAATATATCTCTGAAAGAGTAAGACGATTGCAGTACACGTTGACTATTTAATTTCATAGCTACGGTCAAATCAAGATCACTGGAAAAACTACACCTGCTCCATGTGTATTATTGGCATAGATGCATAGCCCGTCAATTTGCTTGCTCACGCCACTACTGGTGGAAGAGTCTCCACTAGAGAGAGACCTAGATAGCGCTAATTATAATATTTGCAATTCTAAAGCGCCCTTCACCCGAGGGTCACAAACCGCTGAACAGAGCTTTCGAGAGAACAGCATGTCAACATGAGAAAAGATCAAATAATGGCTATAAATCAATAAACGACATCAAATAAAAAATAACATAATTATTAAAACAAATTAAGGAAGAAAGAAGCGTTCCTGATTAGGCAGAGATGAACAGAAGGCCATACACCGGAGCTTAGGAACTCAGATTGGAACCCTTTCAATCGAGAGACAATGGAACCATTTCTTCCTGGAAGGGAGCGATGAGAGAAGGGCTTGATGAGACATAAAACAGCATGGCCACACAAAGCATTCGGTCTCAAGAAGCCTGAATATGCCTCCAACGTTTGAGGCAAAACGTCGGGAAGGAATGAGGAGGAGCGCACTTTCGTTATATCGAAAGATCATTTCAAGGAAGTAATCATCGAATAGCGAAAACGTACATCGGTACAAGCGTGCCTGCTCTTGGACTCTCTGAGTGGAACACACGACTTGTCAACTCGATCTATTGAATCCATCGCCCCATTACCGCCGCTCCATTCCCCGCGCAGCTCTAGGGATCGATTAGTCGCAGGCTAGTAGATAAGCACAAGATGTAACGTAACGTCCACACCTGTGAACTCACGTAGGACACGAACGCGTTTGCACGGGAATCGAACTTTGGTCGTCAGGTTTGTCACGCAGCGCGCTAACCGCTGAGCCATGGCTCCCATACTCACACCCACGCACGCAGAGTATTTGGCCTACTCTTCCATGCTGGTCAGATCTCTTTGAAAAGGTGGGAGTACCTACACTTTGAACCATCACTATCAACTTGGGAATTGAGCTGTGATGTACCCATGAGGGTGGTTAGAGGTTTGCAATTTAACAATCACACGTTGCTTCAACTGCCTCGCCAGGGGAATGAACTGGCGACCTCTTGTTTGCATGGTGCACTGTGCCAACCGTTACACCACGACAGCATCCATTTGATCGATAAAACTGATAAAACAATGCACCGATGTAGGTTTGCACGGCTCAATGTGTGATTAGTGTTTCCGGGATAGGCTCCGGCTCACCGTGACCCTATATAGGATTAAGCGGTTTCAGATAATGAGATGAGATTAGCATTGCTTTCCAAAATTGTTCTTTTGGGATAGCCGTGTCAAGTCATCCTTCACTCTCCTTCGCGACGTTTCAGAAAGCAAAGCAAATCATGTGAATGCAAAAGAAAATATATACTGGGGTGTACTCCAATAATAGTGGTAACAGTAATTGGAAGGTATTAAAATATGCTGTATGATTATTTACTCACTATGTTGGGGCATGCTGTCAGAAAAATTAATAAGGAGCCTGCAAAGGAGGTGGCGGCTTAAACTATACAGCTTATTCTCAAAAACATTGCTCTGTGCAGCAGACCTGTTAACGAAACACAGTTGATTATTTGTTGCATTACGACGAGCGTTTTAATATGCACTATCAAAAAGTCGCAAGCATAATTATTTATCAGCATGTTGTTGCTCTTGCTAGGTGTGGAGGCCCACTTTGTGGGCCTCAGAGCCGCCAGGGGCACTGGCTGTGTCCGCACGATGTTCGCCCTTGTGACCCCCCCCTGGAAAGTATATTGTGCCACACAGACACGCACGCAACCACCACTACTGCACACCACCCGCCTGACGCCTGCGCACATCCGTTGTTGGAGTGGCCATTTGACAGCAGCGTACCTGTCCCACACTGATGGAGTATATCGCATGACACGGGGTTCGGTGGGTAACAGAACGACGATGGGACTCGGCCCCAGCGGCTGAGGTTTTGTCCATAGACCCTGTCAATAGGACAGTTTGGTCGGTGGTTCCTCCGTCAGCTGGAATTCGGTTTAGGGGGTGCCAAGTTCCATTCACCAGTTCTGCCGAGGGAGCGTTGCTCCCTCGGATAGTTAAGCTGCAGACAGTTGTGTGCGCGGGGTTGCCAGCCGGTGGGGGCCACCCGGCCGGCGTGTTACTGTAGGGGGTCAGGTAGGGCATTAGCAAGCTGGGCGGGGCTTTCGGACGGACGGTGTGCGTCATCTTCCTGTTGTTGTGATTGCGATGCCTCGTGACCTGGGCTTAGCTAGACGGGTTGGCGCCAGGTGTTTACTACGGCAGTGATTGGTGGGGAGAGAGACGGCGCCCAGAGACACGGGGGGGAGCGGCGGTGATTGGTGGAGAGAGAGACGACGCCCAGGACACGATCGCATAGCGCGGTATATAAGGAAGCGTGGAGCAAGGGGGCGTGGCAGTTGAGGTAGTTGAGGCAGAGGACTGGGGAGTCAGTTACGTTCGGGAGCGAAGGAGTAGCGGGAAAATGTAGGGGCGAGTCAGTCAGTGAGCTGTGCCGAGGGACAGGGAAGGGAAGGAGACCTCGTCGCGACGTGCTCGTCTGCAGCAGTAAAGGCCTTCAACACGTCTCATCTGTCTGGTATTTGTATCGAAGCGGTTTTGTGGGTGAGCGTGGTGTGATTGGGAATGTCGAGAGCGTGGAGGGAGGTGTACGCGCGCACGAGTGGGAGTGAGTGTGGTGCCGCGTGTCGGCCGAGAGAGGGTTGCCGTGAGCGCAGGTGCGGGGTGCTAGCAGGAGTCCGCTACTTGTGAGATGGCCACGAGACGCCGGCTTCAAGAGCCGGCGCCGAGCGCCATAGAAGTTGAGATGTTCGAAGACCTTGAGAGAGAGATAGATGAAGAGGTGGAGCGGGACCTCCATAGTAGGCTTTCCTTGGAAATCCAAGAAGTGATGCCTCTTGTTAGTGTTTTTGTCATCCTTGATGTGCCATGTGTCATTTGGGACTCATTAATTTTACAATAGATGGAATCATTGAACCGTATTTCTCTTGGTATATTTAAAACAAAACTGTTTAAAATAGACTAATATGAAAATTTGGAAAAATGTATAGCTGTGGCAAACTGTTACCCTACGCATGACGCTACACCGCGAAGTAATTACCTTTCCATTTAGGCTCCTTGTGATCTAAACATGTGATGGCATGCGTGGGAATGCAAAGCGATGCAAATATTGCAAATACGGTTGTATCATTCAGCAGGGTTTTCTTTGCATTACTGTTCGTGAGTTGCTCTTAAGACCTTCTTTATTGGGATAGCTCTGTCGAGTGTCCCTCCTCTCTCCATCGGGACGCTTTGCCTCTCACGTTTGAGGCATCATCAGAAGCCCATCAATGGCTCTGTGGTGTCAAGCCACGCGCCGCGCCAGGGCGAGTGCATCACGACGGCCGTGCCAGAGTGAGCGGGCAATGTTATGATCGCCCGGGCTAACAAAGGTGATCAGTGAGGTCGATTGGGTAAACATCACGTTAGCTGGAGATTCGGCAGCAACGATAGAGGCACGTGGACGTTCGGATTGGGTGAAGACGTGGTGTGATGTGACGAGGTGATATCTGGAGATATTTAAGGCTGTGAGCGCAAGCGCAAGAAAGTTCCATGAGGAGATGATTAGGAACCCACATGAGCATGTAGTGCAGGATATAGCGGTTAGAGCGCAAAGCGCGGGAGGGCAGGAATACAATGTGTGGTGTTACCCCGGCTCGTTGTTGTGTTATTATGTTAGATTTAGTAAAGAAAACTCAGAATCCTCTGGTCTGCTCGCTCATTGAATGTGGCGCGAATGCTGTCACTGCTGGTCGTAAGCAGCCCGCCACGTGGTCACTTGTTCGCGTCGGAACCTGAGACACTGGCGGCGGGATGGGTTAAACTCTTTTGAGAGGGTTCCCCGCCAGGATATCACACCTCTAATGCGGGAGGCAGAAGCCTGATGATTCTTATGCCATGGTAGACCAGGCTATCCCAAAAGAGCAGCTATAAAGAGCTGTTTTCATTCATTAAGCCGTGAGAACACGCAAACTCCATACAGAGAAAGGCACCCGTGCCGGGAATCGAACCTTGGCGCGTCTTGCTGTGAGGTTGCAGCGCTACTCACTGCGCCACCGCGCCACCCGCTAATTAAATAAAGAAAATAATTTCAACGCGAAACGGAAAACGGAGAATGCCATCATAAAGCACAAAAAGCCATTTCGCCTTGATAGGATAGTCATAGATACCCGTGAAGAACTAAAGCAATCTATTAGGATTTGCATCGGTTGAATAAACTACAGGACGTGCACAAACATATTCAAGTTTTTCTACACCATTACATGGTGTAAAATATTAAAATTGAGAAACCTTTAACCTACATAAGGATATACGAGGGCATATTCACAATACTGTAAACGAACAACGGATTTCGCAGTATGGGATACATTTCAAACACTTCACATACTGTTCGTGCTATACAGTATGAAGGCCTCCGTAAGCTGTGTTGGCCATAGGAGGTTTTCCGGGGTAATGTTATGTTGGAAACGGACGAGCTGGTTTGTGGCTAGTACGGGATTAGTCATACCTCACCACTGATATTATCCGAGGCTTGAAAATGAAGTCGGGTCGCTGGAGCAGTGCGGGACCTGCTGCCCCACCACTACACGTCATATTCTGGTGTATATATTATCAGAAATATTACATTGTGCGTTACATAGTATTCAATTCAATGTTATACCAATATCAAAATTGTAGAGCCTTGCCCTACAGGAGTCTAACGTTACGACCCACTCTTTTTTACGTGCCTTAGAACAATGATACGAGAAAATATACAAATTGATGTATAAAGAACTGTACACTGCTTTAATAGAATTTATTCGATTTTATTAAATTTTCGCTATCAGTGTACAGAACATGCTTTTAATCAATATCATAGCCGGCAATGCGAACAAATTGAAACCTTATTTCTGTCGGCTCAAAATGAGAATGCATTGTTCGCTGAATGTGAAAACGCATTTCATTCTCACATCCTGCTGTGTGAAAATTTTTTATTTCTTTTCTTGCTTGCACCTACACACGGATTCTCTCATGTCAAATGAAATAAGAGCTGAAAAGTGTCTGGCTAAGTATGGAAAACTGCTTCTTTCAGCTTGCTCTGAGGAATACTGCGACAACTGTGTGCATATAGAAACTAACACAAATTATATGTGTTCTGTTGACTACCCGACACCTGATGGACAACACTGATGATAGAATGGCAGTGAAGAGAAGAGAAACTGTACCCAAGAGGATGACCACCGTGAAAATTGACTGATGAGATTTCGCAGTATGGGATACATTTCAAACACTTCACATACTGTTCGTGCTATACAGTATGAAGGCCTCCGTAAGCTGTGTTGGCCATAGGAGGTTTTCCGGG